>OX456527.1:14379542-14979542 GCA_949748255.1 Eustalomyia histrio
AGAGCTAACATTGGTTAGTGTTTTGCTCTGGTAACTAGTCTGAAAAGTTACCCACCCTTAAAGAAAAAATATAAAAATATGATTTTGTTTTAAAAAAATATTTTAAAATCTGTTCTGTCTGCTTCTTCTGAAAAACATTGTTATCTTAAAATATTTTTTATGAAATTTTTTATAATTTAAATACATAAAAAGTTACATGAATTTAATAAAATCAATAATTGGCTTTATTCAAATTAAATTGTCTTAAAATTTAACACATTTCATTGATTTATGTAGATAATTCTTTTAGTGCAGTTAAAATCTTTAAGGATTCGTCAACATAAATTCTGCCTTTATTAAAACATGAATGGATTCCTTTAAATGTTTGTTTAATAAAATAATGGGCTTGAGTTTTATTAAAATTTTACTTTTATTTGCTAATTAATTGTAATTTTTTCAAAAATTGTGAAATATTTTCTAAAGCAAAAAAAAATTTTAAAAAATTAAAAAATTTACGGAAGCTAAAGTTTTAAATAAATTTCATAACAAAATAACTTGGCAAAAAAATAGAAATATATAATTTTTTTATATTTATTAAATATTAATATTTATTAAATTAAATTTTATAAATGCCAGTCAATTAATATAGTTTAATGGAAAATTTTTATTTAACAAATTTAAGATAAAAACTTTCATCTCTATTTACTAAAGGCAAACAATTTTTTTGTTATCAAAAATGTCTTAACTTCGTCTAAACGCCTATTTTTTATCTTTTGGCTCAAACTGGTTTTTTTTTTTAAAAGATAACTGATTTTTTATTTTGGTAAATTTCAAGGTAAGAAAAAACGTAAGAGAATATTTATTGTTTTTTACAATATTATAAAATATTTTTAAATAATCTTTTAGATACACACACAGACAAAAGTCTTGGTTAATGAACATTTTTTAAATTAAGTATAAACCTTTTTAAAATAAAATTTTTCATATTTAGATTAATGTCAACATATTAGATTTTATTTTCGCATTTTAAAAATAAGTAGAAACAATTTTTAAATTGAACAGAAAACGAACTTAGTTTGATTTCATATTATTTCTATTTAATTTTAAAATATTCTAGTTGATTTTAAAATATGTTTTTCTGTGTGTAACAGTTAACAGTGATACAGGGTGTCCTATCTATACTTCTGTGGAATTAAGTATAAATCTTTTAACAGTATATATGATTGTAGTTAAAATAAAATTTTTCGTATTCAAATTAATGTCAACATTTTCGATTTTATTTTCGCATTTTAAAAATAAGTAAAAACAAATTCAAATTGAACAGAAAGCAAAGTTTGTGTTTGTAATACAGGTTGGTTGAAAAGTTCCTGCTCTCGAAATGAAAGAATACTGTTTTTGTTACGAAATATATTTTTTTATTCAATATAATCTCCTAGAAGCTCAATACACTTGTTCCAATGATCTTCCAATAATTTTATCCCATGCTTATAATGGTTTTCCGGAAGCTCTGCAAAATAACCGTCTACGGCTGCTATGGCCTCTTCATTCGACGAAAAATGCTTTCCACGAAGAAATTGTTTGAGATTTCTAAAGAGATAGTAGTCACTGGGAGCCAAATCTGGTGAATACGGTGGTTGTTTAAGCAATTCGTACTTTAATTCTTTGAATTTAGCTATCGTCAAAACATTTTTGTGAGCAGGTGAATTGTCTTGATGAAAAATGATTTTTTTCTTCTTTAAACCAGGTCTTTTCTCACGAATTTTTTCATCCAGCTGATCCAAAAGGCTGCAATAATATTTAGAGTTGATTGTTTTACCTTTCTGCAGATAGTCAATCAACAAAATTCCTTTTGCATCCCAATAAGCTGATGCTTATTGCTTTGGAGCTGACCAACCAGCTTCAGTCCACTGTAAACGTTCTTCTTTCAATTTAGGATCATGGTGGTAGATCCAAGTCTCATCCATAGTTATAAAACGACGCAAGAAGTCGGTTTTATTCGGCTTAAAACGCTCCAAATTACGCTGAGAAATTTGTTTTCGATCCAGTTTTTATTGAATTGTTAATGTGTGCGGCACTAACTTTCCAAACAGTTTTTTCATACGTAATTCTTCATGTAAAATATGGAGTACTCGTTTGTCTGAGATGCCTATGGCATTAGCAATTTCACACTTAGTCAAACTTGGATCTTCACTAACCATATTATGTACCTGCTCAATGATTTCGGATGTGGTTGCAGTTTTTGGTCGATCTTCACGTGGATCGTCTTCAAGGCTGGTACGACCAGCCCAAAATTCAACGGTGCGTTTTGAAGGCGAGGACTCCTTATACACTTCTAACAATTGTTCATAAATTTCCTTTGCTTTTAAACCCTTCAAAACAAAGAATATAATGACTGCACGATTTTCAATTTTTTCCATATTAAAAAAAATCAATGACACGTCAACTTCAAATGGCTTGTAAACAAAGAAAGAATTGACAGATTGACTTGCAACTTTGCATGTGTTATCAGGACAGTTATACCAACTTGAGAAAAAAAAATTTTGGAGCTAGCAGTGCCATCTCTGGTGAGCGCAGGAACTTTTTAACCGACTTGTATATGCGTCAATAGCTCAGTGGGTAGAGTTCTTGGCTGGCAACCAGAGTTCCCTGGTTCGATTCCCATCATGACCACATTATTTTTAATAATGTTTAAAATATTTGTAATAATTTTGTTTTAATAAAAATTCCTCTTTTTTTTTAATCTATTTTTGGACACATTACTTTTTCCATTCTTGTAACCATATAAGTAACCCCTTACATTATCACCTCTAAAGTAATGGGTATATACATTACATTGAGGCTCATCGCCTGTAAAACTCATCAGTGAAGTAAGGTGTAAAGTAATTCATGAGCCCCTATGGCTACACATTACTTTACATATTATTTGGTAATGTGTGGTTTTGCTGGGTATTTTTTTCAATCGGGTAGTGAGAAATGTCAGATTTTTATAGATTTAACAAGTGTTAGTGTTGAAATCGAGCTATTTTTTACACAATTTATCAGACGTAGAAAAATTAAAAAATTTTTCTATTACTATTATTATTATTAAAAAATATCAAAGGCATTATAAAAATTCAAATGCATCAACAACAATTTTAATTAATTACGAGTAAATACAAAACTGTAGTATCTAAAAAAAAATATATATTATCTGTTGTACAACATTTGTTCATACATATTAGATACTTGTTTTTTTTTTAATTCATTCATAAATATTTTGATTCAATTGAGTAAACTAAGTGTTTGGCTAGACAAAATTGATTAAGTCAATATATTCAAATATATGCATAACAAATCTAGAACTAAAATTCGTTATAAATTTCAACTTCAATAATTTTTATGATGACTTGTTTTAATAATTAAATAAATTGTTTTTTTTTTTCGTAAATATTATGAAGTTTTTAATTTGTTTACACATGTTAACCATTCTTTTTTTTATTTGGTTAAGATATACATAAATATGTACTGTAAAACCCCGATTTGCGCCCAACTAAAAGAAGAGGCAGAACTTCAACCTTATTTTTTCCGCCGAAGAGAGTTATTTAATCGTGATAAATTTTTCTTTGTTTCGACAAAATTTTTTTTTGCAAAGAAAATTTTAAAATTTTTCCAAACAATATTTTCAAATTTTTTTTCCTCACATACAATTTTTTTCACTAAATTTTTTTTCACTTAAAAATTTTTTTCACTCAAAAATTTTTTTTTGTTTTTAAAATGATTTTTGTGCAAATTTTTTTCTTTATTTTTCCATAATTCAATATTTTATTAAAAATTTTAAAAAATAGTTTTTCTAAGCGAAGAAAAACAGTGACCTCTACATTCGCTATACAACAAACCCAAAAAGGGGCGCAAATCGGGGTTCGTGTGTAATCATTTTTTAATTATATTTTCTGAAGAGCGGATATTCTATATATATGATCAAATAATTTATGGTTACACTGTATATATTTGCCAATTTGTCATACATGTGAACTGTATTTACAAAGTAGAATTACGTTATTTTATTTTTATTTTATTTTTTCATATAAAACATAAATGTTGCAATTTGTGTAAAACACAAAAAATTATTGTATTTTACAATAATTTTTTTTTTCATATTTTTTTTAATGGTATAATTGTGATAATGTAAACAATTTTTTATTAGATATTTAATTAACTTTTGACTTTTTTGTTATTATGGCAGTGTTACACTACCAAAACGTAAATATTACACTGATAATACTTAAGAAGTAAATTTAATAGTTTTATTGTGCTAATAGTGCATATTTAATTAATTGACTTAAATATAACAATAAATAACTTCTTAAATTTTTTGAGCTTAAGGTTGGGTTTTTTATAAATAAAAATATTTTTAATTTTTGTGATTTTTTTTGTTTCGTTTTTAATATTTTTGCCCACGTAGGTGTCCAAAAGTAGAAAATCCTTTACCCCCGAACGTTATTAAATAAAATTGCTAATGTGGGATGTTTTATTATTATTTATTTTTCAATATTTCGCTACTCCAAAAATAAATAATAATATTTTTATTTATAAAATAAAACCAACCTTAAGCTCAAAAAATTAAAAAAAATAAAAAAAGGTTAAATAAAAGTTAAAAATAATTATAGCAGTAAATATTTTTTAATATGAATTTAATTGTAGAAATAATAACCAACACTTTAATCAAAAAATTTTTCATGTGAAAATGAAAGCTATTTTTTTTTAGTTTTTAACTAACTATTTTTTTTAGTTTTTAAGTTAAAACAACAGATATTTACAAGAAATGATATTTTATTTAAAAACCGGTCTACTTTATTTTCATTTAAATCACACGACTTTTGTTATTTATTTTTAAATATTGTTTAAATAACTGACATATCCGTAAGAAACAAATGATTAATCAGTAAAAATAAATGTTAAAATGTTAACTGCCAATTTCTTAAAAAATAAATGATTTTATCATTTATTTGAAACTGTTTCTGTTTTTTCATTTTTTTTAATCTACAAAATGTATGTGTGTTTATGAAGTTCTTGTAATTTGAATTGAAATAATTTGTATAAAAAACAACCAACCAATTTATATAAAAAACAAATTGGAATTTTGTGAATATATATTTATTTTTTTTTGAAACAGACAGCAAACAAAATTTAAATTTGAAACAACTGTAACGGAAAAAATATACCGCAATTTTCCGTTTTATGGGTAAATTTTTATTAAATTTTCAACAAATGAAAAAAAAAAAAATAAATGAAACTGAAAAAAAAATCGGTAAATGATAGTAAATTATTTCAAACAAATGTTTAAAAAAAGTTAAAATAGATATTTCTTTGAAAAATAAATGTATGTTTCTTCATGTTTAAATGGAACGGAAAACTTTTTTTATTAAACTACAAACAGTAAACTACATAATATTCTGAGTGTACCTTTAAATAAGTACTATACAATATTTTTATACCCTACACCACTATGTGGTGTATTATGAGCCTGTGCTGACTCAGAATCACTTTAGTTTCGTTGAATCATCATTTTAAGAAATTATGTTATTATGCGAATGAAACAGTCAATTTAAATTAAAAAAGATAAAAAAAGATTTTATTCGCGAATTAAACATTATTATTTTTTAACTAATTTTTTGGAATTTTATTTTTTATTTTATTTATATTAATCATATAATCACAAATTATATCCTAATAGCCTAACCGAGCACTAGCAACAAAGGCTATCGGCTCGTTGTAGCGAAAACAGACCAGAGCCTCTGGTAGGAATTGAACCCACGACCCCTGCACTGACAAGCTAGCACGCTACCAACTAGCCTGCCGGGGCTAGGAAATACCTGTAAAACATTATTGGCCACAACTTCTGAATTTATCCAAAATCCATATATAAATACTAAAGTTATGGCCTATTGGCACATTTGCTGCTGAGAGATTCACTGTATTTCCTCAATGTAATTTCTTAACCTTTTTTTTTTTGATAATAAACCCCCTTTAAACTATTTGTTTCATAAAATGTCTATTAAAATTTAATTTTACTAACTACTGCTACAAGAATTATATACAGTGTTTATTATACTTTAATAATGAAATTTAATTAATTTTTATATACTTCAATCAAAATAAAAAATATTCCTATTAATTTGCGGTGGAAACGCCCAATTTCATAACAGACGTTTATAATGAAATCTTAAAAAAAATTGATTAATCGTAACTCAATACTACACCATGGACTTTTGTTTTTGTTACTTTTTATTGTAAGGTTAAGAGCATCTTAATTAAAACATTAACCATTTTATAATTAATTTAAAATTTTTGGTTGTTATTAACAATAATCGATAGATATTAAATTTGAAATATTAAAGAAGTGAACGGAAACAATTTTTTTTAGCCCTGGTTTATGTACCTTATTACAAAATGGTCGATACTAAAGCACGATACCAAAGCATAGTATCGACATTTGCTTTTTTTCGTCTATGTATTTTTGATGAAATTAATTGTAAATTTTCTTAATAGTTAAAGAGGACTTTAATTTTTCGTAGCATAAAATATTTAATATGATTTTCTATAACAGTAAACAAAATGGAAATTTGACACTAAAAAGTTTTATAAGGTATAATCATGACGATAAACGTTATTTGACCACAAAAATTAATGGTCTGTTCATGTATTACGAAATTATTGTAAACGATCGGATCTATACTAAGGCAAGTCAATAAGTCTTTACAAAATCATATAAGAAGCACTAAAAGTTTAAAACTAAGTAGGTTTTTGAAAAAAGTAAATTTACAAAAGGCGACTGGAAAATTTTAAGGAAAATACGTCATTTAGGTTGAGAGAATACAAAACAAAAAATGAGAGAATAAGAAAAAACAAAAACTTCGTGAAAATAAAATCTTAGAAAAACAAATTTTTAATTTTAAAAAATTTTAAATTTTCGTATCATACCGATACCTAGCTTAAAGCCTATATGATACTTGCTAGTTTTAGCAAGGACCCTATAAACCAGGATGAACAAACTACCAAATTTTTAGCCACTCATGATGCCATGATGCCAAATGGTGCGACTACAAAAAAATTCTTAGTCGAGACCACGAAATTCTTAGCCGATTTACAGAAACATTTAGCCGCTAGCAAGGGTTGTACCAATCACTGTATTTGCGCTACAAACCTTGCTAGAGGCTAAATGTTTCTGTAAATCGGCTAAGAATTTCGTGGTCTCGAATAAGTATTTTTTTGTAGTCGCACCATTTGGCATCATGGGTGGCTAAAAATTTGGTAGTTTGTTCATCCTGGTTTATAGGGCCCTTGGTTTTAGTATTAATAATAATTCTAATTAGAAGAGAGGTCAAACAAACTTATGTAAAAAATAATGAGTTTGAAGAGTTCAGTCATATAGAAAAAATAGCAACCTGTCAAATTAAAGTCGGTAAGGCAGTGTCCTTGCTATGATTTGCATTAATGGCAAAAAAAAGTCTAGACTCTAGAAGTTAGCAAGTGTCATAAAGGTTTAATCCACTTACGAGGGCATGTTCTGAAATTAGTGCGAATACAAATCCGCGTGAAATTGAAATTTATTTTGCATATTTCACTGTATTCCAAGGATTTATTTGACCACTGTACAATCATAATTCACTTAAATTTTTAACAAAACTAAAAGAAATTGAGAAAAAAATTTATGAAATTTTCACTTTAACCTAAAAGTGAAATCCAGCAATATATTTAGGGATTTAAAAAGATCTAAATTGATCCGAAAAATGACAGATCAAATTACATCCAGCATTATATTTAGAGATTAAGTAAGATACAAAATTTATCCGAAAAATATAATATATATTCCGAATCTAGTTTATTAAAAAATGTATACAAAATTTTAAATTAAAAAAAATTAAAATTCTCGTCTGAATATGAACTCGGTCTAACAGAGTTGTAGTGAGTTAAGCACTCAGCAGTGTGTGGCTGACTTTATTAGACTACATTTTTCGTATAATTGTGTTATATAAAATTATATCTTCGGGACTTTTTATAAATATATATTCGGAAATTTGAGAAAAATTTCTACACATCATGATTTTATATAACTATATATAATATTTTGTATAATTATATAAAAAAATATCTTATGGACTGAGAAAAAATTTAGATAAATAAATATATTTAAAACAAAAAATATATAAAATTTTCTCCACTTATATTGTATGAGATTTGGAAGCAAAGGTCATATATGTATATGTGACTTGCTCCACGAAAAGGGACCTCTGCGCCGAAAAGAAGTTATTGAGAAAAACGCGTTTAAAAAAAGCGCTTCGGGTTTCCGTGTTTTGCGCATGGTTATGCAACTCTTCGATGTATTTCGACTCTCTGGTCAATGGTGAATAAATCGGAGATGAAAATAACAAAAAAAAAAAAAAAAAAAACTGGAAGAGCTTCCTAAAAAAAATCAGACAAAGGTGAAAAGCAGCAAAATACAGAACCACCAAAAAAGCGTGTTAGGAGTAAAACAGAGTAAAATTTTGATATTTTTGTAATATTGTACCTTTGTTATTGAACTTTTTTTAAATTTAAAATATTATATATATTATCTGCTTATATCACATTTTTCAATATTTTCATTAATTATGTTCATCTTTACAGGTGATTTGTAAAAAAACTAAAAGACATAGAAACTTGCAGTTTGCGGCATTTGAAAGAGCGTTTTTTTACCATAAGAATCACTCAAAAAGTAAAAAAAAAAATTTTCGGCGCAGAGGTCCCTTTTCGTGGAACAGGTCCCATATGTATATTTATATGTACATAGGTTGTTATATCTTATATCAAAAATTTCTAAGGGTTGTCCCGAACAATATTTCAAATTTGTTTGCAAATATTGTACCATGTATAATTATATCTTATACCCTATCAAAAAATATTTTTGATAATGGACCATATATTATTATATCTCAAATGTTAGATAACATTTATAATTTTATATGGTTCCGTATAAGCCATATAAAAGTATATATGGTTCTGTGTGATTTTGTGTGAGCTTCAATAGTTCAGTTGTCTAGACGCTATGTCACAAATACTTTTTTTCTCAAAGGCCGCGGGTTCGAATCCCGGTCAATTCAACTTTTTTTTGTACATTTTTTTTATTTTCTTAAGACTTTTTTTTTTTTGTTTTTTTTTAACATTTAATAATTAATTTATATAAAATTTTATATTAATAAATAAATAATCCATAAATAGGCTAAAAACATCAAAATTTTTATAAAAACCCTCTGATACAAACAAAATACAAACGGTTTCATTTCTATTTTTTGCTCCGATTTAAAAGAATTTATAAACCATTTTATTTCTCATAAATTAAGAACATTTTATACATAATTTCCCTTTGAGTGCAACTATTTTAGGTCATAACTTATAATAATTTATAAAAAAAAAACTTTATAAACTATTTTCCTTCAAATTTTTAAAATTAAGCTAAAGAAATTAAAAATATTTTTTAATAAAAAAGCGAAATAAAATCCCAAATGCAAATTTGCCAGCTAAATCAAACGTTTTTGTAGAAATAAAACATATGCAGTTCTAGTGATTTCTTTTAACGATTTGTTGAAATTCTTTTCTTGTAATATGACCTATGGATACGTCTTATATAGCAAAAGATCGAAAATCTTTAGTATAACATATTTGCTGAAAAAAAACTCGGAAATATCGGTTCAGATAACAAAAAAGTTATGCCCAAGACATACATTTTTTTTAAATACCTATTTTCTGGAACAATAAATCTTCCCGAGTCCAAGTTTTATCACTAAACTAAATGGTTAATTTCCTCTTAAAGGCGTCCGTATATAAATCTGTCCATTCCATATATGTCCATATATAAACTTCAGTTTTTTCCCAACCATGGTGAAGGGTATATAAGATTCGGCATAGCCGAATTTAGCCCCTCTTACTTGTTATAATACAAAAATTCAAATTTTAGTCATAGCCAAATTTTATATGAAAAAATTTTTCAAATCTGATTTGAAGTATCACGATCTTACGATAATAATTATATTTAATTTTTCAAATTTTTTAATTAATTTAAAATAACAGATTGAGATTTTTTATTTAGAAAAAGTATAACTTTGAAACTTTAAGGTGATCTGTTTTCCCTAAATAAAACATTTTTTGAGTTTTTTTTTTTTTTTGGCAGACCGTATATACATATTTCCAAAATGGCATATTTGTAGGGTTGTGAAGCTTTTGAATAAGAACTGTTTTTTTTTTATTTTGACCACTTTACATGGTACTTGGTAAATTTGTTGTTAACAATTTTATGACATACTGTAAGACATCAATTAAATTAACAAATCTTTTTTATTTAATTCCTACAAAAAGTTGATTAGAGGGTTCATTTTCAATTCAATGTTATTGTTATTATTTCATTCAATGTTATGCATTTTAAGTAATTGTATAAAAAAACACACAATTGTTTATTAATAACTTGTTGCAGTATAAAACAAAATCAAAACAGTGATAATACGTAACATAAGTATTTTGTATAATGATGTTTCGAAACATGTTTATATTAAATACTAAGGATTATAACTCATTCAACAATATAGTATATGATGATGTGTATTAGGGTAATACATATTTTTAGGTGTATACTTTTTTTTATTATTTAGTTTTGTTTCTAAAATTTGTTAGCTGATTCTAATTCGAGAAAAAGCGATTACTTTTTTGAGTCACATTAATCAAATATTCAATTACACTGTCCAACAAATTAAGACTTTTTGAATGGAACAGAATAGCGACCCCATAATTCTGAAAGGGTATGTTGAGTAAATCATTTTTGTAAAGAGCTTTATTTACAACATTGGTGTCTTTGGTGACCCCCACTGAAATTTTCCGGCAAACATTTTCGTAGAATATTTTAATACTTAAATATCCTTTTAAAAGGATATTTTTTGATTTTCTCGAAAAAAGGGTCAAATTGACCCATAAAGAGACCAGTTAGAGGGTTAAGATCTTCCACAAAAATAATCCTCATACAATTCCACCATAAGAATTCTCTCAGACATTAACTAACAGCATTTTTTTCATATAGTATAATGCTCCCTTCGACCAAAAAATGAAAACTTTGACCCACTGTAAAAAAAAACTCAGACGTGCTGGACCATAAGTTTGTTCTACAAAAATGATACCCTTTCAGAATTATAGGGTCGCTATTCTGTTCCAAAAATGCTTTTGGACAGTGTTATTAAACACACTATGAGACATTTCGAATAATAACACTAGTTAACAAATTTTAAACAAATTTTGTGCGACAAGCGTACGACTATATTTTTGTTATTGATTTGGGTCTCCTGAATCCGAAAATCGCATTTCAAAATTTTGTTTCTGGAGTAGTTTTTGAAAAATTTTTAATTTTTTGTTTTTATCTTTTAATTTTTGAGTAATTTTACTATTTTGACTGTATCTCAAACCAGCAACAAGAAAAAGAACTTTCACTTAATAGGTCAACATTTTTCTAGAGTACGGGTTATAAATTCGTTCAGTAGTTTTGCACCTATGGGACAAAATTTTACAGAAAATTCTCTTTTTTTCGGAAAAAACTGAAATTCTGAAAATTTCAAAAAAATAAAAATGGTATTAATCTTGAAACGAAAAATATAAAATAATTTTTTTCTTAAATATAGTACTTCTATATAAAAAATAAGTCATTTTCAAAGAACATCTATTGGTAAATACCTGAGCTATGAACATTTATGTAATTTGAGATTTTCTCCTTTTTTTTATTTTATATATAAGTCTTTCCATGTCAGACCGTACGATTTTTGCTAAAAATTGACTTTGATGTCTGCGATGTCTTGCAAAATTTTAGTACGTATTCTTCCTTAAAAAATATTTTACACGTGTTTCCAGAAAAAAAATTAAATTTTTTTTTTTTTAAAAGTTATGTGCATTTGAAAATCGTCAAAATCGTGAAAAATCTTCCGACATGACAAATTTTTAACTAATGTTTCGCAAAAACTTGTGGATGGATTTTAAAGATAAATGCCTTATTTTAAAGGTATTTGAACCTCCTTTTTAAACATTATTTTTTTTTTAATTTATTTATTTTTTTAATTTTGTTTTTTTTACTTAATTTCTGTTTTCCACCATCTTCGAACAAGTCGAGAAATCTGAAAAAAATATTTACTTAAAGCTCAATATAACCTTAATATTCCCTGTAAATTTCACAATGGAAGTCGAATGGATTCTATTTTTTCCGATTTTTTTCCATTGTAGTACCGCGAAAAGTTACATTTTGTATGAGAACATTATATTTTCAAGCGTGTTAACGAAGATGTTAACGTAATGTTAATTAACATTACATTAAAAATATAATGTTCACATACAACATTTAAGAAAAAATTATTTCATATTTTACCATGTAAGACGAATATCATTTTTATTTTTTTGAAATTTCTAAATTTGTGTTTTTTTTTTCAAAAAAATATGTATTTTTTCGCGAAATTTTGACCCATATCTTCTAAACTACTTAACCGATTTTAAAACTAAATAACTATATTTTTCGTTTGCAATTTGATTGATAAAAAAATTTTGAGCCAAACTCGAGATATAGTCAAAATGGTAAATTCACTAATAAATAAAAATAAAAAAATAAAAAATTAAAAAAAATTTCAAAAACTAGCCCAGAAATAAATTATTTTAATACGATTTTTTGCTTAAGGAGGCCCTAATACATAAAAAAAATAGTCGCATGCTTTTCACATGGCTGTAAACTAGTGTAATTAATGTACAAACAAATTTCAGCAATTTAATACAATAAGTGCCTACCAAATAAACACAGTACATGTATTATTCTAAGATAGCCCCACAACAATAACTGTTAAACCTTTATTAAATAACAACAATTATATTTGATAAACTATAAACAAACTGGGGGGAAATTATATGTATGTATGTACTATGTTTAAGTTTTCAACAATTTAAGATTAGCTGCACTCTATTGACATACTGTGGGGTGTCAAAGTGTTATGAACTTTTATAGCAGTTGATGCCATTTTTTTCTGCACTTCAAAAATTGTAATGGAATTTTTTCAAAAAACACAACAAGCGGATTCATGTAATGTCGTACATAGTGGAAACATTGTATTTTTATTAGATTTGTGAAAAAATAGTTAAATAATAATTAATTATTCTATAATTTGTTTTGTATTTTTATTTCAATGTTTCCATATATGGGACTAATCAATTGCGTGGCATAGGTAATTAAAGATTTCGTTAATGTATTATTATCAATTCTAATAAAATTATTTTCAACACCATTTTTTTAAAATAATTATAATTAATTAAAAACAAATAAGAATTGACAAATATTTTTTTTAAAAATAGTTAAAATGGCTATAAATTTTTGAATTAAGATATGGAAAATGCTCGTTTGGGCGGGCTCATTTTTAATAAATAAGTAAGCTCGAAAAAAAATATATGGATTTTAAATATGGGATGAAACTTGCACCAAGTCCTATTGGGTTGAAGTTATAACCCAAAATTTAATCGGGATCGGTCAAGGACTCTCCGAGTTGGAGGATGTTAAATTTAGATATTTTCGTCAAACAGCCCCGTTTTTTGGATACATATAACTAATTAGCTATTGTAGTTAAAACATTTTTTTTCTTTAATCTTTAAAAAAAAAATATATATAAAAAAAAATGTTAATGAAATTTTTGAATTGTTTTTTGCAAAGTCAAAAAATGTTTTTGACTTATTTTGCACAATGTTTCTTTTTTATATATTCCTAAGAAAGGTTAGGTCTTTCCCTTTAATAGCTTTGTGGTCGCTTAGTGGCACGCGGCTTGTTTATCTATCAAAATAAACTTTTAATAATTCGAAACAACGGTTTTTTAAATTTTTGATATATGCGTATCAGAGAACTGCACAAAAATTCTTGTTCACTTTTAATAATTCAACAAAATTCACTGTAGAATAAAATCAGCATCATGTTACTGAACCCGTAATTGGAATCAGTGTGAATCATCTGTCGTTTATGTTTTATGCAAATGTAATCACTTAACAGTGTTCAGTAACATGATGCTGATTTTATTCTACAGTGAATTTTGTTGAATTATTAAAAGTGAACAAAAAATTTTGTGTATGATTAAATCAAGAAAAAAGTTGATTTTTCAGTTCTCTGATGCGCACACTTAAAAAAGTTTGTAAGTTAAAATAACTGAAAATATCATTTAAAAGAAATGATATTTCATTTAAAAACCGGTCTACTTAATTTTCATTTAAATTAAATGCCATTTGTTATTTATTTTTAAATGTTGATTAATCAACTGACACATCAGTAAGAAACAACTGATATAATCAGTTAAAATAAATGTCAAAATTTTACCTACCAATCCTTAAAAAATAACTGTTTTTTTCATTTATTTGAAATTATTTCCTTTTTTGTATTTTTTGTTTGTTTTTAATATACTCGTACAATACAAAATGTATGTATGCATATGAAGCTATAAACACTTTGTGTGTAAATGTATTTGTGTATGTATGTGTGTTTATGAAGTTCTTGTAATTTGTATTGAAAAATTTTGTATATATACAACCAATTTAAATAAAAAAACAAATTGAAATTTTTTGAATATTTTTTTTTGAAACAGACAGCAAACAAAATTTAAATTTGTAATAACTGTTACGGACACAAATAAACCACAAGTTTCCGTTTTGTGGGTAATTTTTTATTAAATTTCAAACAAATGAAAAAAATAAATGAAACTGAAAAAAATCGGTAAATGATAGTAAATTATTTCGAATAAATGTATAAAAAAGTAAATATAGATATTTCTTTGAAAAATAAATGTATTTTCCTTTATTTTTAAATGGAACGGAAAACTTTTTTATTAAACTACAAACAGTTAACTACATAATATTCTGAGTGTATATACATATATATCGGTCGTTAATCATATAAAAAAAATATGACTCCATCTGAAAGAAAATTCTCTCAGGATCTTAAATGCACTTGAGATGTTTTCCCCTGATTTGCATTTAATTTTGGTTCATAGCTGCTAAGTAAAGTGAAACGAAATGAAATGGGGAACGATTGAAATAGTAATAATTAACACTGGGAACGAAATGGAATGGACGGGGAATTATATAATTTTATTTGTATTATCACATAAATTATTCAAAAAATAAATAACTGACCCTTTGTTTCATACACTTAAAAAAGTTTGTAAGTTAAAATAACTGAAAATATCATTTAAAAGAAATGATATTTCATTTAAAAACCGGTCTACTTAATTTTCATTTAAATTAAATGCCATTTGTTATTTATTTTTAAATGTTGATTAATCAACTGACACATCCGTAAGAAACAAATGATATAATCAGTTAAAATAAATGTCAAAATTTTACCTACCAATCCTTAAAAAATAAAGGTTTTTTCATTTATTTGAAATTATTTCCGTTTTTGTATTTTTTGTTTTTTTTAATATACTCGTATAATACAAAATGTATGTATGCATATGAAGCTATAAACACTTTTTGTGTGAATGTATTTGTGTATGTATGTGTGTTTATGAGGTTCTTGTAATTTGTATTGAAAATTTTTGTATATATACAACCAATTTAAATAAAAAAACAAATTGAAATTTTTTGAACATTTTTTTTTGAAACATACAGCAAACAAAATTTAAATTTCTAATAACTGTTACGGACACAAATAAACCACAAGTTTCCGTTTTGTGGGTAAATTTTTATTAAATTTCAAACAAATGAAAAAAATAAATGAAACTGAAAAAAATCGGTAAATGATAGTAAATTATTTCGAATAAATGTATAAAAAAGTTAATATAGATATTTCTTTGAAAAATAAATGTATTGTCCTTTATTTTTAAATGGAACGGAAAACTTTTTTATTAAACTACAAACAGTTAACTACATTATATTCTGAGTGTACAAATTGATCCCTCGGGATACCTTCCGCATCTACCTCATTTGAAATTCCAAGCTTTGCAAATATATTTATTCAAAAACTTTGTTTCATACAAATTGATTCCTCGCTCGGGATACCTTCCGCACCTACCTCATTTGAAATTCCAAGCTTTGCAAATATCTCGCTTAGTTTTGGAGATATACGCCATTTATTTATTTATAAAATGCCAAAAAATAAATTTTATACAAATTGATTCCTCGGGATACCTTTCGCATCTACCTCATTTGAAATTCCAAGCTTTGCAAATATCTTGCTTGGTTTTCGAGATATACGCAATTTTATAAAATGCCAATTTTTTAAAATTATCTCTAAAACTTAAAGAGTGCAAAACGGACAAAATTTTATTCCGATAATATAAAATAGCATGGCATGGGAGAAAATCCCAGGGATCCATTTTTGTAAAACAGCCTCAGGGTGACTAGTTTTTTTACGAACGAAAGTTATTATTATAGGAGTATGTTAATTTATATTATCACACAAGATGACAAAAAAAAAAAAATAGAAAATAGATTCATTGTGACAACAAAATTTTTTGCCAACCGAATGGTTAAGTTGGAGCTACCAATATTTATGTTTGTGTCGGTTGAAATTTGGTTAGTACAAAAAAATTTTGCTTGAAACAATATATTTCAATTGTATCAGTATTAAATTTGGTTGATGCAACCAAATAATTCTTTTGCTGCAACAAAACTATTCAGTAGGCAAGAAATTCGGTGGTCACAATGAATCTGTTTTCTATGTGTAGATATTAAAAATGAATTCTTCGGGATCCCTTCCGAACTATCGGTAATATAGAAATGTGATCTTAATGCAATTTGTAGTCAATCCAATGGTTCGTTGTGGTAACCGCATTTTTCAGTTGTAACAATAGAAAACCAATTGAGACATGAGTAATTTGACTATGACAACAGTATTTCGGTTGCCTATATAACAATCGTCACAACCGAAAAATTCGGTCGCTGCAACTAAACCATCGGCTTGGCAACAAATTCGGCTGCCAGCACGAATCTGTTTTCTATGTTCTGGATTTTGTTGCATATTTTGTTATAAATGCATTTTTAGCATATTTAGATTTTAATGCATTTAATAATTTTCAATGCATTTCTTTGCGTTTTATTGCATATTTTCATAAATTTAAAATTGTGTTTTTATAAAAAATAAACTAAAGGATAAATTTGCTCTCGAAAAATAAATATGATTAATAAAAATTTGAAACTCATTTAAAAAATTCGATCAAAAAGATTAAAGAAAACTAAACATTTTCATAATTTTAAAATTTTAAATATAAATTTTTATGATTTTTATTGGATATTTTTATTTTCAGTTAAAAATCAATTTTAAAATTTTACCAACCAATTCCCTAAAAACTGATTATTCATTTACTTATTTAAAATTGTATTTTTGTATGTTTTTTTAGTCTATGAAATATATACACACACACAGTCTATAGACATATTTGGTGTTAATGACCATATGTGTGTATATATTTTTTTGGTTTTATGGTGCATATTTTCTTGTAGGTGCATGTTTTATATTTTTTTAGTTAAATTTTGTCCATTTTGCGCTGGATAGGGTAAAACGGACAAAATTTTTTGCTCTTTTGGAATATGAACATACTCTGATAATAAAAATAAGACAGGCGCTGCAGGCATCCCGATGGATCCATTTTTATAAAGCAGCCTTTTTTGTTTGTTAATAAAATTTTAATTTTAATAAAAATATCCCAAGTTTGTATGTTTCAGAAATCCTCAAATATGATTAATATTTTTATTGTTCATAAAATCTTGGCTGCTGTTCATCATAAATCTTTTTCATAATAAAATCTTGCTTTGAGTTGAACTATGAACTCTTCTATAAAAACTTCAATTGCAATTTTTTCAAAAGTGAATATTTAGACATTGGCCCTTTTAGTTCCAAGCCACAGAAATATTCCACATTATAAATAAATATAAATATTGTATAAAATCGTGGGGTAGAATATTAAGAGCGGACTAATAAATAATACGGCAACGTATCTGCGTTGTGTATTTATAAGCGGTGTGGTGTTCCATGAATCCCCCCAAATATCATCACGACATAAATTTTTGAAAACAAATTTTTTTTTATTCTACACGAACACATCATAACAAATTCATTTCACATTCAGTATCATTCATATTAATTATTAATTGATCAATTTATTTAATATTAATAAATCAAATATGTATAAGAATTTTTATGATATCTGCGACTATATGACATATTTTTGTAGTTATTTTATTTTTGTTTACAATTAATTGTTTAAAGTGGTTGTTATAATGTCAAATATTAATTATTATTTTTTTGTTTTCTTTATTATTTATTATTTTCTTTAATCTAACAAAGACTTCAATATCAGAGAAAACTAATTTAATTGATATTGTGCCTTTTTATACCGGATGCTGGCGTAGAAAAAAGGTACTCACTTTATACATTTTGTATTTCTATTTTTTATGATTTCACAGTTTTTAATTTATTTTTTTTATATTATGATGTCAAGTTTATTAAATACGAGTATATAAACGCTAGATCTTAACTTATTTTTATTTTATTTTATGTTTTTTTTTTTGTAAACTTAATTCCTTTTTAACGTTTTTTTTTCTTAATTCCATTTTTTTATTATTTGCACCAACCCACAATTGTTTTAGGTGTTTTTTTTTTTTTTTTTGTTTGTTTAATTTTAACACCTACATTTTATTTTTTCGGCAAACAATAAACAGTTACAGCGAGAAGATATATGGCTTGAAAAATTATAAAAAAAAATATAAAAGATGAAGACTTTTTTTCTTTACCATATGCCCATTAGGGTGAAATTTGATTTTAGCTTAAGATTTTATCTTTGAATTCTAATTAAGAAATTTTGTTGAAAGCTTAATTTTTAAATTTGTCCAAAACTTGTTGGAATTTTTTTTAAAGAGCTGAAAAAAAAGCAAAAATTTAAAAAATTATCTAAAATTCAGTCTTAAGAAATTTAAAAAAATCTTGTTTATTATCGAAAATTAGAATTTCGAAAATAAATTAAAATTTTAATTTTGAAAAAAATCTGAATCCACTGAAGAATTTTGATCAGTCGATGTTTCGACTTTGTTAGGATAATATTAAATCCAAAAAATTAAAAACTTATTTGGGCACGTCTTCACACGATTTCTAAATTTAGGAGAACATGGGTTGAATTAATTTTTCTTTTATAAATCACTTGAAAACTTGTACATCCTTCGAGCATGTATTCTACATGTTCGGAGGCGTCATTCCTTCTAGTATGAAAATAAATTTTTTGGCAACAAGTAAAAAAAAAGGCTTAAAATCGGCTGTGCCGAATCTTCGAATAACCTCCACCAATATCCTAAAAAAATGTTCTTTACTGTTTTTGACACAAATAATGTATTTTTTGAGGTGAACAACTTTTTTGGATGTGAAAACAAACTTTGTGGTGAATAAAAATTGAGGCGAAAAAAATTTTTTGTGGTGAAAAAAAATTTTTGTGGTGATAAAATTTTTTTGTGGTGAAAAAACTTTAGGTTATTATAAAATATTATTCAATTCTAAACGACTGGTGAAAAACAAGTGAAAATATTTTACTTGTCAGTCGCTACTATGAAATTTACATTTTCACTCATAACTTTTTAGCCGCTGGATCGATTTTGCTCATTTTCAATACTAAACTATTCGGGAGGGTGCCCATTAATCTTAGTAAAAATAAGCACCCCCGCTTATTTTCAATACTATTTGGGAAGGACGCCCATTAATCTTAGTAAAAATAAGCACCCCCGCTTGCGTCTTCACGCCGTGATCGCCATTTCAACAGACAGACGGCATGGCTAAATCAAATTAATATCGCAAAGCCCGCTATATAGGGTGGCCATTAAGGTTCTTCGAAATAAAAGTCCCCGCAGATGCGAGTGCTAATAAAATAAATGAGCATTTTTGTCCCACCGCTTTGGATTTTCCAAAAGTCTCACCATAGCACAATGGAGAAGGAACCTGGATACCAAATTGCAACTTTCTAGTTTCAGCGGTTTGGGCAGGGCGTTCAGGGGGAGACATTTCCACTTTTTGCCCCTCCCCGTAGGAATTTACAAAAATTCCTCTTGGGTGGCTGTCTACTCCGGAGGGGAAATCTGTATACCCAATTACAACTTTCTAGCTGCAGCGGTTTTGGCAAGTCGTCAAGGGGAACAATTCTCCCCTTTTTTGCCCTCCCCGTTGGATTTTCCAAAAACCCAATCTTTAGCTGTTGGCTACACTGGAGAAGGAACCTACATACCAAAATTCAACTTCCGAGGCACAGCGGTTTGGCAGGCCGTTAAAGGGGGAGGCTTTTCGTCATTTAAACCTCCATATTTACAACGTCATTGGCCAAAATTTTAAAATGAACCTTATTAAGGAGTTAACCTATACTCCCAGGGAGGCATATTTCAAATTTCATGTTTCTAGCTAAAGGGGCTTTGGCAGGCCGCCAGTGGGGAAGATTTTACCCTTTTATGCCCCTCCACATTGGATTTTTCAAAAATTAACTTAACTGTTATCTACACTGGAGATGGAGCCCGCAAACTAAATTTCAACTTCCTAGGTTCAACGGATTGTGCAGGCTTCATCGATGATGTGCATATGTGCACATTTGTAGATATGCACATTTGCAAATTCTCACATTTGCATTTTTGAAAATTTTAACATTTGCACTTTTGCAAATTCGCACATTTGCACTTTTGCAAATTTGCTTTTTTGCAAATTTGCATTTTTGCAAATTTTTACATATGCACTTTTGCAAATTTGCATTTTTTCAAGTTTAATAGAATTTTAATAAATTATTAATGCATTTATACAAATTGTAATGTCAGGATTGCCATATGATTATTTTAAAAAGTTGTCAAAAACCACCACATTTTTCAAAAATAAAAAATCGTTTAACAAAAAAAATTTTAATTTCTTAAATTTTTAAATAAAGATTTTTCCATAAAAATATACAAAATTAAAGTTTTTAAAATATCGTATGTTCACTTGATTAGAATTTATATACTGTCAAAGTTTTAACTTTGGTTGCTTTCTACTAAAGAGCGCTTTTAGGCAAAAAAAAAAAGAATACAAAAGTTACTTAATGAAGCATTGTTCAATATATCATCAGCAAAACTTACTTAAAAAAATGTCCAGCGGATCTATGATGTGCCCTTAATGAATTAACATAATATTTAACTATCAAGCAGGAACATATTTTATAATTTTTATCTTTTATTTAACCTTTTTCTTTTATTAATAAATAATTTATTCTTTGAGCTTAAGGTTTGTTTTTTTTTTTAAGTATTTATTTTTCAATATTTCAATTTTATTGAAAAATAAATATTCTTTATAAAAAACAAAACTTAAGTTCAAAGAATAAATTAGTTATTAGGAACATATAATATTTTTTGTTTTTAATTTTTAATCTAATGCAATAGTTTATACATGTTTTTTTAAACTTTTATCATTTTTCTTTACCACAAATATTACTCCTCGCTAATATGCCTTGAACACAAACATCTTCTTACAGCTCTTTTTTTAAATATTCTGTTATTTGCTCTTGAAAAAAAAATGCAGAACAAAACAAATATTGATTTTATATTACATACAGATATTTTTTTGTTAACCACGCGCAATTATTGCAATTTTCAATGAAATATTGATTTGATTTTTTTTGTTCACATTAGTTTTTCTGCAGTATTTCCTATTATATTTCAAATGCTATTGTTAGCGATTGCAAATAGTACAAAAATTGGTGGAAAAAAATTAAAAATCTGAAACTTTGATTTTTGTTTAAAAAAAAAAATGATAAATTAAAATCACTTGCCTAACAATTATAATAATACCGTGTTATTTTTTTTTAAGTTTACTACAGTATATTTTTTCTTTAAAAATATTTCTTAATATCTTAATAATTTCCTTATTTTTCCGTTTACAGTCTAACAAACCTCAAACAAATACCGCAGCTAATGGTCATACAATATCATCAACAACAGATCGTGTACCGCCCATTGGTGGCTACCAATGGCCTAGTGATCAAACACCAGGTGTTATGGGTCTTAAAAATCATGGTAATACTTGTTTTATGAATGCCGTCTTACAGTGTCTCAGTCATACTGATATATTAGCTGAATATTTTGTTTTGGATCAATATAAGGTATGTGCCTAATAAAAAAAATTTTTATTGCAACAAAGAAAATTATATATGATTTAAAAAGAAAATTATTTTTTAATGTGAACAGTGGAGTAGTATATTTTTTTTTTTTTGTAAAAAATCATCGGTAACCAATTTTTTATAAATATTTATTTTCAAACAAAATCGCCTAAAATGGTCTTAACTCTTTGACGACCGAGGCTAAACTGCTGTATTTTTTTCTGAAAAATTGTGTCGTCAAAAATATAAATTTAAATATTTTTCAAATTATTATATAAAATTAACCTATGCTCGTATCCCATTGGTCGTCAACGGTAAAAAGTTGTGAAGAAATTTCATACAGAAGCAACACCGGCAATAGTGTCAATGACGCTGACAACGAATATTTATTTTTTTTTATTTTCATTTATATTAATCATAAAGTTACAAATTATATCCTGAACCCTAGCTCAGTTAGAGCCTCTGGTAGGAATCGAACCCACGACCCCCGCATTGATAAGCTAGCACGCTACCAACTGGCCTTCTGGGACGCTCTTGAACAAGTTTTTAAAAATTTTTAAAATCGAACAAAAATTACTCAAATTTCAATATGAACAAAATTTACTCTAAACCATGGTTGGCAAGCACTACCTTTTCATTATAACGGTAGTTGTCTACCACGTTCAGATTAATACCGATACGGCAATTTTTGAAACTGTGGTTCCAATCACGGGGTTTATTATCTAATATTATATGTTAAATTTTGTTATATCTGCAAAATGCCGTTATAAATTGGTGTTTCGGTAGTTTAGCGTTATTATAACTGTAGTTTAAGATATTTTAAAATTGAACCGGTAAAATAGCGCAATAAACCCGGTTATACAAAAAGACACTTGTCTTTAATGGAAGGACCATTTTAAAATTTTCACATCGGTCTTTGCTGTGGTAGCCAACTACCGTTGTTATGATAAGGTATTGAATGTCAACCATGCTTTAAACTGATAAAAAAAAATATCTCCTCTTTTTACATTTGACGATCAATGGGGCACATATGTCCTATTTAATATCACATTTTTAATATTTTATTATTTCTGATAATAGAAAAGATTGGTTTTATCTCGTAGATCCAACAACATCCAACTAAACATCATCCAAAAATTATGAAAATAATAGCATCCAATTCGACTCTGTCGGTTCAAGTGGTTGCGGTGATCTGAAAGCTAAAACTAAGTAAGGAAATTTCTTTGGATGTGAAAACAATTTTTTTCGATGTGAAAACAATTTTTTTTGGATGTGAAAACAATTTTTTTGGATTTGAAAACAATTTTTTGTAAAAAAAGTTTTTGTTTTTTGTTGAAAAAGAAAAAAAATCTTTTGAGGTACCAAATCTTTTAATACCCTCCACCAATTCCCCAAAAAAAATGTCCTCACTATTTTTGATACAAATAATGTAAAAAACATTAGAAGTGAAATTATGGTGGTGAACAAAAATTTTTTTAGGTGAAAAACTTTTTTTTGCCATGAAAACAAATTTTGTCGTTAGAAAGAATTTTTAGGTAAAAAAAATTTTGTGGTGAAAAAAAATTTAGTGGTGAAAAAATTTTTTGAGGTTATATATTTATAATTTTTTTTTTATCAGGCTCAAGGTCATAATTTTTAATGTTACTAACACTAATTTATTTTATTAAATGGAAAAAATTGTAAGAATCAGCGCTACAGGCATATAAATGCCTGTTCAAAACCATGAGTTATTTGTGTTGGGTGGTTCAGAAGGAGGCTGAAGATGACCTGGTCGTTCGGGTCGAAAGTGTGCACTCCCTCTAGCGCTGATCCTTACAATTTTTTCCATTTAATAAAATAATATACAAAATTTTTTGAGGTGACTATAAAATATTGTTCAATTCTAAGAGACTGGTTAAAAAACAAGAGAAAATATTTTAGTTGCCAGTCGCTACTATGAATTTGTACTAATTACACCAATTTGTATAAAAAATTTGGAGGTACCTTCACATTTTCACTCACGGACGGATGTTGCTCATTTTCCATATCAAATTGCTCGGGAGGATGTACATTAATCTAGGTAGAAATGAGCACCCCCGCTTGCCTCTTCGCACCGTGATCACCATTTTAAAAGACAGACGGACATATATCGCTAAATCGACTTAAAATTGCATAAGGATCACGAATATATATAATACTTTATGGGGTCTTAAACCTATATTTCGACATGTTACAAACGGAATGACAAACTGATATATACCCCCACCATATATGGTGGAAAGTATAATAATTCACCTCTATTAGTCCGTTAAAAAATACGAGGGCGGATCAATAAGTCCGTGACTTTTCGAAATTCCCTCGTAGTTATATAAAATGCAACACTGCTCCAATCAAGTACCATCTGTTAATAGGCTACTGTCAAATTTTGAGCAAGTTCCATCATTTACTTTGCGTTTAACAGCAGGATTTTTTATGGTCCATAAAATAGGCATTTGTGTGAATAATAGTTTCATCATTGGAGCTAAATCCCTTTCCACTGAGTCATTTCTTTAGGTTTAAAAATAGGAAATAGTCCCATGGAAACTAAGCTGTTACATGATTCCGTTAGTGGTCGATTGTGAGCAAACGCGGCAGCCATCTTGCGGAATGCTTTCTCATACCCAAGTGATCGTCCAAAATTGAAACCACTGAGCCATGTGAGATGCCTATGTCTTCCATAATCTATCGCACATTCAATCTCCGATTAGCCAACACCATATAGTGATTTTTTTTCAATTGTTTTGGGTGTATAGACCTCAACTGGGCGTCCAGAACGTTCGGCATCTTCCGTGCTTGTAAGGCCACAACGAAAGCCATTAAACCACTTTTTTACCATTGAAATCGATGGTGCAGAGTCCCCATAGTATTTATCAAGCTTTTCCTTGGTTTGTTTTTTCGCAAAAAATAATGTTTAATGAGCACTCGAAATTCAAAGTTAATGACGGAACTTGCTCAAAATTTGACAGTAGTATATTAACAGATGCTACTTGATGGGAGCAGTGTTACATTTCATATAACTGCGAGGGAAGTTCGAAAAGTCATGGACTTATTGATTCGCCCTCGTATGACAAAATGTTTTATTCACCCGACGATAATATATGTTAACATTGTATTGTACTAAAATACACACATTTATATGGAAAATTTAGAGGCACCTTCAGACCGCGGTAAGACCGCCTGACCGGCGAGGATAACAAACAATCTGAGTAAAACAAGCAACGCCGCTTTTGCAAAGTATGTCTGCATCCAAAAAGGAAATTTTCAAAATCCTTACAAAGTAATTCCTTATGTGGAATTTAAATACATAAAAATATAACAAACTTTAAAGTACTCCGCAATGTTCAAACCCCTTTTTCTAGCAACAAAAATCTCTATAAATATTTTTTTCAGACAAAAAAATATGTACGTCTCAAATATTTTTTTTTAATGATTTCAAAAGCTCCACTGTGCCATATTTTATAACACTTAACTAATGTACATACAATGATGTAGTAATACTTTAATAATATGTTGTCTTTTTCCTGTGTGTGTTTTTTCTTTATTTTTTTTTTGTTTTTCTTAGGCTGATTTAAAACGTCGCAATAAAATAAATTCACGAAAATTTGGTACAAAAGGTGAATTAACTGAACAATTGGCTAATGTATTGAAAGCCTTGTGGACTTGTAAGAATGAAAGTGATCACAGTACTAGTTTTAAGGTAATTGTAAATTCAAATTGTACTTTTACTCTTTGTGTAATTTCACAACAATATTAAACAAATGAATTTGTATCCTCAGGCCGTGGTTGATCGTTATGGTTCACAATTTCGTAGTTCAACACAACATGATGCTCAAGAATTTTTATTTTGGCTTTTGGATAAAGTTCATGAGGATTTAAATACCGCCACAAAAAGACGTTACAAAAGTGTCAAGGTAAGTGTGTTTGTTGTTTATTTGCTATATTTTTTTTAACGATGGTCATAAGTTGAAATTCGTCATTGATCTTAATATCAAATCTTTAGTTTATCACGAAAAATGTATGTTAAGTTTTAAAAAATTGTTACTTCCTAGATAAAAATTGAAATATATATGAACATACATGATCATGCATGGGCTTATATATAATCATACATGGTCGTATACGTCCATTCAAGGTTTAATATAATACCATACGTGATCTTATTCATGATCATATATCTTGGGATCCGAAATTTTAGGATATAAGGCCGTATATGGTTATGTATGGTTATATATAACCATATACGGTCTTATACCCTCAAAGTTCGGATCCGAAAATATATCGTCATATATGAAATGGGTCATATATTGAACCTTGAATACACACTATAATATTTTGTTTTGAAAAAACACCAAAATTATTTTAACATTTATATTAAAATTAAACAATGTTAAACGAAATTTTAATTTAAATGTAAAATCTCTTTATTCATGATGTTTTTAAAATATTTAAATGAAGCTAAATGATTTAATACATGTACAGAAAATTTTAGTCGTTTATACCGACTTCCATTGATTTTAAAAAACGTCAGTTTTGTTCCGGTTTATGTCATAAAAATTATTCCTTATTTATGATCGTGTTTTATGAACATTAAATATGCATTGATACCTAAAAATTTGCATAATTTTTGTTAGGACCACGTTTTCAATGTTTAAAATTCAATTTATTATTTTAAAAACGTGGTTTAAAAATTGCAAATTTACCTTTAATCATCGTCAGGAAGTTAGTAATTTTATTTTTGTGAAAATATAAATTGAAAATTCTTTTAGTTTTCTACGATCTTCTTGATTTGTTTATTATTTTAAATTGAGCTTAAGATCTTCTATTTATAAAAAATTAATTATAAATATTTATTTATCCCAATATTTCGTCACCACATTGGGTGACTTCTTCAGGGGAAATTGTTTTTTATAATTATAAACTTCTTCACTTACATTTCCCCTGAAGAAGTCACCCAATGTGGTGACGAAATATTGGGATAAATAAATATTTATAATTAATTTTTTATAAATAAAAGATCTAAAGCTCTTAATGATACGAAAATATAAATTGTTGAAAACCCAGCGAAATATGCAAAAATATTTTAACAGAAATTCGATTCATCAATTTCGATTCACTCGTAGAAACACAAATACCCATATTAGCCCTGAAATATAAATCCATTAAATGGCAACCCTTCACCATAACTAATGTTTCTTCTGTCAAACTTCAAAAGAACATTCTCAAAGTTGCCAGTATGCAGCTTCCGGACGGTGTTGCCACATTCTAGTTACTTTAACCCGCACATATAAAAACACCAGCAAGGTGGCATGGCAAGTCAGTTGATAATAAAACGCTAAAGAACAAGCATTAACGATTAATTAAATTTTGCATTTTGTGGAAGTGTAACGTTAATACAGTTTAAATAAAGTCTCTTGTGCAGTCGTTTTAAAATTTGTATTTAAATAAAGAGTTGTTATAAAAGAATTTCAACGGTGTTTATTATTTGCAATATTAAAAGAACTATATTTATTTAAAGGAAATAAATCAACGATTTTAAAAGCCAAAATCGTAGTATGTTAATATGTATTAACAAATCGATTCGCAAAGATATTTGCGTAAAATTGTTCTCCAGATAACGATAAAAAAACATGTAGTCACATGAACTTCCAAGTCTTAGTTATGAGGTGTCAACTTATGGTCATCAATATATTTAAAATTTTTCATTTATACTTGTAATCTTTAATATTTTACTTTCATTAGCGTATCATTAGTAACTTATTCATGCACTTGTAAAGAAAATAAGGTTGTTCGAATTGTTTTTATGTGTAGTTATTGTTAAAATATTATACACGCCAGAATGCAAATTGTTTGTAAAAAAACATGAGTTTATAATGTTTTATTAATAGTCTTTGATAAAAAAAACAACAATTTTGTTTTTCTTTATTAAATAATTACAAAGAAAATAAGTGAATTGTTTAAGAAAAGTTTAAGATTAATTGAAAACTGTAGGCATAGTTGTAGGTGATTAAACCTTTGCCTATATTTCGATGAATTTATCGTTCGTGTTCCTTCAAAACTGCTCGTGTGTGTAGGACGGTTGTTGCCAGAGTCGAATACCAGGTAATATTAGAACGCTGATTATTTTTTGCTCTAATTTATATTTTTGTTATGAACTGAAGTAGAACAACGTCGATTATGTCGATTAAGCGATGTCCGTCTGTTGAAATGGCGATTAATGGACATCCTCAAAATCGGTCAAGCGGTTTAGAAGTTATGAGTGAAAATGTGAAGGAACCTCTAAATTTTCCACACAAATTGGTGTATTTTAGAAAAATTTCATAGTAGCGATTGGTAAACAAAATATTTTCTCTTATTTTTTTATTCGCTTTTTTTCACCTCAAAATTTCTTTCCTAAACCAAAATTTGTTTTCACATCCAAAAAAATTTTTCACCTCAAAAAATTGTTTTCACCTCTATAAAACATTATAAAACATTTTTTTAGTACATTGGTGGAGGGTATTCAAAGATTTGACACAGCCGAATTTAAGCCTTTTACTTGTTTTTTAACCAGTCGGTTAGAATTGAATTACATTTTATATTCACCTCAAAAATTTTTCACCCGGAAAAAATTTTTTTACCACAAATTTTTCTTCACCACAAAATTTATTTTCACATCCAACAAAGTTTTTTACCTCAAACAATTTTTTCACCTTCATAATTTCACTTCTAAAGTTTTTTAAATTATTTGTATCAAAATCTGAGAACATTTTTTTAGGACATTGGTGAAGGGTATTCAAAGAGTCGGCACAGCCGAATTTAAGCCCTTTTTTACTTGGTTTTCTTAAAATTTTTCAAAGTGAATAGTATAGTAGGATTTTAAGATCATATCATATTCTTTTTAATTATTTTTATTGTAAAGAAACATGAAAATTTTTATTTGTAAGTTATAGAGAATAAAAATTGAGAAATTCCACTGAGCCAGCAGGATAGAATACTTAGTATTTTCGGTTGGCGCTACCCAACCTTGTCAATATCCATGCTCTTCTTCTCCCTTTGCGGTCATTGCTTGTTGATGATTGTCTATTTTATATTGAGTGTAAGGAAACAAATTAACAAACTTGTAAACAACAACACAATTAGACTAACATCCAAAAATGGAATTTGTAAATTCAAGAAAGGTTTTGCTATTTTTTTCTTGTAACTTCAGCTTTTAATTTTTATTTTAGCTCAAACAAGAAAATGTTAGAAATCGAATTTGAATTTAAACAAATATTTATAACACAGTTTTACACAAAATAATTAAGGGGTTCCGACGGTTAATTCTTGTTAAGAAGACCAAAAATAAATATACGTGTGACGGCGTTTTGATAGATCACATCGGAATTTCATTTTAGAAGCGGTTAAACTTTTCCAGCTCTGGCCTGTTGTTGCAGCATATCGGTGTATAAAACTATGTTTTTTTTTTTAAATCAGAGGTGTAGGTATGTTCAGCAACTTTGTAGATAATAGTATGGCAAATGGTTTTTGTTGAACATATTAACCCTGTAACTCCCACTCATAATGGCATTTTTTGGCTTTATTTTAACAAATTGTAAAAAACACCCCGAAAAGAGGGAAGGGTGGCGATGAAATGTTCCTCAAAAATGTTGGCCATAAAATTCTACTATATACAGTGAGTGACAATACAATGGAAACTTTTTAAAAAAATATTTATTTCACATTTAAATTTCAAAAAGTTTAAAACAAAAGATAATTCTATAATTTTTTTTCATTACTTTTATGACTAGTACATATTTTGATTAAAATAAGGAAAAATATTTACATTAATAGTAAAACTTTACCAAAAATAACAATAATTCAAAAGTATTATTTTTTATGGATTTGGCAAAACATTGGAAACTTTTACGATTCTTAACTTAAATATATGTTGTCACTCTGCCTGTTCAATATTTTGTAGGGTATCCATTATTTTTAATAACTGCTTCACAACGTCGAGGCATGGAACCAATTAAAGTATCAATAGTTTCGGCTGGAATTTTTTGCCACTCCGAAGTTACTGCATCTGTAAGGTCAGCCTTTTTAGAATAGTTTTTCGATCTTATTTTTCGATCTACAATTTCCCATAGATTCTCTATTGGGTTGAGATCTGGTGATTGGGCTGGCCATTTCAAAACACTAACTCCGTTTGATTGTAACCACTCGTTTACAACTTTGGAGGTGTGTTTTGGATCGTTGTCGTGTTGAAATTTCCAGACTAGTGGCATGTTTTCTTCCGCATATGGATACATTACATCGTTTAAAATAGTTTTGTATCCAGAGGGTCAATTCTCGTTCTGTGAAACGGTGAAATGAAAAGTTTTTTCACGTTTTCATAGTACTTTTGATTCGCGTTCTGTGAAAAAATGTAAAGAAATATCAAAACGTTTTCATATGAAAAAAAAAGTGAAACGAAACAAGATTTTTTCACGATTGCACAGCACTGGCGATTCTTGTTTTGTGTAACAGTGCAAACAACTGTCAAAATATTTTCATATGAAAAAATTGTTTACACAGACTATTTATAAGTGAAAAAAAAGAGAAGATTGTTAGAGGAAAGCGTGCCAGCGAAAGCCAAAAGGGGTATTTAATTAATTATTAAGAAAAGCATGTGGACATTGCAAACGATAAGTAAGTAGCTTAATAACCATAATCACACTTTTATTAATCCCATATTTACAGATTTGTAACTGCAGATGGTGCCAAATTTAGAGACGAAAAGTGTAACGAATTAGCGGCGAGCCTCACCAGTTTTAGTGGGACCCAAAAGGACAGTGAAAAATGGCAAAAGTATGGCATATTTATTTATAGTTTATTTATATTCTTTATGAAATTTTTTTCTTTAAGTAATATTAGACTTCATACGCGCACCAAATATAGTTCATTTAAAGTAAGCCGATATAAATCAATGAAGTGCTTGTCGGTTGTCATCTCGAATGGATTGTGGTCAGCACGAAGTATGCGTCTCAGCACTCTCAAAAAATTCCTATAAATTATTAAATTATTTACTGCAATGAAATGCTTGTAACATCATTGTCTTACCTTTGTTCATCCGGAATTCTTTGAGGAATATCCATACAATTAATTCAGATATTTTTATAAAATTATTTAATATAAATTTTACGAACTTAATTCACTTTTGTTTACGTTTTTCTCTGTTTTGACATTTGTTTTAAATTTTGGGTAACACAGTTACAAAATTTTCATGGGTACAGTGCGAATGAAACATTTTTTTCATAATACATACGAGAATCGCAATTTATGTATTTGTGAAAAGTTCGAGTGAAAAGTGCTTATGAAAACGAAAATGAAAAGTTTTTTTTCACTTCACATTATCACAGAACGAGAATTGACCCTCAGCTCCAGTTAGAGTTTCGGTAATGACATGAATTGGTCCCATTCCTTGACCCGAAAAGCATCCCCATACCAAAATATTGCCACCGCCAAACTTAACAGTTTTGGTTGTATATTTGGGGTCCAATCTTTTTCCTTTCGGTCGTCTTACATAAGTTCTTCCGTCATGACCTCTTAAGTTGTATTTGGACTCATCGGAAAAAAGTACAGTATTCCACTTCTGTCTAGACCAATTTATATGCTCTTTGGCAAATTTAATACGAGCAATTCTATTTTTTTCTGATATCAGTGGTTTTTTGACAGGTCGGTAGCAACCAAGACCAGCCTCTTCAGCACGCCGTGCAACAGTTCGTTGACTTATTTCCAATTTTAAATTGTTGATGACCTCTCGGGGAAGCATTTTTGGGCACTTTTTAAACTCTCTTGCTATTAACTTGTCTTGTCTTTGAGTAGTTTTTCGAGGCCTGCCTCCTAAATGCTGCGTTTTCACCGTACCTTTTTCACGATATTTCTTAATGATTTTTGAAATTATTGACTTATTCATTGAGTATTTTTCACATATTTCTTTTTGTTTAAGTCCAGCATTAAAATCACTAATTATTTTAAGTTTTAGCTGTTCACAAAATTTAACTCTAGCCATTTTCAAATCAATTTATTTACAAATGTTATAAAACTAAAATAATGTGTTTTTTTATATGCTTTTGAACCTGAAATTACCTAAAATTATAAATAAATATGTAACGGTAATTTTTTGGAATATTTCTTTTAATATTCTCTTTTATTTTTCTTACTTTTCATCATCTTTTGTAACTCGCCTTAGAAGTTTCCAATGTTTTGCCAACACCATAAAAATTATCTATTTTTCATTTTTGCAATATTCTCATTACATATTGTTTCAAGAGATTTAATATCATTTTATTTTAAGAGAAAACATAACAAAGAGTAATTAACAAAAAAAACTATTCAATTATCGTTTTGGAAAAAAAAATAATTTAAGAGCAAAGTGCAGGAAACTGGAATTATTTAAAAGTTTCCATTGTATTGTCACTCACTGTATGTCAGAACACACCAAAACCCAAAACTGAACACAAACACCAAAAACCAATCAAATTCAAGATTGTCCATTAAAGGTTAATTTAGCTATTGTTTACATATATAGGTCATCTCATCTCTGACGAGAAGGAATGACTGTACATACAACAGTACAGTGTAATTCTTTAAAATTTTGTGTTACTTTTTTTTATGGCCAAAAAAAAAATAAAATATTTTTCCCGCGAAAAACTTGTACTCCATATTAAAATTAAATTATTTCGCAATAGTGAATTTTACATATAATTTTGTGAAATTAAATATTAAAGAATATTATTTTTCTGGTGAATAAGGGACTTTATTATGATAATACTTCTCTTATAAATTATAAAAATTGTTCACTTTCACAATTTAAATTTTAATTTAACGTCTTGCAAGTTCGAATGAAATTTTTTCACGGGAAAACCAATTTACTATGCTTATTTACAAACACTCAAAACACAATCTACATCTTCAATTTGGTTTGACTGCACGTGTTAATAATTTCAATTAAATATAGTTTTAAACATTTAATAACTTCATTGAAATTAATAACACTCGTGGATAGATCATAATCTTTAATTAGATAATAAATCTTAAAAAACACTGTTCACTAAAGTACTTTAAACAAAAAAATAAAAATTATAAATTTTTTTTGCACAAGTTTTAATTTAAAATAACTTATGGCACAATTAAACGTTTAAATAAATATTTACAGTGTTTTTTTTTTCACTACAACCACATGAGTGATTAGTTCCGTTCGTTTACTCAATAATTTGTACAAATTTTTACTGGATGTCGCCTCGAGGTGCCGATCTGTCCCTTTTTTATAAACAGAAGATATTTGCAGTTTTTAGAAAGTAAAAAACCGTTTATTGTAACACGAAAAGGGCTAAATTAGCATCACTGTAGTTCCTTAGTTTTATTTTTTACAATTATAAAACAGCTGTTTTTGTTTATCAACTGTTCTTTTGACAATTTACCCAATTTACCCAAAGAAAAAGTTTGGGTAACTTTCGGAAAAAAATAAACACTAACACACTCTCATAAACGCTCTCATTTGCCCAATTTTCGAGTACGGGAACGCTTTTGGGTAAATTTGGGTAAGTTTGGGAACCTGCGGTAACGTACCGGAAAAGACTTATAATTTATTTTTGCATTTGGTTTTACAATCAGCTGTTTAACAAACTTGTAAATTTTCCGTTCTCGTACTTTTTTAGAAAATTTTAATTAGGAGAGTAAATTTGTCTTACTCTTTGTAAGTTTGTTACTAAGTAATTCTTACTGGACTTGACTGAGAAAATTAAACGAATGGACTTATTATGAATATCATTTTATTATAAATAATTCGTAACCACTAATATACACATGTTCAGTTGCGGCATTTTAACTCATATTACGTATACTACAGCCTATTAACAGTTTACACTTGAATTTTTTGAAAAAAAAGTTAAATTTTGAACTGATAAGATATTGAATGTCGCCTGAATAAGTGTTTACAAAATGTTTTAATAAAAAAAATCTTTTTGTAAAAGATTATTAGAGAAATAAATTATGTATTTTTGCGATGTTACATTTTAATCGTTGATTCATTTCCATTAAATAAATCGAGTTCTTTTTGTATTGGAAATAATAGACACAGTTGAAATTCTCCATAGCAACTCTTAATTTACACAAACTCTGTTAAATTACAATTGTTTACAATTGCTGTTGCTGCATCAGTTATATATCTAAATGATTAACATGCCACATAGCGCTATTATTTATATAGGAGGTGAGAATAACTGGAAGATACGAGCTTTTTCTAATTCTAGTTTTAGCTACAATTATTAGTTGTAAACATTTGTCGCTAGATGGAGCGTTAAAGTGGCAACGTTGAAGTTACCATAAAGAAGAGCTGCCATTGGTGGTAATTGTTTTACATTTCAGGGCTGTCATGCGGGAATTTCTGTTTCTACGAGTAAATGGAAATTGATGAATCAAATTTCCGTAACAATATTATAAAAGAAGAGATTTAGATGTTCATTTAGTCAAAATGTTTTCAAAATGGTATTGAAAATGACGAAAATTGGACAATCTGTTCATAAGTTGCAACTGAAAATTTGAGCACATCTCTAAAATTAGCCATACTAATCGGTATGACATACTACACTGAAAATATTATCTCCATGATATTTCCATAAAATAGTAAATAATTTTAAGAAATTTTTCGTTCACTTTGTAAAAAAAAATGTTTCATTAAATTACTGAAAAATTTTCATTATTTTAAATTTTTCGGCCAATACGAGATATTGGGAAACGGATTTTGGAGTCAGAAAGAGAATATCTTTGTTATATATAATCCATTCATGATCTACAAAAAGGGACGCCCTAAGTAACACACGGCATCTGTGGCTACGTAACACTGGGGGTGCTTTGTCTTTTTAAATTAAATAATTTAAGCAAATCCTTGCAAAAATACATAATATCACAGTTAAATTTCTTTTTATTATTGGAAAATGGAAAAAAGTCATTAGTTTATTTTATGGCATTTTTAGCTTAAACTTTAATTCACATATTAAAATTTTGAAAAAAGTAGTTCGATAAATATAAATTTTAATAGGCGCAACGTCTATTATAGGAAAGCCATTATGCCGTAATGTATAAAATGTGCTAGCGATATTTTGTATTGTAGTCAGCAAACAAAATTATTACATAAAAGTGCAAATTCGAAATTTTTTACCTTTTGCTAACAAAATTTTAAAATATATTTTAAGCTATTTTAAGTTAAATATTTAAGACTCAAGATTTTTGACTTACGTTCAAGCACGATCACGAACCAAAAATTACAATCATGAACGATATTTTTTTTTTAAATATTACTTAAATTTGTTTTCTGAAATAATATTTTTTTCTTTAAAATTATGAAAATTAACTAGTTTGTTTTTTTTATGTATTATGTGTTTTCTTTTGGAAAAAATTATTGAAAATAAAGTTTTCCTCTATTTAAGAAAAATTTACTCAATTTTTTTTTAATTTATCTGAAGAAATTTTTAGAAAAAAAAATCCTATACCTAAGTTTAGTATTTCACAATAATTGGAAAACTTTCATTAAAAAAAATATTTAATAAAAATTTTGAAAATTTATGTGAACTAAGTTGCATGATAATTTTCCCTAGAAATAAATAGTTCATCAGTTTCTAAAACCAAATAAATTTTTAATATTATGTAGGAAAAAATGTATTACTTTTTGTTTTTCATTGTCTGAACTAATTTTTAGAAAACAATTCTTAAAAATTAGAAAGTGATTTAGTTTATTTTATTACTCACAAAAAAGAAAAACAAGAAATAATTACACATTAAGTTCAAGGACTTTCTCATTTTAAATTAGACACATTTTTTTAACTAAATCGGAGTTAATTAATTTCTAAATTTTTCCTTTGAACTAAACTTAGTTTTATTATATTTTAGTATGCAATTTTTCTTAAAACTAAGATGTTTTTCTTAAAAATTGATAAATTTTTATTTTATATAAAGGGTGGTCCAACCATAATGCACGATGTTAATTGTAAATAAAACAAGAAGTTTTAATGTGCCGAATTGTCTCATCATTGAATTTTCTCCAATCTTTACTTGTTTTTTTCTTAAAATCAAGAAATATTACTTAGGGAAGATATGAACTATATCCGAGTATATATAGTATTTCGTTTTTCTTTTGAAAAAAATTTTCTAAATTTTTATAAAATTTGATTTAAATTGAGGAAAATTTTTAAAATATTTTAAAGGAAATTTTGGATTTATTTTTATTTCTTTTTTTTTTTGTTGAGTGTAGTTAGGCCAACTGACTATAAAGAAAAACTCGTAAAAAAAATCGTTAAAATTAATTTTTTTTTTGGAATTTTTTTTTATCTTAATTTTTTTTTTTGTAAATTTTTTTTTTTTTTAAATTGTATTTTCAAAAATTTTTTTCTATTCCATATTTATTTTGCAGAACAACTATGGCCGTCCAGATGAAGTTATTGCTGCCGAAACATTGGCTAATCATATACGTTGTAATAATTCCTTTGTACAAGCTGTATTCCAAGCACAATTTCGTTCATCTTTGACCTGCCCACGTTGTAAAAAACAATCGAATACATTCGATCCATTCCATTGTATATCGGTGCAGTTACCACAACTAACACAGCAGACGATTTTTGTCACTGTGGTCTATATGACACAACAACCGCGACAAGTGCGTATGGGACTAACAGTAACTGCCGGTTCTCCCATAATGGCCTTAAGAGAGCAATTACACAAAGACACGGGCATAGCAACAGAACGTATGGTATTAGTCGATTTACAAAAAGAAGGATTTATACGAGTCCTTTACGATACGCAGCCAGTTATCACTTTACAAGGTATTGAAACGATTTACTGTATAGAGGTTCCCTTGGAAAGGGATGCAAAACATGGAGGTGCAGAATATGCTCAAACTGCTCAAACGAATGCAAATAATCCACAATCTGCTGATTTGTTGGTGTTGGTGGCAAATGTCAAGAAAAAGAAATTGGTGGAGGAGACGGAAAAGGCGAAGAAAGATAAATTTTCCTTGGAACGTTTTGGGGCACCATTCTGTTTGCAAATACCTAGAGATTGTACATATTCCGAATTACAAAAGAAATTATTAAAAGAAATGTCAGCATTATTAAAACCAGAAGTATTTTCCTATGCCACTCCTTTAAATGAAATGTTTAAAATACGTTTGCAAGATCCTTCAGCAGATCCAGATACATTTATAGAACAGGTGGAGCATCCTTTATTAACTGAAATGATCGATTTGGCGTTATCGGTATTATCGGCAGAAGCTGGACCACCACATATTAAACTGCTATTAGAGTGGCCAGAGCCGGAGACACACTTTTGTGATCTCTCCGATCAGGTGGTGGAACATGAAAGTGTACCATGTCTGTTGGCTAACAAAACCAACGATACTGCTGCATTAACTTTGGAACAATGCCTGGAACATTATACAAAAGCTGAAACTTTAAGTGCTGAGGATGCCTGGCGTTGTCCACATTGTCAGGAATATTTACCGGTTGTGAAAACTTTGGGTTTATGGTCTTTGCCCGATATTTTAGTAGTGCACTTCAAACGTTTTCGCCAACATCATGGCAAGGGAGCAAATGCCGCTAAATTAACGACTATGGTTAATTTTCCCCTACATTCTTTTGATATGTCTCCTCATTTGGCTAAAGGTTTAAATGATGCACCAGCTAATAACACGCTAACAGCTGAAGCACAACATGGTTCGGCCTTTAACCGTCCAAGTCCATGGCGTAAATCGAAACCTGGCGATTCACGCTCTTCCACTCTAAGTTCTCGTGACAATCGTGAGACACGTTATGATCTTTATGCCGTATGCTATCATCAGGGCGATACTTTGGAGACCGGCCATTATACTGCCGCCTGTAAGAATCCTTACGATCGTCAATGGTATAAATTTGATGATCAACGGGTTTCCAAAGTGTCTAGTGAGGCTTTGCCAGATGAGATAGTGAATAATGAGGCTTATATGTTGTTCTATCAGCGCAGAACTTCGGAACATGTAGAATGTTCGGGATCAAGTTCAAATTCTGGTGATCATTGGGTATCACGTATAGCTCCGCCACCAGCAGCAGCATCCTCAATGGTTGTACTACAGAATTCCGTGGAGAAATTGAAAAATGAGGTTGCAACTGAAAAACCAACGACTAGTGAAGAAAATCAAATTGTTGTCGTTAAAAAGACGGATACTAAAGAAGGGGATATTAACAAGATAACCATAGATGTAGCACCAGTTGAAGAGAAGGGTAAGTTTAGATTTCGGAGAGAAAAAAATTAAACAAATTTTATTTCTTATTTCCAATTTCCTATTTTTTCAGATATTCCTGAAGTAGTACTTGTACCACCAGTTCCAGCTCCAAGCTTAGCTTTAAATGCTAGTGCTGAAAATAATTTGGATGCTTTGGAAAAACTATTAGATTATGCCGATGCTGATGCAGCTATTGACGAAACAGATGAACTAGCAGATTTAGAAAAATTGGAAATCAAAGAAAATGATGAACATACTACAGAAATCTTCACTATGGATGAAGATTGTAAACTTGAAGACGAAGAAATAATAAGTGAGATCATCAAATCGACTCCCACAATTTCCTCCGATACCGCCACAACCAATCATCATTTCACAGCAATAACCACAAATGGTTATGACAATGAAGTCAAATTAAAAGCTTCCTTAAACGCAATAGATGCAAACAATTTTATTAAACAACAAAAAACACCATCTCCTTCGGTCACTTCTTCAGCATCGTCTCTATCATCACAATCTCCCTCACCCAAATCTTTGGCTGTTTCAAACCATGCTGCAAATAATTTGCAAAATAAATTCAATGGATTTTCACAATCTCAATCAGCGTCAGTAGCCGCTGCAGCAGCCACTAATGAAAAAGAACATTTACTTTCTTCTAGCCTTAAAAGTAACAGTAGCAGTATTATTGGTTCTGCTTTGGCAGGACATTTTTCCACTTATCGTCAACCTTGGCACGGCAGTCGCTCAAGTGTTTCGGCTGTTGAAAATGCTATGCAACCCTCCTCAACGGTTACATCGCAACATCCTTCGTTACATCTGAGACATTCCTTTTCTACAGCTTCCAATTATCGTTTGCGTGAATGTAGTGATACTCTGTCATCGGTATTAAGAAATTCCGTTAATACTTGTAGTAAAGATACATTAATATTTTTGGATCAACAGCAACATCATCATCATCATAATCATCATGCGACGCATCGTCATCACAATCATCATCATAGTTTAATGGAAGATGATGATGATTCAACATTTATGGGAAGTCGATCATTGTGGGTAAGTTAATAAAAGAAAATAATATTATTCCCAGACAGATGTCACATTGCCCATCATTTATGTAGGTTTCTCCTCTCATATAGACTGTTGGATTTTTTTATAGATATTTCAACAGGGGGGTGAAAAAATCCTCTAATACGATCTACCTAAACCGCTTTGGGTAGAAATTTGAAATCATAAACGTATGAGCCTTGCGATAAGGACTGCTTTACTGATATGATACTTTTTATAATTGCCACTGGAAAAGTGTTAAAATTTGGGGTTCATAAAAAGATGGGATAAAAATATTTGTTTTTTTTTTCAAAAAATGTAAGTTACTTAAAAATTATATTTATGTGAAAAAAAACCGTTTTGAAAGTTTTTTTTTTGTCAAAATGTAACTTTTTAAAAGTAACTTTTTTGGTAAACAAAACTAACTTTTAAAAAAAAATTCATTAAAAAAGATACTTTTTAAGAAAAGTACCTACTTCTGATATAAGTCCTTTTTCCAAAAAAAGACCTTTTCCAAAAAAAGACCTTTTTCAAAAAAAAGTAAATTTTTCAAAAAAATGCGTATATTTTTTTAAAAAAGTACCTTCTTCAAAGAAAGCACCTTTTTTAAATAGTAACTTTTTCAAAAAAGTACCTTTTCCAAAAATGTATCTTTTACCTTATTCATGAGAAAGTATCTCTCAAAAAATTTCTTATACCAAAATGGATTAAAATAACATTTTTATGAAGTTTGAAATTTCTTAAAACTGGAACATGGTAGAAAAATTAGGGAGAAAGAATTTCAGCCGATACCTTTAGAAAAGTACCTACTTCTGAAATAAGTACTTTTTCCAAAAAAAAAGTACATTTTTCGAAAAAAAGTAAAAAGTACCATTTTTTAAAAACATTTACCTTAAAAAAAAAAAAAAAAGAAATACCTTGTACAAAAAAGTACTTTCTTCAAAGAAAGCACCCCTTACAATAAGTTACTTTTACAAAAAAGTGCCTTTTACAAAAAGTAAATAACTTTTTTATGAAGTTTCAAATTTCTTAAAACTTGAAAAATTTTTGGGAAAAAGATTTCAGACGGAAAATCAAAATCTATAAGGACCAAGTATTTTTTGACTTGTAGATTTTTGGACAAGACTAACATGGAGTTCAAACATTTAACTTTTTAAGCGGTCTGTTTTTGTATTTGTTACGCTTTTTCATTAAAAACAAAAGGTATTTAAAACTTTAAAAATTACAGAATCATAAAATTTAACTTCACTGTCACTCATCATATTATGTGTAAATCTTCTATACAATTTTACTAAACAAACTGTTAATAACCCAAATCAATCCGACTTATTTAGATTTTTTAAACAAAATCCTCTCAAATCGCCGCGAAGCTGTTTTGCAAAAAAAAAAAAACATCTGATTTACAGTATTAACATGCCATTTAATTTTTTTCTATCAAAAAGTTTTTGTTTTATTTTAAACTGGCTTTATAATTATGAAACAATAGGAAACTGAAATCAATGTAAAAAAAACATTCAACTTTTTTTATATTACATCAATTGAAAGCTTATTCAAATATGAACCAATTTTTCAAACAAGTCGAAGTGGTCGGTTCAGACCTTAATGCGGCTCATAGCAAAATCGAGAAATATATTAAAAATGTAAATGACAGCATAGCTAAAAAGATGCTCTAAGAGGTAATATTTTAGTACAATATGTGAGTACCTCAAAAAATGGCGTGTACCATAGTTTAGTCAAAAAAGTTTATATTTGCGAAAATTATTCTAACAAAAACTTTCATTGTCTACCAAAAAGATAAAAATCTTTTATTTTTAAAATTCTATAATTTAAAAAAACTGCGTTAAAACCTGCGAAACTTTTATCCAGTTATAACCTGACACATAAGTGAAAAAATTCGCTATTAAATGTACAGGGTGTTTTTTTTTTATAGAGTGACACAAGTTTAAATCATAATAAAACAAGGAAATATATTTTAAATATCAAAGAAACGGTCTTTATTGGCAAAAAATTTTTATGAAATTAATGTTTAGATATGATTTCTGCCATGTGGCGGCCACGGCTGGCGCGTAGAACGCGCAATATGGAACACCAATTTTCAACAACTTTTCGCAGCATTTGCGGCCTTATTTCACCGATAACTCTTCGAATGTTGATTTCCAGGTGTTCAATTGTTTGTGGTTTATCGACGTAGACAAGTGACTTAACATAACCCCATATTAAATAATCCAATGGGGTTAAATCACAGGATCTTGGTGGCCAATTAATTGGGCCATCAAAAGTTTCTTGTGGATCCGTCCTGTTGGAACCACATATCAGAAAGATTAATGCCACGTAATTGAGGTACGAAAAAATTTTCAATCATGTTCCTATACCGTTCACCATTGACAGTAACATTCTCACCATCTTCGTTTTTGAAGACATACATATAGGCCAATGACTCCACCAGCCCATAAAGCGCACCAAACAGTAATTTTCTGTGGATGTAGTGGCGTTTCGATAAAAGCACATTACACTGTCCAACAGTGCTTCTACCAAATTTGTAATTTACGCAGAAATAGCATGTATCTGAGTTGTGATCTTCAGGTTCAATCTATGTAATAGGCGCAGAAAATGGCAGCGCCTTAGTACCGCCTTTGTACCAGGTCAAAAGACCACTTTCGCAAGTAGAACATACGGTTTTTGGTATCAAAGCTTCAGATAAAAATCGTATTCCAAAGAAAAGAAAATATGGTTCTTCAATTGTAGGGAATATCTTTCTTCTGCTTTGATGGTGCGTAAAATGTCCACAAATGAAACAAAACCAATCTCTTAATTTGCAAACAGAATCCGCCATGCTTATTTAAGCTTTAATTTTTCTTTTTTTATATTAATTTTAGTAAAAATCACACCCGATATGTACTGCTTAGTAGCTCAATTATGCTTGAATTTTTTCTTTTATTTTTTATTATTAATTTTAATAAATATCACACCCGATTTGTAAGTCACAGCTGACTAGACGCGAGAACTCAGTGTCTGGCCCGGCCGAACTTGACGCCGTTTTTACCTGTTTTGTATATGTTGGTATATAATTTTACTAATTAAGCGTAAAGAGCTTTATTTACAACATTGGTGTCTTTGGTGACCCCCACTGAAATTTTCCGGCAAACATTTTCGTAGAATATTTTAATCCTTAAATGTCCTTTTTTAAAGGATATTTTTTGATTTTCTCGAAAAAAATGGTCAAATTGACCCATAAAGAGACCAGTTAGAGGGATAAGATCTTCCACAAAAATAATCCTCATACAATTCCACAATACAACTCTGACCATAAGAATTCTCTCAGAAATTAACTTACAGCATTTTTTTCATATAGTATAATGCTCCCTTCGACCAAAAAATGAAAACTTTGACCCACTGTAAAAAAAAACTCAGACGTGCTGGACCATATTTTTGTTTTACAAAAATGATCTACTCAACATACCCTTTCAGAATTATGGGGTCGCTATTCTGTTCCATTCAAAAAGTCTTAATTTGTTGGACAGTGTTATTAGTAACAGTAAATGTGGTCCGAAAACGATCTATTGTTCTTCGAATTAGCGGCTCTGAAGGACGATTATGTACGCCATAAAATGGAGGCACAACGAGTTTGACGAATAGAACAATTATTTTGATTAAAAATTTCAACAACGTTGCTCTGGTGTTAGTCGATTTATAATGAAATTTCAAAGCAAACTTAACAAAAAAAAAATAACTATCAGCTGTTAAATGGGTTGTCAAATAAAGCAGTGATGTCAACTCAAAGTTGTGACACTAAAAAAACACGCTTTAGTTACCCGAAATATTAGTCCTGGGTGGTACTTTTTTTTTTTGTCACGTCTCACAGTGTTGAAAGTCTTTTTATAAAATTTGTTACAAAAGTTAAAAAACGAATGAAAATTTATGATTTTAAATCAAATTATTTAAAACTCAGTAATATTCATGTTGCTAGAGGTACAAAGCATAATTCCAACAATTCGCCACTTCCCCGCTTAACATTTCTAATAAACGTATTTATATTTTTTACCATTTCAGATTTCTCCAGTAACGCCCCACAAGCTTATTACTGTATCACCAAAAAATTGAGATACAATCTAATAAAAAGTATGAACTAAAAACCCCGAAAAAACATTTTTTAGATAGGAAGAAACCTAAAACTTATAAAAACAATATAACTTTAATAATTAAAATCAGAAATTATTTATATTTACGTGCCTATTCCCACGAAAAAAAAAATAAAACGATGACACTAGTTGTGACTGTATTTGCCTTGTGTTTTTGTTGAAAGTTTGATTTATACGAAACTTAGTTAAAAAAAAAATACAAAACAAATAAAATTTGATTTTTTGAGACTTTCAGTCTTTAAAATGGTCACAGTTACAACTCATCACAAGTAGGAATAGACAAGTTAAATTAACACAAAATTCAACCATTTTTTTTTTAATCTAAGACAGACTCATTATGAGAATTACTTTACAATTATTACTTTAAAAAAATATTTATATATTTTAAATAATATATACATTTAACAATATTATAAATATATTCATATGTTAAACAATTTTTTTCTACATTAATAAATACATGTACTATTTATAAGAATAAAATCAAGAAGAAGAAAAACTATAAGTTAAGATATTAGTAAATAAATGTTTAATGTGTTGAAATACAAAAATTTATACGATTTATACGAAAATAAGTTTAAATAAAAATAAAGAAAGTAACATAAACATTTATTATTATTATTATTATTAATTAAAAGAAATAAATTTGTTTATAAACCATATTTAAAATAAATAAAAAAAGTTTATTATACAATTAAAGCTAAAAACATTTAAAAACAATTTTTCATGTTATTTCTTAAAAATTTATAAACAAAAAAAATATATAAATATTTATAAAAAGAAATTAAAACAAAAAAAATACGTAACTGTTTTTTGTAGTGTATTTTGGAGAATGAGTTTAAAAAAAAACAACAACAATTACAGGATTGATCGCATAGAATGTGTGTTTTTTTAATTGATTGTTTAATGAATAATTGATATTTTATAATATTAAAATATTAATTAAAAATATAAAAAATATTTATAAAGTGGAGAAAAACAAAGCAGAAGGAAAAGTACAATATTGTATGGTAATATTTATTTAAAATTTAATTGAAATTTACAGTAAAACAACGTAAGGAAATGAAACAAAGTTTCATGTTTTTAATATTTTTATTTATTATAAATTTTTGTTTTTTAATTATACAAATTAAAAAAAAAAAGCGTGCATAAATTTGATACATATTTTTTAAAAATAATTGTGTAAATTTAATAGCACTTATTATTATTTTTACTTTCAATATCGCTTGCTTGGTAAATATTTCGCCTAAATAAATTTATACGAGAATGACAGATTTTGTCACATCTCTATAAGAAAAATTAAGCAAATATTTCTCAATTATATTTCCGCTAAATATTGTGTGCAGTTTCTTTTAAATATATTTATTTAGCATTTTAAAAATTACACAATTGTTTTAAAAATAATAATTTTTTAAATTAATGTACGTTCTTATTTTATTTCTAAAAACACTTTTAAATAATGATATTCGGACTACAAGTTTTAATTATAAATATTTTATTTTAATTGCATCTATTTCATTATCTCTACAATTCCTATATTACCAAAAATTTTGTAAACTATTGGTATTAATTTTTTTTTTTTTACAAATTTGTAAAAATTTTAAGCCTACCAATTTTGTCAAAGCAAAAAAAAAAAAGATTTTTAATAATTTGTCTTTATCGATATTGCAAGAATTAAAAGAAAATTGAAAAAAGAAAGAAATATTTAATAAATTATGTAAATTTGGTAAAAAATAAAAGGTTTAAATAACAAAAAAATGGTAAAATGAAAAAAATAAAAAAATAAATAAAATTCATTAAAAACTAAATAATCTCTCTAGTTTATTTTGTTATAATATCTTTTTGGCTTCTTACAAAAATTTACTTTTTTTTTAAATATTTTCAGGATATGTATTTTGAAGATATGCTCTTATTTAATTAACTTCTAACCATAAACCCTTTTTAGTAAAGTGAAATATGAATATGAAGCATTTAGTAAGGCCTGAAATAGTTCCAAAGTCATCAGGTACATATTTCCCACTTTGATCTGTAAAATTTATATGTACATTAATTATAAAAGCCGTTTTTTGCTATGCTGGGGGGCGTTTAATTTAAAACAGAACTTTTATTTTTGTTAAAAAAATATATATTGTTTATCTGAGAAATAACAATTAATCGAAAGCTATTTCAGGCCCGTTTGGAAACGCATCACTGCTTTGCATCACAAAAATGACAAATGCTGATGCGCAGGACTTTTGCCCCAACATTGCAAACTAATCACAGATGCGCATCAGATGCATTTCCGAACAGCCTCAACTTATTCTATTCTGGCAACCAGACTGACAAAATCAAATTATTTAGATGTAAAAATAAAACAAAATTTGTTACAATAGGGCCAATCCATGTCAAACGCACAAAATGGCGTCCTAAAATTTTTTTTGTATTAAAGGGTTAAATGTAATTTTTTTTTTTTTGGTTTAATGTTCAAAGACCCGTATCCCAAAATCCAATTTTTTTAAAATTCTGAAAAAATACATGTTAAAAACTAAGGCCTCTCTACATTTGTGGCAAAATTTTAAGGTGAGAGTCTCATTTGGTTCCTGAGTTATGAAGGAAAACGTGGTCGCAAGCAAATTTTCGTCGACGAGTTTATATGCAAAAGTTTACACACAAAAACAATATGTATCTTAAACATTGTCGCACATATTTCTTTCAGCATTTTAAAAAAATTGGATTTTGAGATATGGGACTTTTAACATTAAACTTAAAAAAATTACATTTAACCTTTTGATACCTTTAAAATGGTACCAATAGGAAAATGTTAGGTTGTATAGTTTAGAAGTTATGAGCGACTTTGTATGGACACTTTTTCAACATTTTGACGTTTTTCCCAATTTTCATGACGTCATATTTCGGAACCCGAACGGGTTTGGAGTCGAAAGGTTAATGATTTGATAAACACTACCCATTAACAATATTTGTGGTGAATTTCATTAAAATCGGAGATAAGAAATCAGAATGCTGTGCGGTTTGAGCTGGAATTGCCCAATAATAGATGGCGCATTAAATACATTGCTAAAATTAATGTCACATAAATAGTTTTATTTATTTATTTTTAAAATTATTTTAGTTTTCTTCGATCTTCTCTATTCATGTATTATTCCTTATCGAGCTAAAGATCCTTTATTTATAAAAAATTTAATTATAAATATTTATTTATCCCAATATTTCGTCACCACATTGGGTGATAAGCTAGCACGCTACCAACTAGCCTACCGGGGCGCTCGAAATAGTTTTAGTCGTTTTCGATTGTTCAATAAAATGTTTGACAACAGAAACAATACAATTATAATAACTGGGAATTTTGACAGTATTAATCTCAGCAATCTCGGCTTTTCCAAATTTCTAAGCCTGGATTAGCCAAAAGTAACGCAATGCAGTGGGTCAAAATATTTTAATAGTCTGAATGCCATGAAATTTCACACAGCCAAAATAATTTCCAGCTTTAGCTTTGAACACGGCCTTCCATGAGTCTCGCCCATAGTAGAACACCTGAGATATGGGATATGAAAATTAAAATTTAGCATTTTTGCAATAATCTGTCCTAACTACATATTTACAAATGACAGAGCAAAATAAAGGGCGATTTTTTTTGAAAAAAAAAACAAAATTTGATTCCAAGTCGTGATGTTTTGGAATTACATATTGTTCTAAAGTTTTATTTGGTTTTTCATTACGATTATAATTCACTTAAGCTTTGAATGAAACTGAATGAATTTGAGAAAAACACTATTAAACTTTCACCTAAAAGTGAAATACGGAACATGCCTGTACATTTACCAGGCATAAAGTGAGGAGCTTTTAAATTAAAATAAATTCGGCTGTGCCGAATCTTTGAATACCCTCCCCTAATGTCATAAAAATTGTTCTCTACTACAAAATAATGAAAAAAACTTTCCATAATTGGAGGTGAAAAAAAATTTTTGAGGTGAAAAACTTTTTTGTAATGGGGAAAAATTTTTGGGGGTAAAAAAATTTTTGTGGTGAAAAAAATGTTTTGATGTGAATATTAAATATTATTTAATTCTAAGCGACTGGTAAAAATCAAGAGAAAATATTTTACTTGCCAGTTGCTACTATGAAATTGTAGTAAAATACACCAATTTGTATGGAAAATTTTGAGGTACCTTCACATTTTCACTCACTACTTTTAACCGCTGAACCGATTTTGCTCATTTTCAATACCAAACTGCTCAAGAGGATGTACATTAATCTAGGTAAAAATGAGCACCACCGCTTGCGTCTTCGCGTCATGATCGCCATTTCAAATGCATAAGGATCACGAATATATTAATAAACTTTATGGAGTCTTAGACCTATATTTCGACATGTTACAAAAGGAATGACAAACTGATATATACCCCCACCATATATGGTAGGTGGATGGTATACAAATTAGAGGAATGCAAAGATTTTTATCACTTTGGTCAAAAAATTACTTTTTTTACCTCCTTATTAAAAGCTTATTTAAGAACGCATATCGAATTTATAGAGTTTGATGAAAATAAAGTCACCCATTTTCTACTTCGACTATTTTTTGACTTAAGTTTAGGCAATTTTTTACTTAAGTTTTTATTTGAACCAATATTTTCTCTAAGTGCAAAGCTGTATTACATTAAGGTGCCCCTAATTTAATACAAAAGTCTTGTTCCATCTCTGTCCGTTTTTGGGAATTGAGGGTTTCCTTTTATCATATCTCAAATTTATAAATTAATAATAGCAGGGTATAAACTGACATGTCCTTATTATAACAAATATTCTATTTTAACATACAAATTTTACGTTTTCAAAAAAATGCTTTTAACGGGGATTTTAAATTTGAAAAATGTGAATTTTTAAATTCTATTTTAAATTTTTGATAGAAATTCTTTGAAATTATTTATCTTTATGGAAAATATCAAATTAATTATTTTTCAAAAGAAGTTTTTCAAACTTTTCGTTGCAGAGTTGAATTTTCAGGCTGTTCATTTTAGCGGAGTTGCATTTTTGTTACACTTTGTAACATTGTCCGAAATAGGTACTCAAGTATAAATATAGCAAATACTTGAATACTCGATACCCACTATTATAGAGCGCTACATTTACGTCTAGCTAATCCAGGCTTAATTCAGTATTTATGCTTTACGAAACGTCAGATTTTGATCACGGCAGGCAGGAAAAAAGTAAACGTGTATTGAAATTAAAAATAAATTAATTATCCCCAGCTTTTTGCTATCTTTGTTTTCAGATAGTACTACTTACCGAACAGGGTTTCTGGGCCCTCAGAATTAACAGCTGAATATGTTTTTGTACTGGTATTTCAAAAGTGAACCATTCAGTTTCGTATGCTGCTGCAGCAACGGATAAATTCTGGAATTTTTATATCAAAAAAAAAAAGAATAGAATTTTGTTGTACACAGGAAAAAGTATCATAAAATTTTATGTAATTAAAAATTTATGTTAAAATATAAATTCGATTTCTAACAATTTTTTGTTTGAAATGTTTGTAATTTTTATTTTTCATATAAAAATTCTTTGGAAATAAAAACTGAAAGGGTTTCAAAAATTTGTAAAATAATTTTTGAAATTAGCAACAAAAAATTCTTTAAAAGTTCTGTAAAATGTAAATAGCAAAAAAAAAATTCTAAATAATTTTTTTTTACTAAAAATCAGTACAAAAATAGTAAAGTGGGATTGAAAAGCGTTAACAAATTTTTCTAACTTTTTTTTAGTGTAGAGAAATAGGTATTTTCACTTGGAAGAGTTGCTTATATTTCTTCGGATTATATTTCTGCAAGTTTTTTTTTTTTTTTTTGAAATTATAACATACCTGTTCCTTTAACTCGTTAGCATACCAATATAAAGCCAATATTTGAGCAAATATCATTGTTATGTAAGCACATACAATTGCAGCTTGAACAAATGAATCAACCTATTTTAGTAAACAAAAAAAATAAAAAAAGAAAATATATATTTGGGTGGGCCAACTCTTTTATAGTTGGTAGGTTAACAATGTTAACAAAACTTCAGCATTTATGAGTGCGAGAAAATTTTGTTTTTGTCAAACATTTTTTTACTTACAATTATAAGCAGAAACAATAAAGCACATAGCAAGGTACCAAAGACTATGAATTCCAAAAAAAATATTAGTTTAGTTAAACGATTAACTGTTTCAATATAACTGAAATTAATTTAGAATTAATATTTTTGTTTTTTGCTACAAATCTGTTAATTTTTCATACTCAATAATTGCTTTTTGAAATTTAATACAATTAATTACTTGTTGATTGATTAACTTTGGATCTTTATTGTAACGATTTAAAGTTCTTAAACGTTGTTGTAATGCTTTAGACATAACAATGCCAAACATTATAAAGGATACTATTAAACTGGTATAGGGTATGTACATGCAACAGCCCATGGGTGTTATGATCATTTCAAATGCGTACCACAATTCATAAAATGGCGATTCGTATTCATTGATACCAGGAATAATGCTACCAAAAGGTAAAACTGAACAAAAAATTAAATAAAAGTAAATGAAATTTTTATATATTTTTTTAATTTCCTTAAGTACCTCTTTCGGTGGCAAATAGTGGATACAAAGCAAAACCAATACAGGTAAGTAAACCTAAAAATAAATTACCACGAGCCATAACTTTACCCATAGAATTGACATCTACCAATAATGGTTGTATATAAAAATCATCACAATTCTAAAAGGGAAAAATAAATATAAAATTTTTATTTAAGTAAAAAGTAAAACTCTTATAATTTCCTCAATACTCACCATTAAATCATAAAAATGACACTCTAAATCTTGAATTAAATTTTGATATTTTTTATTATCATATATCAGAATGTAAGCCCTTAATATGGTGTTGAACCACAACACCAACATGTATGAATTTCGTATTATAGCATCGATTCCCTCATTGGTCATAAACATATAATAAAATTGAGTGAATACCAAAAATGTTGTTGGTATTAAGCAAACATAACGGCGCCAATTGTTATCATACAATAAAGACCAAAATTTTAAAATTTTAACATTCATATAAATAAGTTGAATATTTTCAAACATTTTTTACTATTTTATTATTTTTTACCACTTTTAAAAAATTTATTTAATACTGCATTCTATTGATAGTTGCCAAAGGATTTTATAGTGATGATTTTTACTGAGGATTTTGTACACTCAGAAAAAAAAGTTAGTAGACTATTTACTATTACTATTTTTGTACTGATTTTTAGTAAAAAAAAATATTATTTAGCATATCTTTTTGCTATTTACATTTTACAAATTACAGAACTTCTACAGAATATTTACAAAATTTTTGTTGCTAATTTCAGAATTCATTTTAAAAATATTTGAAAACCGATTTGCTAAAATAAGCCAAAGAAAATGTATAAATTTTCAAAAAGTGGATATTGAAGGATGTGTTATTTCTAATTAAAACTTACACCTACACTCACCAAAAAAAATCTGTAATGTCAACTGAAAATTTTGCTGTTATTATGGGAAATTCTGCTAATTTGAGCCCAGCGGTATTTTTTGCTAATCTTAGCAACACATGTCTGCTGACGTGTAGTACAATGAAATTAGTAGACAAATTAGTAGCCGCTACTAAATTTTAGTAGACTTTTTGTAAAGTGGAATTTAAAATCTGTTTGCTAAAATCAGCAAAAAAAATTACTAAATATTATTAATATTAGTAAAAAGCTTTGAATTTATTTTTTTTTATCGAGCATCAAAAATTTTGATTATATTTTTTTAATAACGAATTAATCATTTTGTTTTAATTTGGTAATTTCTGTTTTGAAAAATATTTTGGTCAGTTTTTTTTTACTTTTAAGGTTTAATTTTAATTGTTTTTAGGGCAGATTTTTAAAACTAAAAAACCTTTTTTGTGCTATTTTAAGTGGATGTCCTCCTTTTAGACATGAGTCGGTATCTTCACTTCCCATACCTTTTTAAATATATGTAACATTTTAAGGAAATTGAAGTTTGTAGGTGTAAGTTTTAATTAGAAATAATATTTTAAAATTAGTAAAATTTTTTGCTAATTTTAGCAAATCGGTTTTCAAAAATTTGTAAAATGATTTCTGAAATCAGCAACAAAAATTTGTAAATATTCTGTAAAAATTCTGTAATTTGTAAAATGTAAATAGCAAAAAGATTTGCTAAATAATAATTTTTTACTAAAAATCAGTACAAAAATAGCAGAGTGGGATTGAAAACCGTTTACAAATTTTATTACTAACTTTTTTTTCTGAGTGTAGAAACTTAAATTGCCTTAAAATGTTACAGATTAAGTGAATATACCGAATCATGACTAAAAATATGACATTCACTTAAAATGGCAGTAAAAATTTTTTAGTTCTAAAAATCAGCCCTAAAAACAATTAAAATTTTACCTTAAAAGTAAAAAAATAATAATAATTTGATAAGCATTCACCCTTATTCTAGTTGTCGTCATCGACACAAGACAATGTCGTCTTAGGATTTTTTTTTGAAATTGGTATTTCCGTTGTCGTTATCGAAAATAATTGATAACTGTCGTCAAGTATTTGGTATTCTGTAAGAAAATGTGACGACGATATTGTCTTGAAACGACTCTGATTTTGTCGACACAATTTTTAGTAACGACTTAAGGAAAAGTAATGACTGAAAAAATGGGAAAAAAATATCAAATTTATTAAATGCACTTGGCCCACCGAGAATAATGTGAGATGGATGGCAGAAGGTAAAGAAAGCATGATCATATAAACTGCATTATAAAAATATAACAAAATTTATTTACAGGTTTGGCGAGACTTAAAATTTAAAGTTAAAAAGAAAATGGTAGCCAACAAAGCCGAGTGTAATGCTACAGGTGGCGGAAGATTCAAGCAATTTATATTGATCCCGCTGGAGGAAGCTGTGGCAAATCTTCTACAGTTTCAGAAACAGCTGAACCCTAAGTTAAAGTCGTTTCCAACACTGAGCTGGTACGACCCCTGGGCTAAAAATCTTAATGTAGCTGCCAACTTTATTGTTTTGGAAATAAATGTGGACTTGATGCCGGTTTTAAAATTAGGTGCTATTGTTTCCAGCACATCTTTGAAGGCTGTTTTATTCAGCCGAAAGTAACTTTCAAACCTTTTAAAAAAATTAGAAGATTAACTTTCTTTAAACAGACTTTGATTTTGCTATTCACTTTTTATCCGGCAGATTAAAGATATTGTATTTCTGTATGAGAAGTCTTCTTTCCAATACTAGATTTTCTTTATTTTCTTCATCACTGGTATCAGAATTTAAATTACACATAAAAAACATTATTTCGCAAAAATAATAAACAAAATAAATCTGCCGACTCAATTTTTAGAGATGTGTTTTTGTTTAAATCGATAAACTGTCAACGTCGTTACAACACTATTTTAGAATACCAATTTGGTGTCGAAGTGATGTCGACGTCGAAGCAAAGTGATGTTGACTCAAAAACGACGACGATATTGATAACGACAACTACAATAAGGGTGATTAATTCGTTTGTTTTTACAATTTTGATTTTTGATTTTTTTTTTTTTTAATTTTGTCTAAAATATTAAAAAAAATAAATAAATAAATTTTCATGATAAAAAAAAATTTGAAATTTTGTACTAATATTGATAATATTTAGTAAATTTTTTTTGCTAATCTTAAATTCCACTTTACAAAAAGTTTACTAAAATTTAATAGCGGCAGCTAATTTTTTTATAAGTTTTATTGTGCTACAATTCAGCAGACATGTGTTGCTAAGATTAGCAAAAAAATACCGCTGGGCTCAAATTAGCAAAATTTCCCGTAATAACAGCAACATTTTCAGTTGCCATTACAGACGTTTTTGGGTGAGTATAGTAAAAAGTCTTGTTAACCAATTTATTTTTTGAGCTTAAGGTTCGTTTTTTACAAAAATATATTATTTATTTTTCGGTATTTCGCTACTCCATTGTGTAACATCTTCAGGAAATAATAAATATCCTAAAGATGCTACACCATGGAGTAGTGAAATATTGAAAAATAAATATATTTTTGCAAAAAACGAACCTTAAGCTCAAAAAATAAATTAGTAAACCATAAAATAAAAAGGTTAAAAACAAGTAAAAAAGGCTTAAATTCCACTGTGCCGAATCTTTGAATACCCTCCACCAATATCCTAATAAAATGTTCTATACTTTTTTTGATACAAATAATTTAAAAAACTTTGGAAAAAAATTTTGAGGTGAAAAAATTTTTTGAGGTGAAAAAAATATTTTGTGGTGAAAAAAAAATTTTGAGGTGAAAAATATTTGTAGTGAATACAAACTTTTATTCATTTCTAAGCAAGTCGTGAAAAAATATAAGAAAATATATTTTGTACCAGTCGCTACTATGAAATTGTACTAAAATACATCAATTTGTATGGAAAACTTAGAGGTATCTTCACTCATAACTTTTTGACCGCTGGACCGATTTTGCTCATTTTCAATACCAAACTGCTCGGGAGGATGTTCAATAATCTGTGTAAAAATAGGCACCACCGCTTGCCTCTTCGCGTCGTGATCGCCATTTCAACAGACAGACAGACGGACATCGCTAAATCGACTTAAAATTGCATAAGGATCACGAATATATATACTTTATGAGGTTTTAGACCTATATTTCGACATATTACAAACGGAATGACAAACTGATATATACCCTATATGGTAGAGGGTATAAAAATAAAAACTAAAAAGTTTTTTTTAGTTCTAAAAATCAGCCCTAAAAACAATTAAAATTTGACCTTAAAAGTAAAAAAAAAAAATGACTAAAATATTTTTCAAAACAAAAATTACCAAATAAAAACAAAATGATAAATTCGTTTATGTTTTTACAATTTTTAAACCTTTGATTTTTTTTTAATTTTGTCTAAAATATTTTTTGAAAAAAAAAATTAAATAAAAAAATGTTGATGCTCGATACAAAAAATAAATTTGAAATTTTAATAATAATATTTAGTAAATTTTTTTTGCTAATTTTAGCAAACCGATTTTAAATTCCACTCTATAAAAAGCTTCAGCTAATTTTTTCTACAAATTTCATTGTACTAGACGTCAGCAGACATGTGTTGCTAAGATTAGCAAACAAATTCCGCTCGGCTTAAATTAGCAAAATTTCCCGTAATAACAGCAACATTTTTAGTTGCCACTACAGACTTTTTTGTTGAGTGTATATTACGCAACATTAAAATTATTAATTTACAATTGTCATTATTTGTAAGAAAAAAAGAAATATTTCATTTGTAATCAATTACATGATAAAGCATTTTTCTTTTTAAAGAAATGATTACGATAATAAGTATTGTTGGCATATTATAGCAAATATGTTTGAAGTATTATTAATACACTGAAACAATTTAATGTCAAATATATTCGAAACTGCTTCAGCCAGACAAGTCATGTGTTTATTTTTTTATGTTTTCCTAAAGGAGTGGAAAGAACTGTATCAGTATATTTAAATTACACAGAAAAAAAATTAAAAAATTATGTGTGTAATGTTGAACAGCTTTCACAGAATATTTTTGTAAATAAAAACAAAATATTTTTATTTTTTTTATATTTTTTGTTATTTTTTTTTTGTAACTTCAATTTTTATATTTAAATTTTATATGATAAGTAACAATTTACAAACATTTCAAACAAAAAATTGTTAGAAATCGTTTTTGAATTTTAACAAATATTTTTAATAACTTAAAATTTTGTGATACTTTTTTCTGTGTAGGACTTGAAAACAAGCGTTTTTATTATCTTGTTTAAATTTGAATTAAAATGTGAGTTAAAGTATTTTCTCACTGCAATGTTCAACTTGAATTCCAGTGCCCGTTTTGCTGGAATATGCTATTGAATTAAAAGTGTAATTAAAGTATAAATCAAGGCTTGAAATTGGAAAACATGACACTTGATTTTAGCTTTAATTCCAGCAAACATGTTTATTGGGTTGTTATATTTCAATAATTTGACAAAAAGTGTAAATTGGAAAAAAATTTAAAAGCAAATTTGGTTATGATGTTTAAAAAGCGCATAAAAAAAATCCACAACAATGCTAAAACTTGCAACTAAATTATTTCAGTAAGTTTTGCATACTAAACTCAGTAAAAAAATTTAGTAGAAAAATTCGTAAACGGTTTTCAATCCCACTTTATAATTTGTGTACTGATTTTTAGTAAAAAAAAATATTATTAAGTAAATTTGTTTGCTATATACATTTTACAAATAACAGAATTTTTACAGAATATTTACAAATTTTTGTAGCGAATTTATCAAATCATTTTACAAATTTTTGAAAACTGATTTGCTAAAATTAGCAAAAAAAAATGTTATTAATTTACTAAGAAATGTTATTTCTAATAATTAAATCTTCTGCATACAAACTTAGATTGCCTTTGAAATGATACATAGATTGAAAAAAGGGTTCGGAAGTGTAGATACTTTTCACAACCGACTCATGTCCAAAAAATAGCACATCCACTTAAAATAGCACTTAAAACTTTTTTAATTCTAAAAATCCACCCTTAAAACAATTAAAATTTGAGCATAAAGTCCACAAAAACTAGCAAATTAAAACAAAATGATAAATTCGTTTATGTTTTTATTATTTTTAAAGCCTTTGATTTTTTTTGTTAATTTTGTCTAAAATATTTTTTGAAAAAAAAAATAAATAAAAAAATGTTCGATAAATCAAAAATATAAATTTGTACATTCGAATTTTTAAATATCGCATTATAGATTTGCTAATATTCGGAAAATTTACCTAAACCAAATTTTCTTTTATAGTTTTTCGTTTTCAACTTTTTGTATAATTATTTAAAACTAACAACTTTGAATTGAATATTCTGAAAGAGCATAAGAAATTCAAGCCAATAGTAGTTTTTTTTTGAGTCAAATCATTCCAGTATTTTTTATGAATTTCATACGCTTCGCCATCTATGAGTAAGAACTGACCCAAAATGCTGCCAGTTTGAAATAGGGAAACTGAAAAGTCATATGCTTTAGCATACTTTAAGGTGAATTTTTTTAATGAACAAAATAACTAAATACACCAGATGGCGCTGTTGGAAATTTAATTTATACATGTTATAGCATACTTTTAGACATTTAAAAATCAGTAAAAATTATAAAAACAATATATAGGGTGCTGCTATATTTATTGGAGTTTGCACATTTTAAAGCATACACTCACCAAAAAAAATCTGTAATGGCAACTGAAAATATTGCTGTTAGTACGGGAAATTTTGCTTATTTGAGCTGCCGCTATTCAATTTTTGTAAACTTTTTGTAAAGTGGAATTTAAAATCTGCTTGCTAAAATCAGTAAAAAAAATACTAAATATTATTAATGTTAGTAGAAAATTTCAAATTTATTTTTTTATTTTATCTATTTTTTAAAAAAAAATATTTTAGACAAAATTAAAAAAAAAATTAATCAAAGGCTTAAAAATTGTAAAAACATAAACGAATTTATCAATTTATTTTAATTTTTTATTTTTTTTTTTTTTTTTTTTAAGGTCAAATTTTATTTGCTTTTAGGGCTGATCTTTAGAACTTTTCAGTGTTATTTTAATTACATGTCCTATTTTTAGGCATGAGTCGGTATATTTCTTCCGATCCTTTTTCACACGGTGTAACATTTTAAGGAAATTTTAGTTAATATGCATAAGTTTTAATTATTAGAAATAACATTTCCTTCAATACACTTTTTTAAAATTTGAAAATTATTTTGCTAATTTTAGCAAATCGATTTTCATAAATTTGTAAAATGATTTCTGAAATTAACAACAAAAATTTGTAAATATTCTTTAAAAATTCTATAATTTGTAAAATGTAAATAGCAAAAAAATTTACTAAATAATAATTTTTTTTACTAAAAATCAGTACAAAAATAGTAAAGTGGGATTGAAAACCGTTTACAAATTTTTCTACTAACTTTTTTTCTGAGTGTATTACGGGAAATTTTGCATGTCTACTGACGTGTAGTACAATGAAATTAGTAGAAAAAATTAGTAGCCGATACTAAATTTTAATAAACTTTTTGTAAAGTGAAATTTAAAATCGGTTTACTAAAAACAGCAAAAAAAAATTACTAATTACACAGTTCAACACAAAAAAAAAAAAAAATACGGGGTTCCGATGATTGATTCTTGTTAAGGAGACCAAAAAAAATATACGTGTTTCCACGTTTTGTTAGGTAACATCAGAATTTCAGTTTAGAGGCGGTCAAAGTTTCACAGCTCTGGTCTGTTCTTGCAGCATATCGGTATATAAAACTATCTTTTCTTTACATCTGAGGTGTAGGGTATGTTCAGCAACTTTGTAGATAATGGTATAGCAAATATTTTTGTAGAACATAATAACCCTCTAACTCCCCCTCATAACAAATTGTAAAAAACACGCCAAAAAAGGGGAAGGGCGAGGATGAAATGTTCTACGTAGGAACACACCAAAACCCAAAACTTAACACAAATACTAAAAACCAATCAAATTCAAGATTGCTCATCAGATTTCTAGTTAAATTTTGGGATTTCCTTTAATATCCACTTTTTTAAAATTGGTAAATTTTTTTAGTTAATTTTAGCAAATTGGTTTCAAAAATTTGTAAAATGATTTCTTAAATTAGCAACAAAAATTTGTAAATATTCTGTAAAAATTCTGTAGTTTGTAAAATGTAAATAACAAAAAAGTTTACTAAATAATAGTGTTTTTTACTGAAGATTTGTACAAAAATACTGGTGGGATTGAAAACTGCTTACAAATTTTTCTACTAACTTTTTTTTCTGAATGTGTTAATAAAATCATCAATTAATTAGTGCCATCAATGCAATAGTCCCATGTATGGTTTGAAGGTATAAGTTTTATTTATTAGAAATAAAATTTCCATTAATATGCACTTATTTAAAATTAGTGTTAGTTTTAGCACAAAACAAAACAGATTTCCGAAGTTAGTAAATAGCAAAAAAAAATTTACTATTTATTTTTTTTTTCTCGTATACGAAACTTTTTTCACCGGGCAGCTATAAAGTTTGAACTTGAAAATAAATTTTCAGAAATTTTCGTTTTAAATATTTTGTTGATGTTGTGAAATAAGTAAAATTTTAAAAAATGCATTAAATTTTGTATCACTAAGAAATTTTATTAAAAAATAAAAATGACTTTTGTATGAATTTAATCCCTTTATTGATTTTAAGAAAAATTACCATATCACTCAAATTCAAAAAGAAAGTATTTAAAGAATTTAAATAAAAAGCCCTCTTTTCTCTTTACAAATTATATAAAATTCACTCAAAAAAAAAACACTACAAACAAAAAAGCTAAAAATGAATGCTAAAGCGAACAAATACAAAGAGCAGAAACTTTTTTTCTTACTACATGACCATGGCATTGGAAAACAAATGAAATGGTTTTGTTAAGTTATGTTGTTGCTGTTAATATTTGTTGTTCATTTTAACACAGATTTTTTGTCTTAATATTTTTTTTTTTTTTGTTTTTTTCTTTCTACTGATATTGTGTTAGTTATTGAGTTGTTTGGTATGTTGTTGCACTCCTCAAGAGGTAACAAGCTAAGAGCAATGGCTTTTGATAATCAGTTCTTTTGCAACATTTCAACAGTATGGTAATAAAAATATAAAAGACTAATAGAAAAAGTGTTAAATTTATACATATATATAAATAAAAAAAACGATTAAAATTGGAAAAAAGGTTTAATTTTTTTTTCTGAAGAAAGAAGAAGAAATAAAAGAATTTTTATAAAATATTTAAAAAGTGTGTAGGAATTGGAATTAAAAACAATTCAGTGGATTATACAAAGAAAAAACAAATAAAAATGGATAATCGCTTAATTCTGGTAGGTGTAAAAAAAAAACTAAAAAAAAATAAACTTTCTAATTAATATACCTTTAAAAAAAAAATTTAAAAAAGGTTTTTAGGTGAAATTTACAAAAAAAAAACTAAGTATGTGTCTTAAATCTTTCGTTGTGTTAAGATACACAATAAGTTGTTTGGTGTGTATGTGTCTTAAGTCTTACGTTTTAAAACCTATTTTTAGAACAGTTTGCTTAACGCATATATTAGTATGTGTTTGCAATTATTCGACCCTGCCGGTTATAAAAACTAAAAAATAACATGGAAATTTGTTTCTAATTTCATTTAATCGGTCATTATTCGAAAATTGAAGAAAATTGATTAATCGGTTATTCGAATCGATTAATCGGAAAAATTGGCTATTAATCGTTTAATGCAAAATAAATGTATTTCTTTCATCAAAACGAACACAAAGAGCTGCTTTTTGCTGAAATATCAATTTAAGTCTATTGCATTGGATTCTAAAGTGTTTGTTTGGGGACAATTCAAAGCATCCAGGCACTTTTTAAAGAATCATGCCTTATAATATTGGGTGTTTTCAGAGGAATCTGACGATTTTTTAAAAGGAAAATGTCAGATGTGTTCAGTGGAAGTAAACCCTTAACGCCGCAGTGTTTTACCGAACTGGGACATTTTGTCGATTAAGTTGGTTTTTATTTTCTTTATATGACACTGTCCAGAATAAAAAAAAAAACTAAATAAACAAGAGCTGCCTTCAAAAAAAAATTCAATAACAAATTCTTAAAAATATGGTATGAATAATTTTTGCGAAATTCACAAACAAAATTGTATAAAACTGCCACTGTTCTCTGACTCTTTCTTTACCTGGTTTAAGCTTAAGAGTTAAAGAGGTTATCTATTAGAAAATATATAAAAATTACGCATGTTACTGACAAGTCCTCACCGATAAGAATAAGCGAATTCTTAAATATTTTAGACTTTACAACGTAATCCTACTGAAGTTCTTACTTCACCAAAATTTTTTAATAAACCATAGTAGACATGAAATTCCATGTTATTTTTTAGTTTTTTATAAATTTTTTAATATAATTTATTTTAGCTTATCAGTGCGGGGGGTCGTGGGTTCGATTCCCACCAGAGGCTCTGGTCTGTTTTGGCTACAATGAGCTGAAGGCCTTCGTTGCTAGTGATCGGTTAGGGTATTAAAATATAATTTGTAAAGTGTTTGTTTGGGGACAATTCAAAGCATCCAGGCACTTTTTAAAGAATCATGCCTTATAATATTGGGTGTTTTCAGAGGAATCTGACGATTTTTTAAAAGGAAAATGTCAGATGTGTTCAGTGGAAGTAAACCCTTAACGCCGCAGTGTTTTACCGAACTGGGACATTTTGTCGATTAAGTTGGTTTTTATTTTCTTTATATGACACTGTCCAGAATAAAAAAAAAAACTAAATAAACAAGAGCTGCCTTCAAAAAAAAATTCAATAACAAATTCTTAAAAATATGGTATGAATAATTTTTGCGAAATTCACAAACAAAATTGTATAAAACTGCCACTGTTCTCTGACTCTTTCTTTACCTGGTTTAAGCTTAAGAGTTAAAGAGGTTATCTATTAGAAAATATATAAAAATTACGCATGTTACTGACAAGTCCTCACCGATAAGAATAAGCGAATTCTTAAATATTTTAGACTTTACAACGTAATCCTACTGAAGTTCTTACTTCACCAAAATTTTTTAATAAACCATAGTAGACATGAAATTCCATGTTATTTTTTAGTTTTTTATAAATTTTTTAATATAATTTATTTTAGCTTATCAGTGCGGGGGGTCGTGGGTTCGATTCCCACCAGAGGCTCTGGTCTGTTTTGGCTACAATGAGCTGAAGGCCTTCGTTGCTAGTGATCGGTTAGGGTATTAAAATATAATTTGTAATTGTATGTTTAATAAAATAAATAAATAAATATTTTATAACATAAGTAACGTCAAAGTGCTTGTTAGAAATTTACCTAGTCACGTGTTTCATTGTTAAGGAGACAAATATATATATTAATAGGTTTTTTTTTTGTGAAAGCTCTGTGTAGAGGCTCTAGCTTTTATAAAACACTCACAAAAAAAATCTGTAATGGCAACTAAAAATTTTGTTATTACGGGAAATTTTCCTAATTTTAGTCCAACCGCTGACGTGAAGTACAATAAAATTAGTAGATATAATTAGTAGCCGCTACTAAATTTTAGTAAACTTTTGGTAAAGTGGAATTTAAAATCGGTTTGCTGAAATCAGCAAAAAAAAATACTTAATATTAATATTAGTTCAATTAAATTAGTATAAAAAATTAGTGAGCACTACTTAATTTTAGTAAATTGCTGTAAACTCAATGAATTGTAAAATATAGCAAAATTTTAATTTACAAAAAAATTATTAAAATGCACAAGTTAACTGAACTATTTTAAGATACACTTGTTACACTTTAAAGCTGCTAATTAATTTTAAAAATGCCTCACGAATTCAAATATACAAGTTTATATTTTAATATTGAACAACATTTTTCATTATAATAATTTTTTTCAAAAAATATTTTAGACAAAATTAAAAAATTCAAAGGCTTAAAAAATAGTTAAAACATAAACGAATTTATTATTTTGTATTAATTAGCAAATTTTTGTTTTGAAAAATATTTTTAGTTTATATTTTTGGTTTTTTAGGTAAAATTTTATTTATTTTAAAGGCTGATTTTTAGAAATAAATAAGTTTTTGATGCTATTTAAAGTGAATGACCTATTTTTGAACATGAGTCGGTTGTGAAAAGTATTTTCACTTCCGATCCCTTTTTTCAATCTATATATCATTTTAAAGGCAATCTTATTTTGTATGCATAAGTTTTAATTATTAGAAATAATATTTCTTTCAATAGTCACTTAGTAAATATTTTTTGGTACTTTTAGGTACTTTACAAATCGGTTTCCAAGAATTTGTAAAATGATTTCTAAAGTTAGCAACAAAAATTTGTAAATATTCTGTAAAAATTCTGTAATTTGTAAAATGTAACAGCAAAAAAATTTACTAAATAATAATTTTTTTGGTAAAAATCATTACAAAAATAGTAAAATGGGATTGAAAACAGTTTACAAATTTTTTTGCTAACTTTTTTTTCTGAGTGTATGTGAGAAAAAACAATATGCAAAATCATTAATTGATATCTTGAAAAAGTCAAAAATTTACAAATGCTACATTAGACAAAATAACCATTTATTTGTAGTTCTGGAAGGAAATTGTTTATTATTATAAAAAAAAGTTTAAAAATATTAAAAAGACTTTGTATTTTCAAATTACATCGTTGGTGCTTATTTAAAACAGAATTTTTTAAAAATTTTCTGTGTACACTTTGGATTTAGTGTACTCAGAAAAGACTGTAAAATCTTTTCTAAAGTTACTTAAAAAATTAGTTCGAAAGGGCAGTGCAAAAAAAACTGCTGGTCAATTGAGTCTGTTTGCTAGGCATTTATAAAATAAAAACAACAAGCAGAACTCTGTTAAACTTACAAATTTCAGTTAAATTTTAGTTACATATATGCAAGTTTTACAATTTAACCTGTCGAAATCAGCAAAAATATTGTTGAATACTAATATTTATAACAAACAAAAACAAAAAAAAATTAAAACTGTTAATTTTTTTAGATTTTGTTGATATTAGCAGAATGGACTGTTATTTGAATTTAACTAAATTTAATTCATACAGTTTTTTTCTTTATTTTTCTTTTGTTGTCATTTGCCATTAACTAAAATTTAACTAACAAATTTTGTTTAGATTAAACTGCTCTAATTTCACTGTTTTTCTCTGAAAAATATTTATCAGACAGATTCGGCTGATTTAAGAAGTTATTTATGCAGGTACGCCTTTCTACACATAGGGAAAAAATATGGTTGCAGCACAGAGGACGATTTTATCATCACATAGGAATATATTATGATCAAGATTTTCATTATGAATTTAAATCATATCAAGGATCAGATATTTTATATTATTACCATATCATATCATAACATATGATATTATATAAATAAGGATGTCCCAAGAAGAACGCAATCTTTAAATCTGGCAACATTCGAAGTGTCATTGTTTAACATTTGAACAATTGTTATTGTTTGCTAGTAGAAGGTACGAGGTTAGTAAAAATGGAGCGCTACACGAATGAACAACGCATTCTCATTGTAAAATTGTTTTACCAAAATGGTGAAAGTTTTGCGGCTACAGTTCGCAAATTGCGATCAATTTGGGGTCACAATAATGCTCCAAAAGAGTCAACTGTAAAGAGATTAATGGATAAATTTGCCGAAACTGGGTCTGTTAGTGATGTAAAGACAATGCGCCATCGACCAGTTCGATCGACCGAAAATGTCGCAGCTGTACGTGATGATGTCGCTCAAACTCCATCCACCTCAATTCGACACCGAGCTCAGCAAATTGGTGTCTCCAAATCCACTTTGCAGCGAATTTTGACGAAAGATTTGCATCTTCATGCATACAAAGTTCAATTGACTCAGGAACTGAAGCCAGCTGACCATGGACAGCGAAGGGAGTTCGTTAATTGGGTATTGGAGAGACAACATAAAAATGCTGATTTTGCCGATAAAATCATTTTCAGCGACGAGGCCCATTTTCATCTTGATGGCTTTGTCAATAGGCAGAATTGTCGCATTTGGGGTGAGGAAAATCCTCGAGTGATTCACGAGAAGCAAATGCATCCTCAACGTGTCACTGTGTGGTGTGGTTTTTGGGCTGGAGGAATCATTGGACCTTTTTTTTATGTAAATGAGGCAGGTCAAGCGCAAACAGTCAATGGTGTTCGGTATCGTGAAATGATAACCAGTTTTTTCTTGCCTAGAATTGAAGAAATGAATGTGGAGGGCATGTGGTTCCAACAAGACGGCGCCACATGTCATACAGCCAGAGAAACAATTCAATTGCTGCATCAGTCATTTTGGAGATCAGAATTGGCCGCCTAGATCGTGCGATTTAACACCATTAGATTTTTTTCTTTGGGGTTTTTTGAAGTCGATGGTTTACGCGAATAAGCCGACGACGACTCAAGCCTTAAAAGAGGAAATTGGACGCTGCATTAATGAAATACCGCAGCATTCATGCAAAACGGTCATTGAAAATTTCATTAAAAGATCGCGTGCATGCCAGCAAAGCCGCGGCGGCCATCTGCACGATATATTGTTCCATACATAACCTCATTCTGTCTACTTTACAATATAATAAAGTTTCACGATTTTTTTTTAAATATCTGTGTTTTATTTAAAATTTAAAAATTGCGTTCTTCTTGGGACACCCTTTATATAGTAACATATCACATTACGATAAAAAGGAACTGATCCTTATTATGTGGCCGGAAAAAAATTATGTATAATGAACATATTTAAAAATCTGAATGAAATTTCAGTTACTTGGAATTTTTCTGGCATTAGCAATTTTTTCTGCCCATGTTAAATTCACAATTTTCATGAACATACATGGGACTGTATATGATCATACATGGATGTACAAAACCACATACGTCCATGCATTGTTAAAAAATGACCATACATGATCTCGTATATGACCATATCTTCGGATCTGAAATTTGAGGATATATGGTCATATATAATCATATATGTTAAAATATTTTTCATGAATTATCATATGTGATCATATACTCATATAATCTTCGGATCCGAAGATGTATGGCCATATATGAGATCATGTATGGTCATATATTAATCTATGCATAGACGAATATGTACAAGTTTGTTGGTAGAATCTACTGGAAATTAAAATAACCATAAATGTACTTATATTTTACAGTTTTCTTTGTTAATTAAAAACAAGCTTTCAACCTTCATATTTTCAAAAAAATAAAGCAAATTAATCATTTAGGTTAATACATGTATTGCACTGCAGCAAAAGATCTCTTCAGAACCCAAAGTCTTAGGCAAGCTAAAGAAGGCAGAAAAAAACTATTAAAAAAATTTGCTCCATTCGTGTTTTCTTAACAGGCACAATGACGATACTAAAATCTGAAGACAAAAAATTTTCTATTTACTGGATCAAGTAATATTTTTTTATAATAATATAATTATAAATAATTTTATATTTCCATTAATTTAAAAAAATAAAAAAAATAAAATCAATTGAAAATAAAAAAAAATTAAAAAAAAAATCAATTAAGAATAAGCTAAAAATTTTGAAAAAGCATAAATCTACAAAATTTATTTTTGACTACTTCCTATTCAAAAATTGAACTATGAACGATTATGGGTCAAAGCTGTTGAAACAAATAAAATACAAATCCAAAATATTGAAATGTGATGAATACAAAAACTTCATCTTCAGATTGTAGAAAAAATTGTGCTAAATTCATAAAAAAACGTTCTAAATTGTTTTTTTTTTATTTTTATTTATATAAGCTAACGGGAAAGTTGTTTGCAATTTGATGTCATACTTTTTACACAATAACAAAATTTAAAATTCCCCCAGCACTATAAAAGAATTCTCAGCAAATAAAGTCTTTATAAACAATTTTTTTTTTGTTATTTTCTCTTTATAATAAAAAAAAAGAATTCATTAACATATTTAAATTGTTATTTAGCTACATGAAAAAAAAATCGGCTACTGATATTTAAAAATATACTGTCTTTGTTAAGAAAACTGGTAAAAATAGCTGTAAATATCAGAAAAAAGAAGAACAGTTTTCATGGCATGCTGGTATGTAGTAGAACGAACAAAAACAAGTGTGTTACAATCATTCCAATAATGTTGCATTACAGGTTGATAAATAATAATAAAAGCAGAGCAGAAAAAATGTTAGGCAACATTAAAAATAAAATTCAGTAAACACGCAAACTATTTGTGGAAATAAATTTCTCGTATATAAAAAAAATGAAAAATGAAAAAGGAAATGAAAAGAACATTAAAAACAATTTAAAAAAAAATTACATGTTGTAGAATATGAAGAAACAAAAGACTTAAGACACAAACATGAGCAAAAGAAATGCAATATTTAAAATGATTTGGGTCCGATTGCTGAATATTCATTTAATTCAAATTTTATATGGGTAACAACAACAAAAGTGCCAGTTAAAGTTCCAGATATTGTACATGAGGCTCAAAAATAAATAAAATACAATTTTTATATTTAAAAAAAAATATAGTTGGCCAAGCACAGAACGATTTGGGGCATATTCCGGGTTATCATTTTATTGCATTTGAAGACACCGGTTAATAATTTTAAAAGCAACGCTGCGTTAAAAAACAAAGGCTTTTTATATCCTCCACCATACGATATATGGGCATTTCTTGTATAACGTGTCAAAATATATGTAGGTCTAAGACCGACATATGATCCTTATGAAACTTGAAGCCGATCAAGCGATGTGCGTTTGTCTGTTGAAATGGCGATCACGGAGCGAAGACGCAATCGGGGTCACTAACTTTTACCTAGATTAATGAACATCCTCTGGAAAAGTTTGCTATTGAAAATGAGCAAAATCGGTAAAGTGGTTAAAAATTATGAGTGAAAATGTGAAGGTACCTCTAAAATTTCCATACAAATATATTCTTATATTTCTCTTCATCAATCGCTTAAAATTAAATATACAGGTTGGTTGAAAAGTTCCTGCGCTCACCAAGAGATGGCACTGCTAGCTCCAAACTTTTTTTTTCTCAAGTTGGTATAACTGTCCTGAGAACACATGCAAAGTTGCAAGTCATTCTGTCAATTCTTTCTTTGTTTACAAGCCATTTGAAGTTGACGTGTCATTGATTTTTTTTAATATGGAAAAAATTGAATATCGTGCAGTCGTTAGATTCTTTGTTTTGAAGGATTTAAAAGCAAAAGAAATTTATGAACAATTGTTAGAAGTGTATAAGGAGTCCTCACCTTCAAAACGCACCGTTGAGTTTTGGGCTGGTGAATTTAAACGTCCAAGCGAAGGACGACCAAAAACTGCAACCACAGAGAAATCATTGAGCTGGTACATAATATGGTTAGTGAAGATCCAAGTTTGACTAAGCGTGAAATTGCTAATGCCATAGGCATCTCAGACGAACGAGTACTTCATATTTTACATGAAGAATTACGTATGAAAAAACTGTTTGGAAAGTTAGTGCCGCACACATTAACAATTCAACAAAAACTGGATCGAAAACAAATTTCTCAGCGTAATTTGGATCATTTTAAGCCGAATAAAATCGAATTCTTGCGTCGTTTTATAACTATGGATGAGAGTTGGATCTACCACCATGATCCTAAATTGAAACGAGAACGTTTACAGTGGACTAAAGCTGGTTGTTCAGCTCCAAAGCAGGTGAAGTCACAACGATCAGCAAAGAAGGTTATGGCATCAGTTTTTTTGGGATGCGAAAGGAATTTTGTTTATTGATTATCTTCAGAAAGGTAAAACAATCAACTCTGAATATTATTGCAGCCTTTTGGATCAGCTGGATGAAAAAATTCGTGAGAAAAGACCTGGTTTAAAGAAGAAAAAAATCATTTTTCATCAAGACAATGCACCTGCTCACAAAAGTGTTTTGACGATGGCTAAATTCAAAGAATTAAAGTGCGAATTGCTTGAACATCCACCGTATTCAACAGATTTGGCTCCCAGTGACTACTATCTCTTCAGAAATCTCAAACAAGTCCTTCGTGGAAAGCATTTTTCGTCGAATGAAGATGCCATAGCAGCCGTAGACGGTTATTTTGCAAAGCTTCCGGAAAACCATTATAAGGATGGGATAAAATTATTGGAAGATCATTGGAACAAGTGTATTGAGCTTCTAGGAGATTATATTGAATAAAAAAATATATTTCGTAACAAAAACAGTATTCTTTCATTTCGAGCACAGGAACTTTTCAACCAACCTGTATTACATTCTCCTTAAAATTTTTGTTCACCTCAAAAACTTTTTCGCCACAAAATTTTTTTCACCTATGAAATTTTTTTTCCACCACAAAACAGTTTTCATATGTCTTAAAATTAAACATTTTAATTTCACTTTAAAAATGTTTTTTCACCTTTAAAACTTTTTTGCCACAAAATTTTTTTCACCTCTAAAATTTTTTTCCAACACAAAAAATTTTTTTTACATCGCTTAAAATTAATATTTTATATTTACCTCAAAATTTTTGTTCACCTCAAAAACTTTTTCGCCACAAAATTTGATAAAGTTTGTCCTTATGTACTTTTTAAAATAATATGGTACGCCTTTGACTCATTTGGTATGTTACTATTCAAAAATTTTCCCTTTTTATTTTTTTATTTATTTACGACAACTTTAGTAATATTAATTTTAAATGCAGTTTGATAGAATATAATTTTTTGGGGAATGATATAGTTGATACTACACTCACCAAAAAAGTCTGTAATAGCAACTGAAAATTTTGCTGTTATTACGGGAAATTTTGCTAATTTGAGTTTTGTTTTGCTAATCTAAGCAACACATGTCTGTCGACGTGTAGTACAATGAAATTTGTAGAAAAATTAGCTGCCGCTACAAAATTGTTTGCTAAAATCAGCAAAAAAGTAAAATCAGCAAAAAACTAGAGAACTAAGATAAGTTTATATGTATATGAGTTTTTACCTCTCATACATATCGCACTTAACCCCACCGAAGTAAAAAACTCTTCATCAACAACTGTTCTTAAAATTATCATCTCTCCATCTTTCATTTTTTCTCTATTCCCTTTCCAAAGAAAGCAACAAATTAACAAGTAGGAAGAATTTCCGGTTCTAAATTGTGGTATAAAATGTACTATACACTCAGAAAAAAAAGTTATAAAAAAATTTGTAAACGGTTTTCAATCCCATTTTACTATTTTTGTACTGATTTTTAATAAAAAAATTATTATTTAGCAAATCTTGTTGCTATTTACATTTTACAAATTACAGAATTTTTACAGAATATTTACAAATTTTCGTTGCTATTTTTTACTGTGGATATTTTTTAAAAAAGTGGATATTGAAGGAAATGTTTTTTCTAATTGAAACTTACACCTACAAACTTAAATTGTCTAAAATGTTACATAGGTTGAAAAAGGGATCGGAAGTGAATATACCGACTCATACCTAAAGATAGGACATCCACTTAAAATAGCACAAAAAAGTTATTTTAGTTCTAACAATTAAAATTTGACCTTAAAAGTAAAAAAAAATGACCAAAAATATTTTTTAAAACAGAAATTACCAAATTAAAACAAAATGGTAAATTATTTTATGTTTTTACAATTTTTAAGCCTTTGATTTTTTTTTTTTTAATTTTGTCTTAAATATTTATTGAAAAAAATAAATAAAATAAAAAAAATTTTGATGCTCGAGAAAAAAATAAATTTTAAATTTTGTACTAATATTAATAATATTTAGTAATTTTTTTTTGCTGGTTTAAGCAAACAGATTTTAAATTCCACTTTACACAAAGTTTACTAAAATTTAGTAGCGGCAGCTTATTTTTTCTACAAATTTCATTGTGCTGCACGTCAGCAGACATGTGTTGCTAAGATAAGCAAAAAAATTTCACTGGGCTCAAATTAGCAAAATTTCCCCGTAATAACAGCAAAATTTTCAGTTGGCATTAGAGACTTTTTTTGATGATTACAAATAAAAACACATTTACAGGCAGTATGTGTAACAAATACAAAGCTTTGGTGCTACAAAAAGAACAGAACATTAGTTAATACAGCAAAGCAAAACAACAAAGAATCAGTGTTAACATTACAGTGTTTTTCGGAAATTTTTTGGTGCTTTTATATACGGTGATTTTTTTTTCAAATATCCCAACAAAAACATGGCAATAACAGGTCGTTGCTGTCTAGATTACCATGTAATGATAGCTCGTTACTTTTTTCATTACTTTGAACAACAAAATAATTACCTACTGATAATGGATGAAAGAAGTACTTATATGTAAACGCAAAATAATGATTTACTGTTCATTGTTTTCTTACTATTATATGTATTAACTTGTTTTAAAAAAACTACAACAAAATAGAAAATTATCTGCTGTAAAATTTATTTTTTAAAAATTTTAATTTAATTAATTTAATTTTTTTTTTAATTTAATTTAAATTTTCTATGAGAAATAGCATTGAATTATAAACTTAAATTTTTGTGTTCAAAAAGTAGATACCCATGTAAAAATCGAAATATATATGAGCATACATGATCATACATGGGCCTGTATATGATCATACATGGGCATACATGGTCATATACGTCCATACATTGTTCAATATATGACCATACATGATCTCATATATGATCATATATCTTCGGATCTTAAATTTGAGGGTATATGGAGGTATATGATCATATACGAGCATACATGAATAATATATGAGCATGTATGATAATATATGCACATATATCACCATATACCCTCAAATTTCGGATCCGAAGATATATGATCATATATGAGATCATGTATGGACGTATATGACCATGTATGCCCATGTATGATCATATACAAGCCCATGTATGATCATGTATGTTCATATATATTTCGATTTGTACATGGGTATTTTAAAAATTGTTTATAATTTAAATATAAATTATTCTTGTCGATTTCTTTAAGTAAGAAAATTTTACTTTTTTAAGGTTCACTATTATTTTATTAAGAACAACTACTTAGTTTATGATTGTAGGTAACCAATTATTTCTTCACTATAAGTAGCCATACTGGTAATTCATTATTCTCACTTTTTTTGTAAGCGAGAGGGTAATGACCACCCATGAATTTTGGGACATCGCGAACAAAAGTAATTAAGCGAGTACATAGCCTGGTAACTAGTTAATTACTTGGTAATGTCTGTTTTTGCTGGGTTATTCAAAAAAGTTTGTCTGTAGTGTACATTTAAAAGAGAAAATATGCCACAAAGAAATTTACTTTTAAAATAATAAAAAAAAAAACAAACCTTTTTTAACTGTTAAGAACCCTAACTAACAATGACGTAAAAATAAATGACACAAAATTTTTTTCAATATCTTGAAGGTTCTAAATCAGGCTGTGAAATATAAAACTCTTTTTAATGTTACACTTTTAAATGTCATTTAAACTTGAATAAACGTATTTTGTATGTGTTTTTTCTTGTTCTTAACGGTGGAATTGTAAATTAATTTAATTGACAATCACCTAAAAGAATGTGGATTATTTGACCTAATTTTTAAGCCATATAGTCAGTCAACACGTTCAGTATCATGTTTAAATAACAACTACAATAAAAGAGCTTGTTTATATTGTAGAAAATATCGTATAAATTTTTAGTATGCAAAGCTTTAAACTAAAATTAGTCATCCGGCAACATATTTAAAATGGCCAGGCTTAAAAGAAATACTAACCAGCCAACCAACCTAATTCATGTTAATTTGATGATGCTTTAGAAACTCAACATACAAACAATATGTTAACATAAAACAAAAAATAAATTCTTTTAAGAAATTAACAAAAAAAAATGTAAATAAATTTAAAAAGAAAGAGAAATTTCTTTATTGTTGTAAAACTCCCACCATTCACTACACAGTAACGTTTACAGAAAACGTAAAGAAAAAAACTAAAAAAAGTACTTCAACCTCTTAAGGGGTCACTTTTAATTTCATTTAAGACCAACCAAAAAAAACAACATGATCTTGGTTACAAATTTCTCTTTTATTTGTGACCTTTTGTTTGGAACAATATGCATACTTAGAAATTTCCGGCTGGATTAGAAAAATTTTTCTATTTTTTTTTTAAATTATTAGTTAATTATAGTGATTTATTTATAAAATAGTATAATATTAAAGTGAAAGTAAAAATTAAAAATTTAAACAAATTTCAATTTCATTCATTGATCTTTACTGGATCTGTAAATTTTTGTTATTTATGTTGATTAATATTTTAGAAAAATAAATACCTAAACACAATCACTTTAAATTGTTTTTGTTACAATTTCGTTCTGTTATTTATTTAACGACTTTCGCCATTAAGAGTATATATATACATAAATGTTTATTATGGACATGAATGAGTTTGTTAATGTTTAATATTGTAGCAAAATTATAAAATTTCTTTTTATGACAAATACCTACATTTTTGTGTAATAAAGATTTGTCATTGTTAAAGATAATTATCTTATTAAAAACAAAATTTATTTTCAAATTGTTCAAAATTTTTTTTTTAAATTAATTTACCAAAAATTAATATACCGTAATTGTTATTTTTTAAAAATCCTTAATCGTATCTGAAATAAAGAACTATATTATAAGCAATATTCATTTCGATTATCATCCTTGGATGGATACCGTAACCGCTAAAGTACTAATTAAACTTGAAAACCGTAACCGATTGAAATACCGTTTTTTTTTTTAAACTTGACCGTAACGAAAACAAAAAGAACAATATTAATACTGGTACAAAAACTGTTAGCGGTATTCGTTTCGGTTAAATTCTTGGATGGATACCTTAACCGCTAAAATACTGTTTCAAATTAAAAACTTTAACTGATTAAAAAAACGTAACCGTTATTTAAAAAAATAGAAAAACGTAAATAAGTGCGGATATCGGATATATTAGTTTTGGTTATCATCCTAGATTTATTGCATCCTTTTAAAAGATCTCTAGAATACCTTTCATCTGATAAAAAAAAAAATTGGTAGACTCAGGTAAAAAAGTTTCATTATATTGTTCGTTTATTATCAATTCTTTATCATAGTTAGTAAGTTTTCATAAATATGATGAAGTTTTTTTATAAAAAAATGTTTGGCCGAATGTTTCATAAATCTTCATTTCTTAAAAAAAAAACTATTAAAAACCAGCAAAACTATGCTGGAAATTCGGATATATGCTAGAAGTACAAAATTAAAAGATCCGTTTGTAGACGGCGGTGAAAAATGAACTAGTTTTTTTTTTTGAAGAACTTTCATATTTACGAGGGCGGATCAATAAATCCGTGACTTTTCAAAATTCCCTCGTAGTTATATGAAATGCAACGTTGCTCCCTGTTGATAGAATACTGTCAAATTTTTAGCAAGTTCCGTCGATTACTTTGCGTTTAACAGCTGTTTAAAACATACAACCTCGTGGGCTTTTTTTATATGGAAAAAAAGTGAATTTCGAGTGCTCATCAAACATTATTTTTTGCGAAAAAAAACCGTCAATCAATCCAAGGAAAAGCTTGATAAATACTATGGGGACTCTGCACCATCGATTTCAATGGTAAAAAAGTGGTTTACTGACTTTCGTTGTGGTCGCACAAGTACAAATGACGCTGAACGTTCTGGACTGCCAATTGAAATCAATACACCCGAAAATGTCGAAAAAATCCACGATATGATGTTGGCCGATTAAAGAGTAAAAGTGCGTGAGATTGTTGATGACATATGCATTTCATATGGCAGTGTGGTTTCGATTTTAAATGATCAGTTGGATTTAAGAAAGCTGTCTGCAAGATGGGTGCCGCGTTTGCTCACAATCAACCACCAACGGAATCGTGTGACAGCTTAGTTTCCATGACAAAAATCCATAAAGTAGACTACGAATTGCCCCCTCATTCGCCTTATTTTCCGGATTTAGCCCCCACACGCAAAGAAAAAACATGGTTAAGGCAATCATATTCGAAGAGCATCATATATTTTTGGGTTTATGGTTGTGCCAACCATGGTCGTACTTTAATATGGTTATCATATTAAGATAATAAACTAACCATATTTTTACCATAATATGGTCCCTAAAGTTATATTATGACTGAAAAATTACCATATTATGGTCCTGAATAAACATGTTATATTGAATTTATCATAATATAATTGCTCGTAATCATAGTATGCTCAAAATGTTATATTATTGTCCCTCACAACTATATTATGATTCCTGGATTATCATTATATGATCCATAATCTAAGAAAATTTCTTAAAGGAAAAGTTCTTAGAAACTATGAAAAAGCTCTTTAATTTAAGAATATTTCCTTTAGAAATGTTTTTTCTAAAAAAAAAAATTATATTAAGGACTTTTTGAAGAAAAATTGTTAAGGAAAATATCATAGATTCTAAGAACTTTTCTATCAAGAAAACTTTGATTCTGTGGACTTTTTTTAAGAAAAATACTTAAAACTCTTTTTTTTAATTCTAATGACTTTTTATAATAAAAAATCTTACACATTTTTAGATTTTTTTTAGAAATTTTTCTTTAAGAAAAAGTCTTTAGAATCTAAAAATATTTCTACTGGAAAAAGTCTTTAGAATCTAAGTATTTTCTTCAGAATCTATGAATTTTTCTTTTAAAGAAAGGCCTTAGAATCTAAGTTTTTTTGGAATATATAAACTTTTATCTAAGAAACTGTTTGGAGAATCTGAGAATTTCAGTTTAAGAAAAAGCCAATAGAATCTTAAAATGTTTTTATCAGATGAATTTATAAATATCTATTATTTTGTGTAAGAAACCTTTTCATACAAAAAAAAAATCATGTGTTGTACGGACTTTTTTTTTAAAAAAAATTTTTAATATTTTGGGAACTTTTTACAAGAAATTAAATAATAAACATATTTTTAAAAAACCAATTCAAATTGTTTTTATTGAAAAGAATTAAAAAATATAAAATCTTTTAAAAGAATCTTTTTGACAATGAATTAATTAGTGTCAATAAAATAAAAATAAAACCTGTTTAAAAAAAAAATCTTCTAAAGCTAAAAAAAAATAACTGATCCAGTTAATGGGTCAATTGATGAAATATTTTAATGGCATGTGAAAGATATTTTCTAGATTTAGTAAACAATATATGATTGTTTTTTAAAACATTTTGTAGTAAAAACAAACTGACTCAACTGATCAAATTTTGGTTTTTATGAAAACGAGACAATATTATGATGTTTTATTTGATATATAATTATTTATTGATTGTTGACAGCATTTCATCATTGCATAATTATCATATTTTTTTCACAGTCAGAATTTTTGTAACCACAGTATGGTTACAGCCAATCATGATATAAAATAGAAGGTGCCAATCATAAAATAGTAAAATATTTACTAAATAATGAAGGTAGTGACCATGTTGATGATTAGAAAACCAATAACTGGGTTGTGACAACCATACCGGATTGCAGCAAGCATAATAAAGTAGCAGTGATCATATTGCAACCATGTTTTTTCTCTGCGTGCACAAAGTCTCAAAGTGTGTTACGCCGGAACAAGTGATTGGACCCTATTTTTTGAAAGAGCCGACTATAACGGTGAAAGGCGACCGCTATAGAGCATGGCTCTATGAAGTTGACAATCTGGATTTTGGGTACAAATGGTTCCAAGAGGATGGAACCGTTTGCCCTACTGCACGCAATACATAGCGTATTTTAAAGGATGAATTCTCAGCGTGGGTAATCTCGCGTTTTGGTGATTTGGCGTGGCCAGGCCTGCAAATTGAATGAGTTAAAAAACAACATTCGAACCGAAACTGACAACGTGATAACCCAAATGCTGCGCATAGTTATACAAAATGTTATTAAAATAGTCCAAATTTGCATCAAAGCCGATGGCGGCCATTTGGCAGACATAATTTCTCACAATTAATTGAAACAAAATTTATAAGTGCGAGTTAACATAATGAGTTTTCACTTTAAACAAATTTATAGTGACAGAAAATCAGATAATGTTTTTTGCCCCACCCTGTACTATAGTTGGTACAATCCATACTTAGCAATTTTTTATTACACTTGAAATTTCATTACCATTAGTTGGCACTAATGCAAATGAAAAAAATTATATTTTTATATTTTTCCATTAAAAATTTCATTACTAATGGTAATGAAATAGCACAAATGCATAAAAACACTAATTATAATTGATTGAAAATGTAAAAATGTAATGATAATGAAATCAACAATTAATTAGTACAATCAATGCATTAGTCCCATGTATGGTACAATCATATACCCAGAAATGTATGATGATCTCTTCAAATTTGACTTCCTAACATTTTATAACTGCAAAGGAATATATATAAATATTAGCTGTGTTTATGTGGCAAGCTATCAAAGTTAGTTTGTATCATTGCCATTTAATTGAGTGTTAACGCTTAACGTTACACCCAGAAAACGGATTTGTGCTGACAACCGAATTTGTTACCAATCGAATGGTGCAGTTGCAGCAGCCGAATTGTTTCGTTGTGACAACCGAATTGTTAATGAGGCAACCGAAATACTATTGTCACACTCAAATTTCTCATGTCTCAATTGGTTTTCAGTTGTCACAACCGACATACTCGGTTACAACACCCGAACCATTCGATTGGCTACAAATTCGGTAGTCAGCATGAATTTGTTTTATCTGTGTACTTATGTCAAATTTGTCTGAGAATGACACAAGCCAACTTTGATAGCTTGCCACATAAACAAAGCTATTATAGAATTTTAGATATTTTTTTTAAATCTAAGTAATGTTGGAATAAGCTACAATATTAAAAAAATATATATATATTTTCCTTTCTATTCCAGAAAATTCTTTCCTTTATTTTACTCTCCATACTGGTAACATCACAGGCCCAAAATGACTATGGAGAAGAACCACCAGAGGGTTATTATGCATTTGTGGAATCACCCAATGCTATACCGCCCAAAGTAAGACCACCACCATATACCCACGTTAATACTGATTGTAAAAATGTAGTAAATGGTAAAAAATCTGCCGTATCCGTAAACAATATATGCGGTGATTTGAATAAAGGACAAATTCCTAAAAATCCTTTAAAACAAAATGTATTAGGAGAACCATATCCATTGTAAGTTTAATATATACATGACAATTCTGAAATTTATGAATTATTTAATTTGCGATTTTTATCTTTTAGTGAATTGATACGCAATCATACATTGAAATTTTTATCCAAAACATTACCCGTTTTAAAAGCGGACGATACTTTACCCAAAGTAACCCAAATCATACGTGATGATCCCGCCGTTGAGCCAGTTGACAATAATAATATTGATCGTCATTATGCTACCAGAAATAAGCGTGAAGCTGTGGCGGCCCCTAAATTGAAAGCAAAATCGGAAAATCATGATTATGGTTATTTTGATCCTGCCATTGACGAGGAAGAACGTTCACAAAAGGAATCTAAAGAAGAAGAACGTAAACCACGTAAATTTTGTGATGGTGGTGGACTGTAAGTATAAAGGAATTTATTTAATAGCAGAGAAATCTGGTAACGCTGGTGATTAGTTTTAGCGCTTTATGATCTACGCACTTAATCTGCTTAATGATGCTTATTTTGTGTTTGTTTTTAAACAAAAAATATTTTAACAATTTTCTTTAATTTTTTTTAGAATTATTTTTCAACTTTTGTTGTTATTCTTTAAAAATAAATATAAAAAAACAAATGTCAGCTGATCTATCACACTTTGATCACAAGTAGCATCAAATTTTTACGCTACCAAAATAAAGTAGCGCTAACTCGACTTTTTGGGTAATCAAATCGTTCTGTTTTCCTTGTAGCGAAAACAGACCAGAGCCTCTGGTGGGAATCGAACCCACCACCCCCGCACTAATAAGCTAGCATGCTACCAACTAGCCTACCAGGGCGCTCACTAGATTGTTGTGTAGCAGAGATTAGTAACAGTTGAGTGTCTGGTAAACTTGACTTCTAGAGTAACTTTTTCACGTTGTTCTTAAAAATTTTTTTTTTTTTTGGCATACGTTCGATTTAATTGCAAATATAATAAACATTATATTTAGCTTAAAATAGCTAAGAGCGCAAGTAAAGGTAATGGCCAAGAGTATATTCTACTCACGGTTCTTTTGATAATTAGCTAACTTGCACCAAACTGGAGCAGAGGGAAAAACATAAGAAACTCTATTCATAAAAAAAACGCGAACATTTAAATAAAGTGAGGGTTCACGTAGAGAAAAAACATGGTTAGGCCAATCATATTCGAAGAGCATCATACATTTTTGGGTTTATGATAGTGACAACCATAGTCGTACTATAATATGATTATCATATTATGATAAAAAAATAAACATAATTCTACCATAATATTGTCCCTACAGTTATATTATGATTCAAAAACAAACTGACTGAACTGATAAAATTTTCGTTTTTATGAAAGCAAGACAATATTATGCTTGTAAATGTCAAAGTCATGTTTTATTTGATGTATAATTATTTATTGATTGTTGCCAGCATTTTGTGATTGCAAAATAATCATATTTTATTTTTAGTCAGAGTTTTTGTTACCACAGTATAGTTACAGCCAATCATGTTATGAAATCGAAGGTATCAATCATAAAATAGTAAAATATTTACTATAAAAATGATGATAGTGACCATGTTGATGGTTAAAAAAACCAATAACATGGTTGTGACCAACATACCCGATTGCAGCAAGCACAATATATTAGCAGTGATCATGTTACAACTATGTTTTTTCTCTGCGTATTGTTGTATATTATCAACTTATCTAAATTTATATTCTTCTTTTAATTCTAGTTTCTGTTCCATCTACAAAGCCATCCAAGGTGATAACTCCGCTCCACAAGCATCTCCCCTAACGGCAGAAAGACGTGAAGAAATTGGTCCAATACGTTATGAGGGTCCTCCTACACCTTGTCCAGCTAAAGTTGAATATGCTACACCTGTGTTTGCTAAAAACTATCAAGGCTCATGGCGTTATGTTGTTCAAATACCCTATGAAGGTTATTTTACACAAACCGTAGAAGTGACACGTTGTATACAGGCACGTTGTCATTACTTGGATGGTGGTTGTTTATCATCACCACGTTGGGTTAGTCTTTTGGTAGCTGAAATTTTCTATCCTAATGCTGAAGATACACTGTCTCAGACATCGACAACAACACCAGCTCCCTCAGTACAAGACTTCCAAGCCTATCAACAATATTTGCAAAAACGTGCTGGCGTTCCTACAGCTTCAGATGGCACTAATCATGCCAATGGCAGTGGGGCTGGTGGTTTCAATCAACACTGTGATGGTCATGATGAGATTGGTTGTTTTCAAGTACGCCTGTATTATGATTGGTTTCTTATTCCCGGTTCCTGTAAATGCTGGCGTCCTGATTATTTTGCTAAATATGTACGCAGAAAGTCTGTTGCTGACTTGTAAGGAGTTTGCGTGATTGCATATTTTTAAATGAAAGATAATTAAAAATATCATCATGCCGTTGATCTGCCAACTCCTTGCTAAATTTTTAACATAATATTTCTATAGTTTTAGTTTTCGTATTTTTAAGTTTCTCCTAATGAAATTCACATTCTAATAATCCTTTTAAAGGGATACAAGAAATTAATATTAATTTCACATTAGGATTTTTAAGAGTCTGAATTTCGTTTTTCCCTTTTCCTATGCCTATGCCTAATGACTGAAATTTATATAATCCTTTTTTTAGTTAAAAAGGAAATAATTTTTAATAAATACTATGACCTAATAAAAAATAAATATTTAATTATACTACAAAAACATACAAGAAATAAGTAAAAAATTAAAGTCAGGCATGCCGACTTAAAGATACCCTACAACAAGTACAATTTGGATCATATTTTGGGAAGCGGTCCAAACTTTATTTAAGCAAATACCGGGAAGTTGGGGTTACTACATTTGAATATGGTTGGAGTCGTGATTATTGGTCTCTTATAACATTCACAAGCCGATCAATCAGATATCTACGGTTTTGTGTGTCTAAATACTATTTAAGCCCAATTTAGATATTAACTTTCAATGGGAGGAAGGTCTAAATATGGACCGATTCTAACCAACAACAATAGGGACGTAACATATTTGCGACCTTTAAATTGATTACAAGGTTTACATGGACACTCTGAGTCGATTGGTAAGGTGAGTAAAAATTCGATATTTTTGGCAGTTACAAACATCAGCACAAACTCATAATACCCTGACCACATAATGGTGTAGGGTAGAAAAACCTTTGCCAATTAATTGATATGAAAACATTAAGCAGAATACAAAAAAACTTACCAAAATCTTACTTTTTTTGCATAATTTATGCGAAAAATCTTTATTATTTGATATACTATAAATTGCTTGATAACGATTTTTTTCAGTGCAGTTGTATTTTGGGAAAGAAAATGCAACTATGAATGAAGGCTGAATCAGCCAGACGTTAACGAATAACTGTATATCAAATTTAATTAGTTAAATACGAATAGAAGATCTTGTGCAGAGATACGTTTACGTCTGGCTAATCCAGTCTTGATACTTAAACAAAAGGATGCGTTTCCACTGATCGTGTTTTTTTTTGAGAAAAAACGATGTTTTTTCATATATTTATTTCACCAAAATATTATGTTATGTCCAAAACGTGTTTAGTGGAAGCGTAGAATAAATTGAGATTTTTAGACATTTTTAAAGGGAAAAAATCTCTGCCTTAATATTATAGCGGGCTAAAAAACAGAAATTTCAAATATATGTTTCCCAAAATATGGGGTAATTCGCCGATAAAAATATGAGTTCCTTAATGTATGGTCTCATTTACTGATGTCTTTTGAAATTTTGGACAGCAATGCGGTAAAAATGGGGGTTTAAAAAAGGAGAAAAGCCTCCCCTGAATAAGAAACTTTTTGGTATTTTCGCCAACGAGGGTCCAAAATGGTTAAGTCTTCCCCTTAGCGGTCTGCCCAAACTGTTTTGACTTGAAACCTGAAATTTAAACTTTGTATTTGCTGAATTATTGACTTAGAATTAAGTTATACTGATGTGTTCTCTCCGATCTTAGTGAAACACTGATATGTGATAAAGAATCTCTTCTACAAAAATAAGAGACATGTATTTTTTAGCAAACAAATCTCACAATTAGGGATTAAGAAGTGCGGACAAATATTACTCGGTTTGTGTATAGAAACATGCTTAAATTTTTAAAATATATATATTTTAGTGCACACCGCCACAGTACTCAAGAAAACAAAAATTTTAATTCTCTATTGCCCATATCTGCGTTCCACAGTTGCCACACATTTAAAAGTTTTGTAAAGTTTTGTTTTTGGTTAAATTTTAAGGACCGATGTTGAATGTGAACCATACCTAAATGTCAAGTTTTTTTCTGCATTTCATTTGACATTTCTCAATTGCAGACTTACTCAATTTGAACCGTGGATAGATACACAAACGAGCAACGCGTTAAAGTTATTCAGACTTATTATAAAAATGGGCGTTCAAATCAAAATGCATTTCGTTCACTTCGTGATTTTTTTTAGTCAGCATAATCGACCAAATGTGTCCACATTCGGGAGAATCGTGAACAAATTTCAGTAAACCGAGTCTTTTAAAACACCTGTGCATGCTCGCCCAGTTCGTTGGACTTCTTTCTTTGGGGTTATTTGAAAGAAAAGGTGTACGTCGATAAGCCAGCAAGAATTCAAGAGCTAAAGGATGAGATAATTCGGCACATTAACGGCATAGAATCTCAATTATGCCTCAGCGTCATCGAAAATTTAGACCAACGGATAGAGGTGTTTTTCCAAGGTCGCTGCGGCCATTTGGCCGATATTTTGCTCCATACGAAATTGAACCATACCATAATAAAAAGAAATGACAATAATTTCCTAAATAATTTGTGTTTTATTCAAAATCAACATCGGCCCTTAAAGTTTAACCACCCCTTATTTGGAATATTTGTGAAAAATTCGTAGAAGTTTTTGCACCTGTTAAAAAATTAACGCTGATTTTTATAGAAAACCACTTTATTAATAATCCACATTTGATTGCAGCATTATATTTAGATACCAGATTTAAGTTAATGCTAAGTCCCAAAGATGTTGAAAATGCTAAAAAAAACATATTTTAGAAAGAAAAATTTACAAATGGAAAGAGAAGAAGAGAATTTTCTGAGAGAATCAATATCTTGTTCTTCAGAAGATGATGAAGATATGCTCCAACAAGTTCTAAAAAGAAGGAACGATTTTCTAAATCAAATTCTTCAAATCAGAAGGCATTTTCAGCCTTGAACTTCGTTTTGTCGCCACAAAAAAAATAAAAAAAAAATTCCTATTAACAAAACATTTGTATTTTTTTTAAATGTTGAACCCGATCCCTGAACCAAACCGAACCCGAACTTTTTATTTCGATTAACCCCAACCTGAACCCATTTTTTCAGGGTTTCAGTCCCTGGTTGTAAAGCTTCTCTCCGCTTTTAGATCATTTTTATACAATTTTATTAGGCTACAAAATTCTTTTGACGAAACGTCAACGACTCGGTTTAGAACAATTTTTTATAAATTCTGTACATTTTTATGACTAGAAAATATATTTGTCACACTTGAGATTATTTCATCTAAATGTGGAATTAATAAGACTGATCTATAATATTTCGTAGGATCATTATAAAGTTGAACGACATTTTGGTGTACCTACACGACTTGGTAACTCTGGCTATATAAAAATATACAAATTTACGATTTCAGTAGTCTCCATCAGAGAACTGCAAAATCAACTTTTTTCTTGATTTAATCATACACAAAAACTCTTGTTCACATTTAATAATTCAACAAAATTCACTGTAGAATAAAATCAGCATCATGTTACTGAACGCGTAATTGGGATCAGTGTGAATCATCTGTCGATTATGTTTTATGCAAATGTAATCACTCAACAAAAAGTCAGCGTTGAATAAATCAGAAAAAACAACAAACAACGCGTATGAGTGTATTCATAATCAAAACAAAATAGAAACACATTTCATAAAGTTACATTAGGGTGTGACTTAAATCTGCTTTTTTCGAATTTTTATTAGTAATACAATACTAAAAATATTCTGCTTTGTGAAATAAAAATATTTTTTTGGAAAAAAAATTAGGTCGTCGATATCTCAGGACTGCCTTATTCCGAAAAATTTAAATATTGTCTAAATTTTTTTTCATCTATTTTAATTGGAAAATTAGGCAACATTTAACTTTAACCGTATTGGGATACGATATCAACCTAAATTAAAAAAAAAAAAAATTTCACAAAAAACAGTATTACTAATAAAAATTCTAAAAAAACGGATTTTAGACCCACCCTAATTTATGAAATGTGTTTTTACAAAACCACTCCCTTTTTATAGATAAGAATCTATTTTGTTTTAATTATGAATACACACATACGCGTTATTTATTGCTTTTTCTGATTTATTCTACATCAAAATAATTATTGTTGACTCAAACGAACAGAATACAATCAATGGTATAAAAACCGACCGGTGATTATAAATCAGTGACAACAATTTGCACGTCGTTTGATTGATTTAAAATCATCAACAAATATGTGTGTTGGAGTATATTCAACGTTTGAACGCAAACACATATTTATTCTTGTGTTGATTGCGTATGAACGTTTTGCAATCAGCATTTGCAGTTCTCTGGTCTCCATATAAATAATAATAAACTCCCCCTGAGCATTTCTCCGCATTGAATTCAACGTATTAATTACTAAATTTATATGTTCATATGCCTTTATTTTATTAAGATTTACTGAATAATTACTTAGTAATTAACAGATAATTTTAATTAAAACATTTATTAAAAAAATAGCAATTTCATTTAAAATATAGCAATTGAAGCACCCAGTGCAACAACAAGATAACTCCACTTTTTTTTTTTTTGTGCACCGAACGACGCAGATTTTTTTTTTTGGTTTTTTCTGCATTAAAAAAGCTATTTCGCAAAAAAGTGGAGTTATCCGGTTGTTGCATTGGGTGCTTCAATTGTAAATCAAAGTCACATTTTACATTTAAAAAATGTTATTTCAAATAAAAAAACACTATTTGAAATTAAAAAAAAAAATTTAAGTGAAATTAAAAAATATTAAATGCTATTAAGAAAATTAAAGGGTTATTGTATGGAAAATTTGGACATGGATATTTCAAATTCCTGTGATATTTGCGCTGGTTTGCTTTTTTAAAAATTCACGTTGTAGCGATGCTTAAAGTTGGCAATTATTTTTACAAATCGTATCTCATATAAATTGAACAAAATCTTGAAGAGGAGTGGGGCGAATTTTGATAAAAATTAAAAAATAATAATTAATTAAAAATATATAATAGTGAACAAACTTTAAAATCTGGTCTCCTACATTTATTAAAACTGTTTATTAACACTCTTAAATTTGTTAGCTGGGATTAATACAATTACCAAGATAATCAAACACGTTCGACTGAGCAGCAAGTTGGTTTAGGTGTACAAACCTTGGGTTTTCAAACCACAAAAACAAAACAAACAAAAAAAAAATAACACAACATTTTAAAAGCCCAATAAGCATTTGAGCTCAAACACATGCCAATACAAAACGGTTTAGTGCATAAGAAGCAAATAACCAGAACGCACGTAAAACAAAATTACTTGAACGAGCACAGGCAAAGTAGAAAAATACACACAATTAAGTGCTGAAAAAAAAAATAAAACTAACTATAAGGAAGGAACCTAAAAAACTAGATAACTAGTCAATAAATAAACCAAAAAAAAAAAACATTCAAAGTTAAAGATATCCAAGCATACACAAGAAAGTACATGCTTCAACAAAAATATAACGTGTATGCAATTTTGAAAAAAAAATATTTAAAGATAAAGAAATATGGATAAAGTTGAACGAACATTAACCACAATAACATTATAATGTTCTACACGATTATAGCATTGGATTCTAAAAAAGGTAAAGAAGGAAAAAAAATCTTAAACCCTCTGAACACTTTTTTTTTGAGGTTTTAAAACCAATATCTTATGGTATATTGTATTGGGATTACGAGTAAAAAGATGCATAAAAATATACTTGTATAGGTAAAGAATTGCAAATAAGAATATACATACATAAGAGAATAGTTATTATTCAAACAGCAAGCGAACAAGAAGGTCAAGATTTTTTTTAATTCTTAAGCAATTTAAAATAAATAAAATTTGTTTCTATAGGGATAACAAAAATAGACTAGATGAAAGAAGTTCTCGGAACATTTGTTATAATAATATGTATTGTCTTTCATCTACACTAGTTTTATTATCTCTAAACAGATATCGAATAATAGAGTCATTAAAAACAAGTGATATATTATGATATTAATTACACACGTGTAAAATATTGAATTGCAGACACAAAAAAAAAAAAAAACAAAATAGTTTTAAGCTTGATTACACAAATAATTGTCTAATAGCAAAGAAAACAAATTGAAAATATTATGTATTTAATAAACGGGCTGTAAGAAAAACAAATACAAATACATTCTCAACAGTAATAAGAAACAATTTTTATACGTACAGCATCAAGAGTAACCACAATAACAACAAAAACAAGATATTTTTTCGTTAGTTTTATGCACAAAAACATATCAGGTTTGTGTCTTAAGTCTTTTGTTTTTTAATTTATTTTTTTTTGTGTGTGTTTCAGTGTTGACAAAAACAAATCTAAGATAGAAAATCGCTCAATTTAAACATTTAAAATTTAATTTTAAATTTATGTCTAAATGGTTTTTATTTTATAAAAATAATATCACTTTATATTCATGAAATGAAAAACTTTCCAAATAAAATTGCAAGAAAAAAATATGTAGTGTAGTGGAAATTGAGATTTTTTTTTGGAAATTTAGAAAACATCAAATAAAATTACTCATTTTTTGTCTGTAAGTACAATATGAAGCTTTTCACACCAACTTTTTATCTAAAAAAAAATAATGCATCATACAACACTCAAACAAGTTTGTTAGTACACTCAAAATATTATGAAGTTTACTGTTTGTAGTTTGATAAAAAAGTTTTTCTTTCCATTTAAAAATAAAGGAACATACCAGAGAACTGCAAAATCTGATTGCAAAACGTTCATACGCAATCAACACAAGAATAAATATGTGTTTGCGTTCCAACGTTGAATATACTCCAACACACATATTTGTTGATGATTTTATAATCATCGGTCGTTTTTATACCATTGATTTTATTCTGTTCATTCGAGCCAACAATAATTATTTTGATGTAGAATAAATCAGAAAAAACAACAAACAACGTGTATGAGTGTAATCATAATTAAAACAAAATAGTTTCTTATCTATAAAAAGGGGGTGGTTTTGTAAAAACACATTTCATAAATTAGGGTGGGTCTAAAATTCGTTTTTTTAGAATTTTTATTAGTAATACCAAAAATATTGTTTTTTGTGAATATTTTTTTTTTTTTTAATTTAGGTCGATATCTCAGGCTCTCCCAATACGGTTAAAGTTAAATATTGCCTAATTTTCAATTAAAATAGATGAAAAAAAATTTAGACAATATTTAAATTTTTCGGAATAAGGTAGCCCTGAGATATCGACCTAAATTTTTTTTCCAGAAAAATATTTTTATTTCACAAAGAAGATATTTTTAGTATTGTATTACTAATAAAAATTCTAAAAAAGCGGGTTTAAGTCCCACCCTAATGTACATTTATGAAGTGTGTTTCTATTTTGTTGTAATTATGAATGCACTTATATGCTTTGTTTGTTGTTTTTCCTAATTTATTCAACGCTGACTTTTTGTTGAGTGATTACATTTGCAGTAAACATAATCGACAGATGATTCACACTGATCCCAATTACGCGTTCAGTAACATGATGCTGATTTTATTCTACAGTGAATTTTGTTGAATTATTAAATGTGAACAAGAATTTTTGTTTATGATTAAATCAAGAAAAAAGTTGATTTTGCAGTTCTCTGGAGCATACATTTATTTTTCAAAGAAATGTCTATTTTAACTTTTTTTATACATTTGTTTGAAATTATTAACTGTAATTTTTCGATTTTTTCCAGATTCATTTTTATTATTTTTTTTCATTTGTTTGAAATTTAGTAAAAAAAATTTACCACAAAACTGAAATTTGTGGTTTATATGTATCCGGAAACCGAAAATATATAATATCGTGTTTTTTCCTAAGCGTCGTGTGGACCCATGAATAAAAAACTATTTATCCGATTCAAAACAATTTAAGAATTTTGGCATCGATTTGTTAGAGCATATTTTTGCACATTTTATCCTTAAGAGCATATTTCAGCATTGCATTGTATGTCCTATTTTTTTAATCTATGTAACATTTTAAGGCAATTTCAATTTGTAGGTGTAAGTTTTAATTATTAGAAATAAAATTTCCTTCAATATCCAGTTTTTTTTAATTATAAAATTTTTTTGCTAAATCTGGTTTCAAAAATTTGTAAAATAATTTCTGAAATTAGCAACAAAAATTTGTAAATATTCTGTAACAATTCTGTAATGTAAATAGCAAAAAGATTTGCTAAATAATAATTATTTTACTGAAAATCAGTGCAAAAATAGTAAAGTGGTTTGGAAAATAGTTTACAAATGTTTCTACTTACTTTTTTCTTTTTTTTTTTGAGTATACAATACATACATTTTGTAGATTAAAGAACAAAGAAAAATATAATAACGAAAACAATTTAAAATAAATGAATAAATCATTTATTTTTTACAGAATTGGTAGGTAAAATTTTAACATTTATTTTAACTGATTAATCATTTGTGTCTTACGGATGTATCAGTTATTTAAACAACATTTAAAAATCAATAAGAAAAAAACCATTTGATTTAAATGAAAATTTAGTAGTCCTGTTTTTAGGTGAAATATCATTTCTTTTAAATTTTAACTTACAAACTATTTGAAGTGTAGAATCTATTAAAAATTACATTTGAAATAATGGTATTACGCAGTTAAAAGACGAAAAATTTATTTAATTTTCCTCGGTAGTTTAATAAAAATTCGATTACAAAAAAATCGATTACAAAAAACTGTGTAATTGCTTCATCCTACCTAAAATTTAAAGTCAAAAAGGCACTCTATTTATTACACCACTATGTGGCCAGGGCTTGTGCCAATATATGTAAATAGTAAAAATATTGGTCTGAGATCTACCTGATTGTAATAAAACTACAGGCCGCAAATATAAAAATATTTATAAATTTTAATTGAAACGAACTCTGTTGAATTTTGTTAATATCGGGCCAAATGTTTTTAACCCTCATATGACGACACAGGCAAATTAGGACAAAATAGGTACCAAATTAAAGGTATTTAAGAGACCTAGCTTTTTGTTTTAACCGTAATTTTCAGTTGGTTCTACTGACAAACTTTTTTGAATGTACAGATACACTTAAAAATAACTATTACCGCTGGCTACACAAATGTTCTACACGTAGTTACAATATTTTGAGTGTAGAATGGTATGCACAATCCAAAATTTATTTAAACTAGAAATGTTTCATTATTATTGTTTCTATTTTCTGTATTATTTTTAGATTTTAGATCGCTATTATTAGTGCAAATACGCTAAATTAACAACATTTCTTCAACCAAACATGTTTGAATATATTTGTGTGTATGTGTTTGTGTGTCTGTTTAATATTGATATATTTAGCATTAAAAGGAATTTACAAGTGCATCTGTATGTATAAGCGAACAACTAGCAGACATTATTGAAATTTTGTGGCTAAGAAATCGATTTAATCCCCATAAACAATTTCACAGGAATTTGTGTTAAAATCAAATAAATCTTCAGTAAAAGGGGTAACAAAAAAAAATCAAGTTAAAAAATAATTAAACAAACAAGTAATAGAATTTTCAATCTACTTCATTTCAAGCTAAATTTTAAGCACTTTAAGTTTTAAAACTTGAATGCTTATTGGGATGTAAATTAAAATATTTAAAAAATGTAATGAAAATACTGCAATTAAAATAAAAAAACAAGTGTTTAATCTTGATTTTAATAAAAACCATTTATAAAAAATTGTAATTTCAAACTTTCTACAAAAAATATGAACTCACGTTTAAATTAATTATGTGTAAAAATGTGTATGTTAAAAGTGTTAGTGTTTTTTTTTTTTACTAAATTGGCTTATTTAATGTTAATTTTATGTTAATCCATCTAGCTAATTAATTAATCTCAATCGGATTTTTATGCATGGCATTTCTTTTGCGTGGGAATTTGACATACATTTTTATATAATAATAATAATAAAAAAAATATTTAATAAATTCAATATTGTTATTGTTTATATTAACAATTTTCTCATACCATGACTGATTATTTGTCAGTTATGTTCACACATACTAAAAAAAATATTTCTTTTAAAGCAACAAACACATTTTAAATTCACCTGTTCATCATATTTACGTAAATTACATACAAATTGTGTGAATTTTTTTTTAAATTGTTAAGTTTTACGTAATAAAAATCACACTTGAGAGAAGAAAAAAAACTAATAATTATAATTTTTCAATATTTTTTGAAATAAATAATTTTTTTCACAATTAATAAAGAAAATTCAAACCGCTTTTGAGAAAACACGCTCTGAAAATTTAATCGCTAGTTTTGGGACGTATGAGTAATATTAATTTTAAAAACATATTACTCATACGCAAAGCAACAAACTTGTTTACAGCAAGGGGGCCCAAAAGTTCCTTATGGAAGAGCAAACACCAATACATTTAAAGAATAATTAATTTTGATTCTATATTTTTTATTGAAAAACGAATACATACAAAATAAAAAAAAGAAACAAAAAATATTTCATATCATACCCCAGCAAAAATAAATGGAAGTGATTCTTAAGGAATCAATTTTTCATTGATTCCAAAGTTTCTGATTTTCCCATTCTAAAGCAGTTCTTTTTCATAACTTCCAAAAATGTGATTTTTAATGAAATTTAACTCTTTTCAAATCTATAACGGAAAACTTATTTTAAAAATAATAAAAGTTAAACGTTTACAATAGATATTATCATATAAATTTGATATTCATAACTATGGCTAAGTAGTAAACTTTGGTTATTTTGAAAAAAGTTATCAGGTTTAAGTCATTTGTATCAATTTTTAACATTAAATTTCGAATAAAGTAATTTAAAAAATAAGGCTCGATTACTGAATGTGAATAATTGAAAGTTTTGTAAACAGCCGAAACGCACGTTTTGTACTTTGCATTTTTATTTGTCTATATATATATTCAGTTAAGCCCCGATGGTCATCAGTTGCCAACTACTATACATCAAGCAGTTTTACTTAAGAAAAACATGCCAATGTGTTATATGATGGAAAAATTGTTTAGTATAATTAACTTAATTTGTCAGTTTGTTGTCTGTTACGAATAGTCAGCTTATGACCATTGATACAGAAAATTTTATATAGGAATATCAAAAGATCTAATTTTCACTAAACCATAAGAAGGGCTTTAGATGCAATGAAAAAGGATCATAACAGAAAACTTCCACCCTATGACACCCCTATGTAAAAATCATTGGTTCCGATCCAAATTTTTACAACACCGGAATTAAAATCACTGCTTCTTTTTCCCTTCTTTTGCTACTTTTTTTTGCTGGGACGTTAAACAAAAAGAAAATCTACACATTGATGATCGCTGTCGTCAATGTTTACCAGCAAAGCATACGAAAGTGTTGTTGCTTTGCACTTGCGTGTATTCAGTGAAGAACGACAAAAAAAACTAATAAGGTAACGTTGTTTGTGTATTTCGTATTGCTATTGCTGAGTGCTCTATGTGTGTTAAAACACACAGCCTATAGCTATGTGCTTTTACAAAAACAAATGAGCACCAAGAGCATAGGGCTTGGACACCCTTGGTTTACAGAATACAGAACATAACAAACATACAGTGGTGTGCGATCAAATAGAGACACTTGCATGCAAAAAATTTAAAGTTTATGAAAATTACCAGTATTATTTTTAAATTATTGTAAAATAACAACTATTAATTTTATGTAACACTTCATTGTTGTAATTTAGAAAAACAACAGTAACAAATTTTACAAATTCCCATATTCGGAATTGCAAAAGAAATGAAGCCAGTAAGTAAATAGGACGAATTATTAAATATGCCTATCATTTTTGTTAGAATGCACAAAGAGCACTCAGAAAAAAAAAGGTAGTAGAAAAATTTGTAAACATTTTTTAATCCCACTTTACTATTTTTGTACTGATTTTTAGTAAAAAAAAATATTATTTAATAAATTTTTTTGCTATTTACATTTTACAAATTACAGAATATTAACAAATTTTTGTTGCTAATTTCAGAATTAATTTTAGAAATTTTTGAAAACAAATTTGCTAAAATTAGCAAAAAAATTAACTAATTTTAAAAAAGTAGATTTTGAATGTTATTCTAATAATTAAAACTTATACATACGAGGACGGATATATAAGTCCGTGACTTTTTGAATGAAACAAAGTTTTTTTGCAAAAAAAAAAAAATTATTTTTCAACATAATCTCCTTTTAGCTCAATACACTTAGACCAACGTTTCTCCAATTTTTGTATCCCTTCCAAAAAGTAGGGTTTTCGAGGTCCATAAAATAGGCATTTGTTTGATCAATAATTTCATCGTTGAAGCTAAATATCTTTCCACCGAGCGATTTCTTTAGGTGTGGAAATAAGAAATAGTCACTGAGGGCTAAATCCGGAGAATATGGCGGATAAGGTAACAATTCGTAGCTCAATTCATGGAATTTTGCCATTGAGACTACACACGTCACACGATTACGTTTATGGTTTGGCACCCATCTTGCAGACAGCTGTCTTAAATCCAACTGATCATTTAAAATCGAAACCACACTGCCATATGAAATGCATATATGGTATCAACAATCTCACGCACTTTTACTCGAAATTCACTTTTTTCCATTTTTAAAAAAATCCACGAGGTTGTATGTTTTGAACTTGCTCAAAATTTGACAGTAGTATATTAAAAGGTGGTACTTAATGGGAGCAGTGTTGCATTTTATATAACTACGAGGGAAGTGAAGATACTTTTTACAACCGACTCATGTTCAAAAATAGCACATCCACTTAAAATAGAACTAAAAACTTTTTTAGTTCTAAAAATCAGCCCTTAAAACAAATAAAATTTGCCCTTAAAATCCAAAAAATTTGCTTAAATATTTTTCAAAACAAAAATTAGCAAATTAAAACAAAATGATAAATACGCTTATGTTTTAACTACTTTTTAAGCATTTCATTGTTTTTTTAATATTTTTTGGAATACATAAAATAAAACATTTTTTGAAAAAAAAAATAGAAATATGTTCGGTAAAAAAATATAAATTTGTATTCGAATTCGTAAGGCAGTTTTAAAGGAAATGAGCAGCTTTAAAGTGTAACCAGTGTATCTAAAAATAATTGAGTTAATTTGGGCATTTTAATATTTTTTTTTTATAAATTAAAATTTTGTTTTATTTTACAATTCATTGAGTTTACAGCAATTTACTAAAATTTAGTAACACTTACTAATTTTTTTATACTAATTTGATTGTACTAATATTAATAATATGTATTAATTTTTTTTTGCTGATTTAGCAAACCGATTTAAAATTTCACTTTACAAAAAGTTTACTAAAATTTAGTTTACTAAAATTTACCTACTAATATCATTATTTTACACGTCAGCAGACATGTTTTGCTAAGATAAGCAAAAAAATACCGCTGGGCTCAAATTAGCCAAATTTCACGTAACAGCAACATTTTCTGTTGTCATTACAGTTTTTTTTTTTTTTTTGGTGAGTGTGAAGCAAAAGCCATCTGCTAATTTCCCTTTGCTTTTATTTAAAGTGAAAACTTATTTGGTTTTTAACTGATTACGTTTATTCGCACTTGTTAATTTTGTTTCCAATAATTCTGAAAAATTATGTCCAACATATGTATGGCCGACGTTAACGTTGATGCAAATTTTGGCTCTTTTGATTACATTTTGCATAACGGTAGGCAGCATTTGCGGTGTCACATTGTCACTTTTTGTCTCAAATTGTATTCTTTAACTCCTCCAAGGAGCGGAGCTTGTACATATGCACTAACGACTTAAAAAATCCCCCGAGGAAGAGTCAGGGAAAGTCAAATCAGGAGATCCGGCAAGCCAAGACTAATCACCAAAATGCGAGATTACAGGCGCTGCCTGTAAAATACGCATTGTATTGCGTAAAGTAGTAGCTCCGGCCAGAGCGTCAACAACCGGCAAGAAAGCTTCTGCCAGCATAGGTATAATATGGTCGCCGTTTATCGTAATACCCAGCAAAACTTTGATAAAGGGTGCGATATTCTCATGCGTTACCTTGTAATGATAGCTTGTTACCCTTTTCATTATTTGCAAGCATAAAGTAATAAGTTACTCATTATTGATTACGTAATATATGATTTATAAATGTAAAGTAATAATTTAAATATTTTTAAAAATCCATTTTTAGATACATTACTTTGTGTTTTTTTGTAAGCAAAAGGGTAATGTATGTTTGTTTTGACAACACTAGCGAAAAAACGAAGCGCAACAATTCATTTAAGTTTAAAGCAATCAAAAGTTATATACGTCGATAGCTCAGTGGGTGCAGTTCTTGGCTGGCAACCAGAGTTCCCTGGCTCGATTCCCATCATGACCACATTATTTTTAATTACAAATTTTTAAAATAAAATATTTGTAATATTTTTTTTTTAATAAAAATTCCTCTTTTGATAGCAAGCAGAAATGGATCACATTTAACAGAAATATATAACAATCAAGTGCTCATCATGTCTGGGGTCTTCGGAAAACCCATTTCAACACACAGACGGACATCGTTAAATCAACTTCGCTCTTCATAAGGACCCAGAATATATATACTTTATAGGGTCTAAGATCAATATTGTAGAAATTACAAACGGAATGACAAACTTATATATACCCTTCCACCTGTGGTGAAGGGTATAAAAATACTAAAAATAATATATTTAGTGCTAAAAGAAAAAATAAATGGTTCCCCAACCACACAAACATCACCAATATATAAATTATGTAAAAAACAAGAACAACCTTAAAATCCTATAATATCAGAGACTCAAACTGTTTAGAATACCTAAAGATACAAACTCAAAAGCTTTTTCTTGAATGTAGGATATGAATATGAAAATAGCCTTAGCATAGACGGCAGAAGGTTCCAAGTACGACATACTCTAATTTTAAATGAATTTTCAAAAGTTGTCTATGTGCTTCCATAATGTCAAAATCTAACTGACATATGGTGTCATTTACAAAAATAGCAGCACCTTCCAATAGGGTGATACTTATTGCCCACATCTTGCAATTAATTCATTGCATCTAATATACTTATTTTAATATCATTACTGTTTCAAGTTTAAATAAAAATCTGTGATATGGAAAAAATACTTGATCAAAGTCCAATATCAAATGAATGAAGCTAGATAATGATTTATTCTAATTTATATTAATTCAATTTTGAATCGATTGAAGTATAAATCAAATGAAATATTTTTGATTGAAATGATTTGTTAAAATCGATTTGTTTAATTCATTTAAAAGAATCAACAAAAATTAAATTGATTTAAATAAGTAGAAAAATATCCCATCAATAAAAAGAATTTTGCTTATCGATTCACTGAAAATTGAATCAGATTTACAAATTGAATCAATGTATTATATTTTTAGATGCCATATACCATCTTTGAGCAGATTTTTTGTTCCTGGACCAGAATATAGTTAAATTATTCAAACTGTCTTTGACGAAAATATCAAAAATAAAATATTAATCATTACTTAAAAAAAATCAAAAATGCTCAAAAAAAATTATTTTGCAAACTAGTAACATCTAAATAGGTTACAATACAAACAAATTTTCCTAGCCTTCTGAATTTACGATATACCAAATCTATCATTATGATAATTTTTAAAACTTTTATTAAAATAGATAAATTTTTGTACTCTTTGCAGTTAAAAATTTTACTTAACAATGCTGCGTCATAACGAAGCGGATGCTGTAATTGGTATTCTAAACAACAATCAAACAATGAATATACAAAATAATAATAAAATTAATAATATTAATAATACCATACTGGCAGGAATCGTACCGACAGGTGGTGGGGGTGGAGGAGGAGGTGGTGGTGGTGGTTGTGCATTTGATGCTTTACCCAAACCATTTGTACAGTCAATGAAAACACTATTTGATATCTTAGATGATCGACAAACAGGATATGTAAAATTTGTAGATATAGAAAAAGGTTGGCAAGATGATGGTAGTAAAGGTTTGCCTCGCGGTGTTATAGAATCTTTGCGTAAAGTAACACCAACTAGTGGACTATTGACATTTGAAAGATTTTGTACTGGCTTAAAATTATGTTTATTAAGAAATCAAAATCATACTCCAATGCAAGAGGAAAATACTCAAATAAAATGTATGCCAAGTAGTAATGTAACAACAACTATAGGAGCTGCTACAACAAATGGTCCATGGAACTCGAAATCACCTATTAAACCAGCAAGACCACCCTCTGCACCAACTATGGATATAGAAAATCCGATGCCCACAAGTACTTGGTCGGTTACAGCCTCAAGACCTCATGGTATTTCAATCGCTCATAGAGCTTTAAGTTTACCACAATTAAGTCCAGATTCTGAAGCAGGCTTGGCAACATCATCGAACACAATAAGATCACCCTATAACTCTTCTCCACCACCCCCAAAACCACCCAGAGCATCAGCTTTAAATGGAAACACTGCTAATGCAGGCATATTATCAGCTTCTAATAAGGCAGAAATACGTCATGCTCTGCAAAATTGGCAAATGGGTGTGTTACGAAATGAAATGGATATGAAAGATAAACAAAATTCAAATAATTATCTACAAAAACCTGGTTATAGAGGAAGTGCCGATGGTGGTTCCTCTTCGGCTACAGATAGTGGTAATTTTACGAATATGCCTTTAAAGAAAACCACCATCAAGAGAAGAGAACCAAGAAGACATACATTACAAAATGGCATAGATTACAATATGTTGAAGCGATTAAAACAATATGAAGAGGAAAGAGAGGTCTTACTATTGGGTTTAGATTCCGTGGATAAGGCTCGTGAATGGTATATGCAACAAATAGTTAATGTACAAGAAAAAATTAAGTATTTAGGCAGAATGGGATCCTCAAATGTGGTAAGTAGTGAACATAATTAGTTGTAATCTTAAGATAATAATTATTTCGTTTTTTTCTCTTTTTTGATTTCCTAAAGGAACAATGGTCTGAAGTTCAACAGGAACGTTTAAATTTCCAAAGAGCTCGTATTTTGGAAGTAAATAGAACTTTATCAGCTTTAGCGGAATGCTGGGAGAGAGGTGGATTTCCTTTTCATTTTAATCTGGCTATTCGGACGCCTAATAAGCCTGGTATTAACCGTACAAATGCTTCTGCTACAACAACAATATCGGATCGTTTACGTCAACAAAATCGCTTGTTGGCCAGCGAAGGACATTTAAAGAGTGAACGTATTGCCATGTTAGAAAGAGAAAAACAAACATTATTAGCTGAATTATTTGAATTAAAACAACGTTCTGGTTTAGCCAGACACACCAATAGTTATTTAAATGTTTTAAGTCAATCTTCGCCGGTATGCAGTACATCTTCTGGTGGTTTAGGTGATGCTGATGTGGTTTATTAAAAACCGTAACTAATTATTGGATTTGAATAGACTTTTCTTTTAACTTGTGGCAATAAAATTTTTGAAATGCACTCAGAAATGTCTAAGAGTTATTACAAATCAGTTATTAGTATAAAAAATTTAATTTGTAATTACCAGGTCAGCGTTTTTCCTGCACTAAAAAAATTGAAATATCAGCTTAAAATATGCAATGAAAAATACAAAATATACATTTTAAAAAAAATATGCACACAAAAAAAATAATAATAATAATAATAATCAAAATATATGCAATAAAAATTAGTTGTACTTGCAGATTTTTATAAATCGTATTTATAGCATGAAAGCGTTTGTTTAAAAATGAAACACAATTGTCTAAGTATCTTTTAGTATGTGCTATATCAGGGTTTAACCTTAACTAAAACATATTAATTTAAAACAAATTATTCAAAAATTTGCCATTTTGTCAAAAAAGTAAAAAAGTATTTTTTATAAATCGTTTTTGGGCTATTCATCACTACAAACATGAGTCGCTGGAGATTACTTTTTCAAAATTTTCACAAAAGTGTATTATAATTTTAAAAATATCTCAGTGAGATATTGTGAATTATTGAGATGTAAAATGGATTACCGTTATTTTTTTTATTTGCTGGAAACTCCTTTAAGCTTTGCATTTTTTTTTTATTTAAATTTATTACAAATAAAACGAAAACAACCTAATGGAATTCACTAGATTTGTAGTTTATGTAATCACTTAGGATTGGGAAACCGTCTCATGTATTTGTTTAATTGTTGAGAATTTAAACTATTACCAGGTGTTATTGTACCTTCATTAACAGTTTTTTTAGCTGCGGCATTACGGTCCATATAGACTTTGTAACATCCTTTAAATTGTGTGATTTCTTTGGAACAAAATTTCTCTACAAATTCATTATTTTTAAGGCAAGCAAATAAGATGCTCATTTCCTGTAGACAAGCCACCTCAGATCCCGAATCTGCTTTTCCACTTACGTGGTTTCTCAAGCGTAAAGGCAAAATTTCCTGAAATGGCACTTTAGCCTCGTTTTGGGGTGCGCGTGCATTATTTTTGGCAGCATAAACACAAGTTGGTACACGCATGCTATACAAGATGAATAAGAAAAGCCCTTTTTAAAATACAAGTTGCACAAATTTTAACAATTTCTTTCAATATTTACCTGATTTATAATAAATTTACCAAATCTCAAAAAAATGTATCGTTTCTAGCAAAACGTTACGAAAGTCAAATAATCAGCTGTTTTATTTTCGGAATAAGTTTATTGACAGATTCTTAAATCAGTGCTGTTAAGTGTTAGTTTTAATTTGTAGCTCTGATTATTTTTCTCCTATGGGCTGGTTTCTCAGGGATGGTAAAGTTTAACTTTTCAATTTAAAATATCAATTCGGCCAGATATAAAGATGGGTATTGATTTGAACATGGAATGTCGAAAATGTTTAAAAAAAATTATGGACTGCGCAAAAATATTTTTGCGGCAGCGTCACAAATTATAAAATAATGCGGTTAAAAAAGCGACAACCTCTTAAAAACCTGACTGTTAAGAGATAATTGACGGGTTTTATAAATAATGCTCTCAAATTAAAGTGATTATTCACAAAAAATTTGTATGGAAAATCTAGAGATAATACAAAATCCTTGATAAACGCAGTTTAATATAATTTAATTGTACCGTGCCATCTCTTTTTTAGTACACTTCAATCTGCAGAAAGGATTATCCATAATAATGAATGGGAGTTTAAATGAGAATAAGAAAAGGTCAAAATCCACTCTGCAGAGTCAGGTAGATACCTCCTATGAAAAACTATAAATTTTTAAATAAAAATTAAAGGATTTTTTTTTAAATTTCTTGAAAAGCATTTAGTCCGCTGTCGAGCTACTTTGGTAATGTAAAAAAGTACTAAAGTCCTCAAATTTCCATCCCTGATTTGTATACAGTTTTCTTCAATAATTTAAAACAAAAACAAAATGTTCTAAATAAAAAAAGTAAAATAAAATAAAATTGGGCATGCCAGTTCGTTTTGGTGAGCGTTTTTTTTAGTTCAATTAAATAGATAGCAATAAAAATTTGATCTGTTATTGGATTAAATAATGAACACTACAATTGAACTAGTTCGTTCTTGAACGGCATAACTCAAGAAAAAAAACTACAGCTATAAAATAAATACACCATATAATTAAAACATTTTTGTTGTTAGTTTTTAATTAATTAGTAAGTTTAAAAGTTCCCAATAAGATGAGTGTACCCAATAGCAATTCCAGTACTTCTTCAACTGCTGCTTCTTCGTCAGGTAGTGGTGCTGCTGCTGCCGCTGGTGTTAATAATACAGTAGCAACTACAAATTATACACCAGCAACTTCAAAACGCCAACTGTCCAGATTTCATCCTTATCATGGTGCTAATATTATATTGTGTGATGACAATACTGTAGCTTTTCGCAAGGCCAGCTTTGCGGATGCTGTTACATTCTCGGAGAAACCCTTGCGAATGGGTGAGATATTCTTGGTGGAAATTGAGAAAAACGAACGTGGCTGGTCGGGTCATATGCGTTTGGGTCTAACACAATTGGTACCAGATGTTTTGGGTTCTATGGAAGATGGTCTACCACAATTTGCTTTACCCGATTTAGCTAATTTGGGTACATGTTGGATATATCCAATATCAAAATTTGAATCACATGCTTTGGCACCACGATCAAATCCTGGTGACACTGGTGGCGGTGGTGAGGGTGGTGGTGGATCAGATGTCGCAACAAGTGATGGCCAATTTAGCTCAATTTCATCGGGTTCAAATAAAAGTAAGTTTATAATAAGTGTTTTGCATGTCGTTATACCGGCTGTTAAATTAGCGGAAGACTTGAACAACACATATCGTGACTACCCGTTTTTAAAATTTTAGTCTTTATCACATATCCGAGTTTTATCCAAATCGGCATGTTGGTCCTACTTAATTGGGTCTACTTTTATTTCAATAAAAATGTTTTCTTCCTGTAAATAAGTACTTTATTGCATTTTTTTTTTTTGAAGGTACTATTTTAGGGGACTCCATTTATGTCCGCACACCACGTGGTATGATACCGAAACGATTATTAAGACCCTCAGTGGCCGATGTCAATGGTACTGGAGATTGTAATCCAGGTATTTTGCTAACAGATAAAGGATCACGTATTGGCGTGGTATATATACCCACCGAAAATGATAGTTCCAAGGGTGAAATGCATTTTATTATAAATGGTGTAGATCAAGGACCTTGCACCAAAGATATACCATTGGATAAAGCTCCCTTACATGTGGTTATTGATGTATATGGTACAACAAAACAAATACGTATTGTACAACTATATGGCAGTAAGTTGAAAACATATTGTGAATTTGAAAATATAAATTATTTGACTTATTTAAAATCTCTTTTACAGTTGTATCCTTACAGAATGCCTGTCGTGATTCTATATTATTAAATATAAAACCACAAAATATTGAAAAATTACCGTTACCAGAACGTTTAAAGCATTTCCTAAATGGGCAAGATTAAAGTCACAAAAACAAAACAACAAATTGTTATTATACTTTAATATTAAATAATAGTTAAACAAAATATATATATAAAAAAACTATTATAAGAAACAACATGGAAATTGGTATAAAAATAAATGAATTTAAAATTTCCTTTTTATTATTTTTTAAATTAAAAACTTTCCAATATTTCTACTCACAAAAAAGAAAAAAATTACTTATAATTCGCACAAACGTATTCAATTAATTTTAAGTTAATTAATATATTTTCTCTATTGTGATTCCTTATATAATTCTTTATAATCTTTTAAAAAAAATATATAAGTATTTTAATAATATTAGCTGTGTTTGTCTGTCATACCTATCAATGCTACAGCGAATAATTTTGTCAGTGGAAAGCTATAATACTTAAAAAAAAAAAACTGTCAAACTCGTTCGAGATAACTGATAGTTACACAAACCCATTTATTGATCTTTTTGTTAAAAGAAATTAAAAACTTAAGAAAATGTTAAAAAGAAAATAAAATATGTAATAAAAAATTATTAAACAATTGGCTGGTTTTGTTAAAAAAAAAAATTATAAACATTGAACTTTACATTAAATTTGATATAAAACATGTTAATAATTAAATAAATAAGAAAACGACATGATACATAAAGGTACGTAGTATTTTTATTGCACTTAACATATTGCAAACTGCAACAAAAAATAAATAAACAAATGTATACAATAAGGCTATGTGGACTGCGGGTATAAATGAATGTTATTACAATATATCTACATTAAAAATAAAAAAATAATTATAAATAAAAATCAAAACCCTTGTTAAAAGAAATCATTTTTTACTACTTAAATTATTTATTCTGATTTTTTTTTCATATTTAAAGTATTAATTTTTTACATAATATTATAATTCTATCTACTTTTTGTTTTATTATTTTTTATGAAATATATATACACATATTTTAATTTACTATCACAAAAAAAAAAAATAAATAAATGTGTTTTATTTTACAAAACAAAAAAAAAAAGAAATAAATAGATTTTCCGGCATAAAGTCAATTTTAAGAAATGATTTTGAGGTAAAAAAAATGCTGTTAAAGTGTCCCAAATAAATATACTTCCAGTATTTTATTTACTAATGTCCATCCTTGATATCTGCACCACTGGCACTTACTGACTGTTAGATTTTTCCCTCTATCTTTTACTAACTACTGCATGTTTCTACTGCTTCGATTCAATATTAAACAATTTTTTTGTTTTAACCAAATTCTGGACAAATAAAATGGGCATTTTCTTTGAAGCTTTTTTCAAAAAAAAAAATAATTTTAAAAAATAAAATTTATATTGCCTCCTGTGAGGATTGAACTCACGACCCCTGGTTTACAAGACCAGTGCTCTGCCACTGAGCTAAAGAGGCTTACGCTAGTGTTGTGGCAAATGTATAACACAAGCAACATGAGGAAAACAGTGCTGGAAAGTTTATTTTTATATGCATAAGATATCTAACAAAACACTCAAGAAAGTTTGTCAGTAGAATATACTGAAAATGACAGTTATAACAATGGAGAATATACAGTTAAAAATGAAACAGAAACAAAAAAGGAAAAACTAAAACAAATTCAAGTGCAATTTTTCTTTACAATCAGATGTTTTAACAAGAGATGAGCACGTGAAAGATTTTTGTATCACGATCGCGAACCAAACCAAATTACAATCATGCACAAAGATTTTTGTCTACTCACGCACGGTCACGAGAGTAATTTCAATTTTCGCTCATGAAATATGAATGGAAAACTTATTTCAAAAAGTTAAACATAACTACTATACACAAGTTAAAGTATACTTTCATCTTTAAAGCAAGGGTGTCCAAGCCATATGCTCTTGTTGCTCATTTGTTTTTGTAAAAGCACTTAGCTATAGGCTGTGTGTTTTAATACACATAGAGCACTCAGCAATAGCAATACGAAATACACAAACAACATTGCCTTATTAGTTTTTTTGTCGTTCTTCACTGAATACACGCAAGTGCAAAGCAACAACACTTTCGAATGCTCTGCTGGTAAACATTGACGACAGCGATCATAAATGTAGATTTTGTTTTTGTTTAACGTATGATATGAAATATTTTTTTTTTCTTTTTTCTTTGTTTGCATTAGTTTTTACAATAAAAAATATTGAATAAAAATTAGTTATTCTTTAAATGTATTGGTATTTGCTCTTCAATAAGGAACTTTTGGGCACCCCTGCTTTAAAGTCTGCTTTAAAATTAAAACTAGCTGAAGTTGGTTTTATCCAATTTGAATTATCCAGTTTGAATTTTAATTACAAAATATTGAAAAGAAATTTATATTATATAAATAAGGAATTTTACATAATATTTATTAATAAAAATACACTTTTCTGTCCTTTCTTTATAAAGTTTTTCCTCTTCACATTTTTCAATTGCAAATCTATTAATTACACACTTTTCTTTTTTTTAGCTAATATAAAATCAGCTGATCACTTGTTTATTTTTTAGTTCAAAATGAATGCGGACATTTGATGTAATAACCATTTAAAGCCGGTTCATCTTACAACTGGCTTTAATTCTGACTACAATAGCAAAATAGATAATAACAGGTTTTTGATTTAAATTCGTTTTTAAAAAAGGCGACTTTAGTGCGGGACATTTATTTTATCACTTGAATACTTGAAGTGTTACCGTACTTAATACATAAAAGAAAAACGGTCTTGCTACAATGCATGTAACAAATAAAAAAATTAAAAAAACAGAATAAAGGGAATAATCACGACAAAACATCGACTCAGGCACGCACAAATTTTTTTTACCGATCACGCTCACTCCCACGCACGATAACGTGAGTAGTTTAAATTTTGGTTCACGCTCATGAGTGAATCACGAAATTTCGTGTCACGTACCCACCTCTAGTTTTAACTATTTTACTAATTCTTTACAATTTTTTTTTTATTTTGCTTTTTATTGGTTTACTATTTGTGAATTTGTTACAATGTATTTTTTACTGGACTTAACCGGAAAAGTACACAAACAACGCTCTGTAAACTTTTTTGAAAAAATTAGTGTTTACCATTCATTTTTTATTTAATTTTTATTGTATTTTATGTTGTAAAACGTCAAATAGTAAAGAAGAAAAATATAAATATTTATAAATTTTTAGAAACAAGAAAAAATAAAATATAAATGCAAAAAAATGTTAAAGTGAAAAAACTGACACTCACTTGGGACTGATAGATTATGATACACAATACAACATTTAATAAACACAGCAAAAGCAAGCTGTAAAGTTGTAACAGTTTTTTAAATGTAAATAACCAACAACTATTTTACACTATTGTAAAGTACTACACCATACAACGGATACAACCATACAATACCCGTTGTGAATTGACAAATTATTTTTGTAAACCTTTTCAAAAATATTTGTGTTTACTATTCTTATTTTTTTAAATTTTTATTACGATTTTTTAACATTTTTTTTAGAATATATTTTAAAACTAAAAAATAACTTATATGTTATTATTTCTTATATAAAGTGTTAAAATATTATTGCAAAGTATATAGTCATATGTAGCTTATAAAAAATTAACAAATTCTTCTATCTTTATTTAGCTCCACGATTTTCTGCCAATTTTTCTTTAAAAATTCTCTTTAATTCATCAGCACCCTCTTCATTTGTATCCTTATAATATGGCAATTCAGCCATACGATTTAGCCAAGCCAACAATTTGGGAAATTTAAATTCATCTATGGGAGCAACTTCATTTACTGAGGTTATAGTAGCCACACAACAAAAATCACCAATAGTCAAATCATCACCACACAGATATGGATGATCTTTTAAAAATTCTTCCATAATTTCCCAACATTTTTGTATATAAGCAATTTTATCAATGGAACAATCGGTGGAGCCATAATATAAAATAGGTTCATACAGGAAACGTAAACGGGCAAATAAATGACCAGAATCAAAGTGTAGACGGGCATCAACTTGAGCACGTTTGATTAAATCTTTGGGATATAATTTATCATCTTTAGCATATTTTTCTATCAGATAAGAGCAAATAGCATGAGAGTCATAAATAGTGGCGTCACCATCAACCAATGTCGGTATGGTGTGTTGAGGATTCATTTTAATAAATTCTGGCGTTAAATGTTCACCTTTTAAAAGATTAATGGGTCTGAGGGAGGAGTAGAATAATTAATAATTTCCCCATTATAGTTTAAAATAATTTTTGACTTACTTGTATTCAAGTTCCAAGCCTATTTCTTTAGCTGTTAGCATAACAGCTCTGGAAGGTGGACTTAAGGTGGCCATATATAATATTGGTTTAGTCATGATGATGATTATTTCTTAACTGTAAAAAAAATTCAAAAGCTAAATTGTTATTATACAAAAAAAAGCAAGATAAAAAGAAAATTTTTTGTCATTTTAATAAAAATCCTGTTAAAATATCAAAATTTTTTGAAAAATTTAATTATATTTTTCTGTGTATAATACCAAGACTTTTGATTTAAATAAACAAACGCATATACATTTTTCCCGAATTATAAAGAAATTATAAATTAGTTTTTGCTAAATTTACTAAAAATTTGTTCTAAAGAGCCCTGTGGAAAAACCTGCTAAAATTAACAAATTTTTTTTCCTAAATATTAGTTAATAGGAACAGCAAAAGTAAAACTCTTAAATATAAAAATTTTTTGATATATTTAATAAAATTTTAGTGCTAAAATTGGCAAAAAAAAAATACGATTGCTGAATTTGAATAGATTAAAAAAAAAATAAAAATTGTCAAAATCAACAGTCTTCTATTTTTTTACAAATATTTCTGTTGATTTTAACAGGTTAGACGATTATTTCCATTTAACAAAATTTAACTTCGCTAAAATTTTGTTAATATAATAGTTTTTTTTTGCTGTTTTTTGCTTACTAATATTTAGTAATATTTTTTTTGCTGATTTTAGCAAGATAAATTGTAAATTTCAATCAACTTAAGTTAAACTCATTTAAAACTAAACTTTTGTATATTTATTAAATTTATTTTTGCTGTTTTTATTTTACTAACATTTAGCAAAAAAAAAAAATATATAAAAAATCTGTTAATTTTAGCAGGTTTTGGCCCTGTTTAATTTCGTTTGAAATTGCCTTACGAATTCGAATAAACAACATTTTTTTATTTTTTTTTTCAAAAATTATTTTAGACAAAATTCAAAAAAAAAAATTCAAGGCTTAAAAATTAGTTAAAACATGAACGAATTTATCATTTTGTTTTAATTTGCTAATTTTTGTTTTGAAAATTATTTTAAGTAAATTTTTTGCATTTTAAGGTCAAATTTTATTTATTTTAAGAGCTGATTTTTAGAACTAAAAAAGTTTTTAGTTCTATTTTAAGTGGATGCCCTAAAAGCGATTTGCTAAAATTAGCAAAAAAAAATTACTAATTTTAAAAAAGTGGATATTGAAGGGAATGTTATTTTTAATAATTAAAATAATTACAAAGGTTAAAAAAAAGGAATCGAAAGTGAAGATACTTTTCACAACCGACTCATGCCCAAAAATAGGACATCCTCTTAAAATAGCACTAAAAACTTATTTAGTTCTAAAAATCAGCCCTTAAAAAAATTAAAATTTGACCTTAAAATCTAAAAAATGTACTAAAAATATTTTTCAAAACAAAAATTAGCAAATTCAAACAAAATAATAAATTCGTTTATGTTTTTACTATTTTTTTTAACCTTTAATTTTTTCTTTAATTCTGTCTAAAATATTTTTTGAAAAAAATTATTTTGAATATTCGAGTTCGTAAGGCAATTTCAAACGATATTAGCAGCTTTAAAGTGTAACAATTGTATCTGAAAATAATTAAATTAATTTGTGGATTTTAATAATTTTTTTTTATAAATAAAATTTTGCTATATTTTACAATTTATTGAGTTTACAGCAAATTTACTAAAATTTAGTAACAATTACTAATTTTTTATACTAATTTGGTTTTACTAATAATAATATGTAGTACATTTTTTGCCGATTTTAGCAAATCGATACTATTAAGTTTCACTTTACAAAAAATGTACTAAAATTTAGTAGCGGCTACTAATTTGTTCTACTAATTTCATTGTACAACACGTCAGCAGTCATGTGTTGCTAAAATTAGCAAAAAAAAAAAAAATACCGCTGGGCTCAAATCAGCAAAATTTCTCGTAATAACATCAAAATTTTTAGTTGCCATTACAGACTTTTTTTGGTGAGTGTATGAGAAATAACATTTTCTTCAATATCAACTTTTTTAAAATTAGTAATTTTTTTATTTGCTAATTTTAGCAAATTGGTTTTCAAAAATTTGTAAAATGATTTCTAAAGTTAACAACAAAAATTTGTAAATATTCTGTAAAAATTCTGTAATTTGTAAAATGTAAATAGCAAACAATTTTACTATTTTTATACTGATTTTTTTTTACTAAAAATTAGTACCACAATAAAAAAGTGGGATTGAAAACCGTTTACAAAATTTTCTACCAACCTTTTTTTCTGAGTGTGTTTAGAATAAATGTTCAAAGCACATCTGCTTGCCTCAATATGATAATGTAAATATGTATATTGGCAAAAAGTTTTAATTAAATAAAATAATTAATATTCATTGATTGATACAATAGTTTTTTTTTTTCAAAACAATGAAAAGTTAAAAAAATTTGATCAACTTATGCTTTCGCTTTTAGATCGTTTAAGATGCACCAGAAAGATGCACTCAAAAAAAGTTTGTTGGCAAAATCTACTGAAAAACACAGCTAAAATAAAGATACGCAAAAAACAACCAACAAATGAAGTAAAAACTAACTACTAGTGTCGCAAAAAATAACTGACAAATTTTTTCTATAAAAATTTAAAAACAACTGAAAAAGGTTGAACTACTGTTACAATTAATTTCTATCGGTATTTGAATAAAAAAAAATATGAACTAAATATTAGTTAGCAAATATTAATTTAAATTTTTTTGTCTCCAAAGTAATAACACTGTCCAACAGAATTTTTGGAACAGAATAGCGACCCTATAATTCTGAAAGGGTATGTTGAGTAGATAATTTTTGTAGAACAAACTTATGGTCCAGCACGTCTGAGTATTTTTTTTACAGTGGGTCAAAGTTTTCATTTTTCGGTCAAAGGGAGCATTATACTATATGAAAAAAATGCTGTTAGTTAATGTCTGAGAGAATTCTTATGGTCAGAGTTGTATTGTGGAATTGTATGAGGATTATTTTTGTGGAAGATCTTAACCCTCTAACTGGTCTCTTTATGGGTCAATTTGACACTTTTTTCGAAAAAATCAAAATATCCTTTAAAAAAGGACATTTAAGGATTAAAATATTCTACGAAAATGTTTGCCGGAAAATTTCAGTGGGTGACCCCCACTGAAGACACCATTGTTGTAAATAAAGCTCTTTACGATTAATTGGCAAAATTACACGCCAACTTCTATAAAAAAACAAGTAAAAAAGGCTTAAATTCGGCTGTGCCGAATCTTTGAATACCCTCCACCAATGTTCTCTTTTGTTTTTGATGCAAACAGTGTAAAAAACTTTTGAAGTAAAATTATGGAGGTGAAAAAATTTTTTGAGGTGAAAAACTTTTTTGGATGCAGAAACAAATTTTTTACGGGAAAAAATTTTGAGGTGAAAAATTTTTTTAGGTGAAAAAAATTTTTTGTGGTGAAAAAAAATTTTAGTGGTGAAAAAAATTTTCCGAGGTGAAAAATATTTGAGGTGTACAAAATATTATTAATTTCTAAGCGATTGGTGAATTAAATATGAGAAAATATATTATATACCAGTCGCTACTATAAAATTGTACTAAAATACACCAATTTGTATGGAAAATTTAGAGGTATCTTCACATTTTCACCCATAACTTTTTAACCGCTGGACCGATTTTTCAATACCAAACTGCTCGGGAGGATGTACAATAATCTGAGTAAAAATAGGCATCCCCGCTAGCGTCTTCGCGTCTTGATCGCCATTTCAACAGACAGACAGACAAACGGACAGACAGACGGACATCGCTAAATCGACTTAAAATTGCATAAGGATCATGAATATATATACTTTATGGGGTCTCAGACCTATATTTCGACATGTTACAAACAGAATGACAAACTGATATATACCCTCACCATATATGGTGGAGGGTATAATTATAATTTTGTTTTAATAGTGGTTTATTATAGTATGTACATATTTATTTTTTTGCTTCAAATTTTCGAGTAAAAGGGAATTGGGAAATAGCAGTAGTATGAAAATGGATTAAAGATTAAACTTAATATGCTTTCCTGTATTTAGCTTGACGTGAATGTTCCGATGGGTCAAGGTTTCTGTACAAGCCCCATACGTATTCAGCAAGCATTACACTTTGGGATTTCCCTTTGAATCTATCTTCCAATACCTTTATATCCCGATGAAACCTTTCACCGTGTTCATCTGAAACCGCTTCAAGGTTTTCTTTAAAAAAATTGAGATGAGAGTGCAGAAAATGCAGCATTAGTGACATCTTAACGCCAATATTGTTAAAACCGATTAGCATGCTTTCAATATTTTCTGCATAGTTTTGTGCTTTTGAGTTTCCAAGGAATTCTGATATAACCAGCTGCATAAAGTCAAATGCTGTCTTTTGCATATCCGACAGATGACCATAAAATTCTTCATCTTGTAATAATTTTCTTATATCGGGTCCAACGAGCATTCCTAGAAAAGGTAATTTACATTATTTGTTGCTTCGTATGTCATTATCGCGTAGTGCCTTTGACTTCTACCAAATTTGTAATTTACGCAGAAATAGCATGTATCTGATTTGTGATCTTCAGGTTCAATCCATGTAATAGGCGCAGAAAATGGCAGTGCCTTAGTACCGCCTTTGTACCAGGTCAAAAGACCACTTTCGCAAGTAGTACATACGGTTTTTGGTATGCAAGCTTCAGATAAAAATCGTATTCCAAAGAAAAGAAAATATGGTTCTTCAATTGTAGGGAATATCTTTCTTCTGCTTTGATGGTGCGTAAAATGTCCACAAATAAAACAAAACCAATCTCTTAATTTGTTAGACAGTGTAATTAAAGTACTGTTTAAAATTATATATTAAAATTTTAAGTAGCTTGAAGTAATTACATATTTATTGTAAAATTAACTATACAAAATTTAACTAGTTGCGACAAACATTTTTGAGTGTTCTGATCACAAAATAAGAAAACAAAAAAAATATCTAATTTAATCATTATATTTGCTATGTCTATGTATTATTTGCTACTATGTATGTGTACTTTATATATGAAGCTTTCCATACCAACTGTCTACCTAAAAAAAAAAAACAAATATATCGTATCAATGTCAAGATTACAGTATTCAAAAATTAACAACGGTTTTTTTTAATGTAATTTGCTGCATTTTTAACTGCATATACCTTTGTTTTAACTGACAGACCTGTTTCAGTGCACGCAACAAGTTTTAATTTAATTACGATAATTAAATTTGTTTTCATTGATTGTTGCAATTGTTTTATTTACAAAATAATCAATGAAAAGTTAGCAAACTTGATCACCAGCATTTAATATACATACATTAGAAAGCTGTATTTTAAATTATTTATTTGTGGCGATCACAAAATAAAAAACACGAAAAAACATCTGATTTATTATGTAGTTTATTATATACATATGTATGTCATGTTTATCTACTATTTGTTATGTACATACTAGTATATATACCTTTACATATTTATTAATGTTTTTGTTTTCATAATTCTATTATCTACAATATTAAAAAAAAAAACAGTGAAAGCTTATAAAAACGGATGATTTACAAATTAATATTTTTATTAATTGAAGTATTTTAGGCCCTGTGTGAGGTGACTAAATAAATTCTTAACTAAAAACAATTTGACAAAATGGTTTAAAATTTCTTTTGAAAAATATTTTAAAATTTTAAAGATATTTGGAAAACTGAATTTAGCTTAGATTTTATTAAGCCAGTTCACACTCAATGCGTTAAACATTTTCATAATATCTTTTGGCAAACAAAACATTTTCACACTTTTTGCCAGATTTCTAAAGGTGAGTTAAGTTTTATGTTCATTTCAAACTTAAAAAAAAAACTTTTATTTTAACAATTTTTTTTCACTTCAAAAAATATTTTTTTATCTGAAACATTTTGTTATTTAATTTTTCATTTCAAACTTAAAAAAAAAAACTTTTATTTCAACAATTTTTTTTCACTCCAAAAAATATTTTTTTATCTGAAACATTTTGCTATTTTATTTTTCCAGAAATTCATCTATTAGAAATCTTTAGTTCTTAAGCAGTTTTTTAGGGTCATATCTTTGGAAACTTAGAAAATAAAATTTACATATTTTATAACTATTTCAGGGAAGGGCACCCTTCTAATGCGGTCTCTACAGTATATCGTAAGTCAAACAATTTATCAGATAGCCAAATGCTGTAATATAAACTCATTTTATTTGATACGAACAGAAAATTCAATTAGAAATTCTGACAGCGAGATAGCTTTCTTCGTTTTTTAAAAAATTTCTAATATCCGACGGAAAATGTATTTAGTTGGTATTTTGAAGCATTATGAAAACATTTTTGTTAGGTTGATTGCATGCGATTTTGAGTGTCAAATTTAAGAAAAACTCCAAAGTCAGGCAATGAATTCACTGTTCAGCCCCTATATACCTTTGTTTTGAATGTCATTTTCAGTAGATTCTACCGACAAACTGTTTTGATTATAACCATGATATGGAAGAAATATAAAAAAAAAGCTTGATTGAGCCTTAAAAGAAGAAATAATTAATTTTGTCCTCTCGATCACAAATTTCAGAGCAGTCTAAACTGTTAGGGTAGGTTAAAAAAGTGTTATCGGAAGTGACGATACTTTTCACAGCCGACTCGTGTCCATGTAAGTTCGAGTTTTTCTGAGGATCGTTTTACTCCTTTACCCATCCTTAAATTTTTATTTTTCAAGCAACTTAGTTTAGATAAATTTTAAAAATTTTAATAAAATATTTTTTTTAGATAAAAGTTTTATAATTTTTGAAAAATAATAAATCTAGGTATAGGATTTTTTTATTTTTTTTCGTTTCGTGCATAATTGTAATTTTTGGTTCGTTATCTTGCGTGAGTGTGAGTCAAAAATGGCATACGTGCTCATCTCTAATCCTTACATTCTTATATATTGAACTTAGATGATTTATGAACAAATTTTGAGGTAATTTTACTGTTTCCTAATAAAAATTTAGTTCTCCGTAGTAAAATTTTGCATAATTGTAATTTTTGGTTCGTTATCTTGCGTGAGTGTGAGTCAAAAATGGCATACGTGCTCATCTCTAATCCTTACATTCTTATATATTGAACTTAGATGATTTATGAACAAATTTTGCGTTAATTTTACTGTTTCCTAATAAAAATTTAGTTCTCCGTAGTAAAATTTTTCTATAATTTAGAAATTTTGACTAAATTTGTAGTAAAATTTGTTTCTTAATTTCAAGGATTTAATATTTCTTCCAAGTAAGTTTAATTTTTCTAAATTCTAGTTAATTTTTTTTTTAGTGTAATATTTCAGCCCAAATTTGTTTAAAGCTATAAGTATGACAAAAGAATTAGTTAAGTTTTAATTTAACCAGTCCTCAAGCAGATTAAATTTTGGAAAAAACATTAAAGCTGATTTTGCTGATAATAAAACAATTTTGATAAAATTGTACTAAAATACACCAATTTGTATGGAAAATTTAGAGGTTCCTTAACATTTTCACTCATAACCTTTTATGATGTCCAATAATCTGGGTAAAAATAGGCACCCCCACTTGCGTCTTCGCGTCGTCAGACAGACGTAAATCGCTAAATCGACTTAAAATTAAATCATTTAAAAAAAAGGTTTTGATATCTCTTTATCTCATTGAGTGGCGACCAAAATTGTTTTCTACTGTAGTTAGGCTTAATCGAAAACTTTAATCGCGTTTTCGTTTTTTTTGATATATTTAATATGGCGCCCAACGTGGAAGGAAATAGAAAAGTTCGATTTAATTTAAAATATTTTTTTTGACTATTATTAAGACTAAAACTTTATTGAACTTAATAACATACCTAATGGCTTTTTAAAGTAGACATAGAAAATAGTATAATTTTTCAAATCCAGAGTTAAAGACATGAAGATGCTTCAGCCTAAAAAGTAAAACACTCTTACATCAATCATTTGTTTGGGCATTAGTTTTTCAAAAAGAGTTTTGCAAATAAAAAATATCAAAAATATGCATTCAGTTATTTCGAAAAATAATATTAGTTATTGGACTAGTGTAAGGGTTCGATTATAGGTAAATGTGATATGAAAGTTCTATGTATAAATTCTTAATAAGAAGAAGTTTCATCTTAGATGAACGAGTAACATATACGGGCATGTTCTGGAATTAGAAATATAGGGCACCTATTTTACTGTATTCCAAAGTGTTATTTGATTTCATTTCAACTTTACATCATAATTCACTTAAATTTTTAATGAAACTAAAAAAAAAAATTAAGAAAAAAAATTATAAAATTTTCACTTCTAACTAAATGTGAAATCCTGAACATGCCAGATTGCTTGGTTTGTAACGGTACATTCGTTATTGGGAACATTCACTGTAATCTATTACTACACTTTTGAACTTTTCCATAGTAAGTAATATAGTATGTAAACAAAACAAAATGAAGAGAAAAAAATCTTAATGAGTTTTTAATGCCGGCTAAGTGGTTGTAAGCACTTTTTCATTAGTTGTACAAGGTGCCCCAAAATGTATCACTCAATCGGAAGATGCTATAACTTTTGCAAATGATGGTAACTGTTGGTTTTGTAAACAGTTATACAATACATGTTATACTCCTCAAAAACGTGGACTACTGGTTATTATGTTTTTAACGGTATAATTCTGTCCAATTTTATTATGAGCGGCGAGGACCATTTTCATCATGAACAGATACGTAAATAAACGAAATTTGTGCATCTGAGCAGTGAGAATCACTCCATGGTACGCCATTTACGCCGGAGTCATGGGTTTAAAGAATATCCGACAAGAGCGTGAGAACTTACAGGTTGGTTGAAAAGTTCCTGCGCTCACCAAAAGATGGCACTGCTAGCTCCAACCTTTTTTTCTTCTTAAGTTGGTATAACTGTTCTGAGAACACATGCAAAGTTGCAAGTCATTCTGTTAATTCTTTCTTTGTTTACAAGCCATTTGAAGTTGACGTGTCATTGATTTTTTTTAATATGGAAAAAATTTAATATCGTGCAGTCATTAGATTCTTTTTTTTGAAGGGTTTAAAAGCAAAGGAAATTTATGAACAACTGTAAGAAGTGTATAAGGAGTCCTCACCTTCAAAACGCATCGTTGAATTTTGGGCTGGTGAATTTAAACGTGGTTGTACCAGCCTTGAAGACGATCCACGCGAAGGACGACCAAAAACTGCAACCACAGCAGAAATCATTAAGCAGGTACATAATATGGTTAGTGAAGATCCAAGTTTGACTAAGCGTGAAATTGCTAATGCCATAGGCATCTCAGACGAACGAGTACTCCATATTTTTCATGAAGAATTACGTATGAAAAAACTGTTTGGAAAGTTAGTGCCGCACACATTAACAATTCAACAAAAACTGGATCGAAAACAAATTTCTCAGCGTAATTTGGAGCGTTTTAAGCCGAAAAAAACCGATTTCTTGCGTCGTTTTATAACTATGGATGAGACTTGGATCTACCACCATGATCCTAAATTGAAACAAGAACGTTTACAGTGGACTGAAGCTGGTTGTTCAGCTCCAAAGCAGGTGAAGTCACAACGATCAGCATAGAAGGTTATGGCATTAGTTTTTTGGGATGCAAAAGGAATTTTGTTGATTTATTATCTTCAGAAAGGTAAAACAATCAACTCTGAAAATTATTGCAGCCTTTTGTTTTTGGGACACCCTGTATTTAATAAACTAAAAATAGTTTCTATATATGCGTTGTATGCCCTTTTTCATTTGTTGTAATTATTTTTTTTTTGTTCTTTTATAACACGATAATACACGTTAGTTTGTATATTTGTTTATTTTAATTGTTTAAATATTTTTATTATTATTGTTTGCTTTTAATGTTTTGTTCTCTCTTTATTATTTATACACCATATTTATCAAATAAAACACATTTAAAACAGAGAGAGAGGGGGGTAAAAAGTTTCCATACCTTTAAATTTATGTAATAAACGTATCCACACAACCGGGTTTTATTTTAGATATACCTTTACGATACAAACGCTGTTAGAGAACTGAATTTATATTCCATTCAGTCGGTTGTTCCTACTCTTGCGCTGCCTGCTTGCTACTTGTTGTTATTGCCTACTGTATTCTGTATGAGAATATGATAAACCTTAAGCTTTGGGTTATCTAAAATTCACACAAAACAAGCTTTTTTTTCTATATTAAAGGGTGTGTGCTAATAGGCTAAATTGAAACTAATTTTTTTTGAACTAAATAATTTGAAAATCTAAACTAAAGACATACATATGTTGTCTATTTAAAAAAAAAAAAAATAATTTTTATTAATATTTTTCTATCCTAAATAATTTTATAATTGTATTTCAATAAATGTAATGTAGATTAAAAAAAAAAGACATGAACTAAAAATTAATCCGAAATTTCCTTTAAAATAGTTTAAAAATGTTCCTGAATTTAAATCAAATTTTATTAAAACTTAGAAAAATTTCCTTAAAATTAATAAAAATTCGTATGTTTGGGTAAAAACGAAATATTTTATATACTCAAAAAAGTTCCTGCGCTCGAAATGAAAGAATACTGTTTTTGTTACGAAATATATTTTTTCATTTAATATAATCTCCTAGAAGCTCAATACACTTTTTCCAATGATCTTCCAATAATTTACCCCATCCTTATAATGTTTTTCCGGAAGCTCTGCAAAATAACCGCCTACAGCTGCTATGGCCTCTTCATTTGACGAAAAATGCTTTCCACGAAGGAATTGTTTGAGATTTCTGAAGAGATAGTAGTCACTGGGAGCCAAATCTGGTGAATACGGTGGATGTTCAAGCAATTCGTACTTTAATTCTTTGAATTTAGCCATCGTCAAAACACTTTTGTGAGCAGGTGCATTGTCTTGATGAAAAATGATTTTTTTCTTCTTTAAACCAGGGGTTTTCTCACGATTTTTTTCATCCAGCTGATCCAAAAGGCTGCAATAATATTTAGAGTTGATTTTTTTACCTTTCTGAAGATAATCAATCAATAAAATTCTTTTTGCATCCCAAAAAACTGATGCCATAACCTTCTTTGCTGATCGTTGTGACTTCACCTGCTTTGAAGCTGAACAACCAGCTTCAGTCCACTGTAAACGTTCTTGTTTCAATTTAGGATCATGGTGGTAGATCCAAGTCTCATCCATAGCCTCATCCAGTTTTTATTGAATTGTTAATGTGTGCGGCACTAACTTTCCAAACAGTTTTTTCATACGTAATTCTTCATGTAAAATATGGAGTACTCGTTCGTCTGAGATGCCTATGGCATTAGCGATTTCACGCTTCGTCAAACTTGGATCTTCACTAACCATATTATGTACCTGCTCAATGATTTCTGCTGTGGTTGCAGTTTCGCGTTGATCGTCTTTAAGGCTGGTACGACCACGTTTAAATTCACCAGCTCAAAATTCAACGGTGCGTTTTGAAGGTGAGGACTCCTTATTTCCTTTACTTTCAAACCCTTCAAAACTAAGAGTCTAATGACTGCACGATATTCAATTTTTTCCATATTAAAAAAAATCAATGACACGTCAACTTCAAATGGCTTGTAAACAAAGAAAGAATTGACAGAATGACTTGCAACCTTGCATGTGTTCTCAGGACAGTTATACCAACTTGAGAAAAAAAAAGTTTGGAGCTAGCAGTGCCATCTTTTGGTGAGCGCAGGAACTTTTCAACTAGCCTGTACCTTTTTTAAGTAATATTTCTTGATTTTAGGAAAAAAAAAACAAGTATATTAAATAAAAATTTTTCAATTTTTAAGAAAAATATCTCAGTTTTGAGAAATTTGCATACTAAAATATTATAAAACTAAGTTTAGTTCAAAAAATTTAGAACAAAATTTACTCCCATAAAGTTCAAAAAATTTGTCTAAATTAAAATGAGAAAGTACTTAAACTTAATGTGTGTTAATTTTTTTCTAAATTCAGTTTTAAGTCTACCACTATCACATTATTAAAAATGTTCTTCTAAAAAATAGTTTAGGCGATTAAAGACGCAAAGTAATAAACTTTTTCCTATGTAATAATACAAATTTATTTGATTTTAGAAACTGATGAACTATTTCTAGGGAAAATTTTTAAGCAACTTAGTTCAGATAAATTTTGAAAAAAATATTTTTTTTATATAAAAGTTTTCTAATTTTTGAAAAATAATAAATCTAGGTATAGGATTTTTTTTTTATTTCGTGCATGATTGTAATTTTTGGTTCGTAATTTGCGTGAGTGTGAGCCAAAAATAAATTAAGTGCCCATCTCTAATCTTAACTGTCTTAAATATTGATCTTTAAGTAGCTTAAAATATATTCTAAAATTTTGTTAGCAAAAGGAAAAAAAATTCTAATTTGGGCTTTTATGTAATAATTTTGTTTGCTGACTAAAATACAAAGTATCGCAAGCTCATTTTTTACATTACGGCAAAATGGCTTTCCTACAATTGACGTTGCGACTATTAAACTTTATATATATCGAAGGAACTAAAACTATTTTTTTTCACTTAATAATAAAAAAAAGTTAAAATGTGTATATGTCAATTAAAATTTAAGCTAAAAATGCCATAAAATAAACTTATGACACTTTTCCATTATCCAATAATAACAAGAAATGTAACTGTGATATTTTGTATTTTTGCAACAATTTCCTTAAATTAGTTAATTTAAGAAGACAAAGGACCCCCAGTGTTCCTTACCTATAGATGTCGTGTGTCACTTAGGGCGTATCTTTTTGTAGTTCACTCTACGAAAAGGATCTGGACTTTGTCACAATTTATTACGTTTCAGGATATCTTGCAGTACATTTTTTTAATTAGTTTACCATTTTGCTAATGAAATTTAATTTATACATGAGTTCAGTATAATTCAATTTAATTTAAAGATAAAAATGTATAGCAAAAAGCTTGTTAAAATCCTCACAAAGTGGAAGTTCTCCGAAAGTTTTTATCAAATGTAAGGATAATTTTTCTTAATTTAAAAATTTGTTTCTTAATTTCAAGGAAAATTTTATTAAATATTTTATTATATTATTCTCCCAAATTGAGTCTAAGATATTTTTACAAAAATAATGATTATTTATTTTTTTCTTCCAGGGAAATAATACAAATTATATTAAATAATATAAAATTATATTAAATAATATAAATTATATTAAATAATATAAAATTATATAAAATAATATAAATTATATTATTGAATTTTATTATTTCCCTGAAGCAGTCACCCAATGTGGAGACGAAATATTGGAAGAAAAAAAAATAAATAATCATTATTTTTGTAAAAAGATCTTAGACTCAATTTGAGAGAATAATATTATACAATATTGAAGATCGAATGAAAGAAAATAAAAATTTATTAAATATTTGTAAAAAGTGTCTTTGGCGCCGTTTTCATTTCAATATTTCCTCCAAATAAATTCATTTTTCTAAATTCTAGTTCATTTTTTTTTTGAGTGTAACATTTCAGTCAAAATTTTTTTAAAGCTATAAGTATGACAGAAGAATTAGTTTAGCTTTAATTTAACCAGTCCGCAAGCAGTTTAAATTTTGAAAAAACATTAAAGCTTTTTTGCTTATAATAAAACAATTTTGATCAAATTCACTATTATTCTCTATATACGTAAAGTTTTTGAGAATATATCTCGCAAGAAAAGTAAATCAACTGATTACACATTGGCCAAAATCAACGAGTATAGAAATTGCAAGAGATTGCATAAATCTCAACCACTGTCAACAGGCTCTGGCCAACACTTGAAGTTTTAGTAAATATTAAAAATGCCAACAGCAAATGATCGAACTACTACTTTTAAAATATTCTACTTTTTTACAAAACTAGTTCTTAAAACAGGTCTAAGTTTCTACTGAACGTGTTTCAAATCAAAAACGGTGTTTTTTGCTTGTTTTTCCATATATACATATGTTATTTTTTTTAAGCACCAGTTTGTTCATGTTTTTCTTGCTAATACTACGTTCATACTTAACTCCAAAAAAAACCTATTTTTACTATTACTATTTTAAAAATTTGTATGGAGTTTGAAATACAAAAACTTGAAAAAATAAAAATGCGTATTTTGGGATTCAGTATGAAAGTAGTATACAAAAAAATAATTTTCAACATCTGTATTAATTTCATAGAAATTACATGTTTCAAAAGATTCTATTTAACGGTAAATGGGAACAGGCTAAATTAAAACTAAATTAATATAATTTTGATATAAAAGTTTATGTATTTTTCTTGTTCTATCTTTGCAATTACTTCATACCCCAAAAAATAGGAGGTTCAAGGCAATTTAGAGTGCATGTTTTATGAACCAAATTATTTGAAAACCTAAAATAATTTTTTTTTTCAATTTTGGAAAAGTAAAAATGTTTTGTTTTCAAAAAAAAAAAAAAAATAATTTCTGTATTTTTTTTTTTTTTTATTTCAAATTATTGTATAGTTGTGTTTCTATAAATGTTTGTTGTAATTCTTAATGCTGAACTAATTATAATGTCAAGTTTGACAGAGGAATCAGTTTAGCTCCAAAAAAGTCTGTAATGGCAACTAAAAATATTGCTATTATTGCGGGAAATTTTGCTAATTTGAGCCCAGCAGTATTTTTTGCTAACCTTAGCATGTCTGCTGACGTGTAGTACAATGAAATTTGTAGAAAAAATTAGCTGCCGCTACTAAATTTTAGTAAAACTTTTGTGGTGGAATTTAAAATCTGTTTGCTAAAATCAGCAAAAAAATAAATACTAAATATTATAAATATTAGCACAAAATTAGTACAAATTTTTATTTTATCTATTTTTTTCAAAAAATATTTTAGACAAAATTAAAAAAAAAAAAAATTAATTAAAGGCTTAAAAATAGAAAAAACATAAACGAATTTATCATTTTGTTTTAATTTGCTAATTTTTGTTTTATAAAAATATTTTTAATAAAATTTTTAGATTTTAAGGTCAAATGTTAATTGTTTTAAAGGCTGATTTTTAGAGCTTAAAAAAGTTTTTAGTGCTATTTTAAGTGGATGTCGTATTTTAAGTGGATGGACATGAGTCGGTTGTGAAAATTAACTTAACTTTCGATCCCGTTTTTCAACCTATGTAACATTTTAAGGCAATTTAAGTTCTTTTGATAACTACTATTTAAAAATAGTAAGTTTTTTTTGATAATTTTAGCAAATCGGTTTTTAAAAATTTGTAAAATGATTTCTAAAATTTGTAAATATTCCGTAATTTGTAAAATGTAAATAGTAAACATTTTTGTAATTTTTATCTTTTATTTAACCTTTTTCTTTTTTTTTTAAAAACTAATTTATTTTTTTTTTAGTTTAATGTTCGGTTTTAACAAAAAATATGTGTTTATTAAATGTTGTATTGTGTATCATAACATATCAATCTCAAGTGAATGCCAGTTTTTTCACTTTGACCTTTTTTTTTTGTATTTTTAATTTTTTTCTTGTTTCTATAAATTTATAAATACTTTTATAAATAAGTAAATAAGATTTTTGAAATTCTAATTTGGCAAAAGTTTTACTCACTATTTTTCGTCCTTAAATTGTAATTTTCAAACTAGTTCTACAACCAGTTATAAAGTGAGAGTTGGGTTAGAGGCAGTAGAACTGGTAATAGGTGTCTGGTTCAAATGAACTGATACTGGGTATAAATTGTTGATCAGTAAGTTTACATTTTAATTTTATTAGGTTCAAGTTTTTAATTACATAAATGTCACTATTAAATAGAAAACACAAATTTTTAATATATGTAAGAAAAGATGGAAAAATATTAAGAGGATCAGTGCTAGGGGGAGTGCCACACTTTGGACACGAGCGATCAGGCCACATCGTCAGACTCATTCTGAACCACCACACACACAAGTACCACCACTCCGTTGAAAAACGATATACAAATTACTGTTTCCCACTGTTACAAATTCTACATTGCAGATACCTGTATGTTCGGCATGTTCATTTAGAATTTGTAAGGCTCAAAATGATAATTAAATGTTATTATTAAATAAAAAACAACAATTTGTAATACATGTAATATTTCACGAACCGTTAGATATAAAAATCCAAAAATTGCCACATATCTTAAGCCAGCAAAACCCATCATCAGAGCCTAAAGTCAAGAATGATGATTATTTTTGATGATTTTATATGAAAACCAACACTATCGCATGTTTATTATTTATTTGTTTGTTTATTTAATTTAATATAGTTTTTAAATAAATTTAATATTGAATAAAGTCGTAAATAATACATTGAGTTTAGTATTGTAACAATAATAAAAGTTAAATAAAAATATGTGTATATGAAGTATAAAATTAATATAGTAATAATATTTTTGAATTCATATTTAAGTTGGGATTTTTGTTTTGTTTATATTTAATGTTTTCCCTTAATAAATCAAAACCAAAAAATTATCATTATTAAAAATATAATGGAATATGTATTTAAATATTGTGTACTTTAAATTAACGTATGTTTAAATATACTAAAATTTGGAATAACACAAGATGTAAAGTTAAACTTTGAAAGAGATTTTTAAAAATAATATCAAAGACTAAATAAAAAAAAAAATAAAAATAAATAAAAAAAGCAAGATGCTAAAATTAAAAATAAATTTTGATAATGTTTAAGTAGTATTTCAAGTTTTTTTTTTTTTTTTAAATATATCCTTTAATATGGTAAAGTTAAAATATAAACAACATTTAGTTTTAACATTTAAAATTTCAAAACTTATTGATCAACCATGCTACGTTTAATGGCTTCCTGTAAATCATCATCAAATGTTTCAGGTTTTGAATAATCTTGTACAAATTTTTCTGATAATTTAGCACCATTTTCTGTTGATCCTGACGACATTTTATCCGTACTGACTGTCAATTTATTTTGTACTTTTATTAAATTATCAGTTTTTGTTACAGGGTATTTAGATTTTTGTTTAGAATTGTTAAGATTAGACGATGACATAGTTGATAAATTAAAATTGTCATTTGTGGCACCACCGAAAGCATCGAATTTAGCAAAATCGTTATTATCATTAAAGGATAATGGCGATTTGTTGAGTTTGCTTTTATTTTCATTTAAATTTGTATCTTTTAATGTTGTATTTGAAAAATCTTTGGAAAGATTTGAATTTTTAAAGAAATCATCTTCAAAGCTATTATCATTAAAAGCATCAAACATGGCCGAAACTTGTTGTGTTTGAAAATTCTTGTTATTATTATTACCGAAAGCATCAAATGCATTTGTAGATGAAGAAGATGATGATGATATCTTGGTATCCATACCAAAAGAATCGAAAGCATCTAAAGAGGATATAGATTTTGCATTTGATGATTTCATTTTATTGGAATTGGAATCTAAACTTTTATTTGAAATTGTTTCAAAATTGTCATTAAATGCATCCAAAAATGGATCCGATTTAAGTTTTGATGATTTTTTATTCGATTCCATTGTCGAGGTAGTAGATTTCGTTGAAAAAGCATCAAAGTCGGCAAAATTATCGAAAAGACTTGTTGATGTTGTTGTATTTATAATCGGTATGGGTGTATTAGATTTGTTATCTTTTATATCATTTCCTGAACCACCGCCCATAAATGCTGATGATGATGAAGAATATTGCGAAGGCACTGGACTTGGATTAGATTGCAGATTAAAAGCCTCAAATTGATTGAAAAAATCACTGTTTGTGGAAGCCGTCTTAAAAGCATTCGATGCACTTGAAGAACTTGTTGTATTGGCTAATGAAGATCCTTGAGTGGTGTTGCTATTGTCACCCTTTTGACCAAAACCATGTTGTTTTTCATCTGAAATTTATTGAAAATATTTTTATTTAAATTATAGAATACATTGAAAGCTCTACTAACGGACAGCTCTCACAGCCGGACAGCTTACATAGACGGACAATTTTCTTGGTCCCTTTTTGAAACTTAATAAGAAAAAAACCATCCTGTAGGCGGACATCTCCCATAACCGGAAGAAATTAGCACAACGATCGGTGTCCGCCTGCAGGAGCTTTCACTGTATATATTTTTCTTTTGAAATATAGTTTCTAATTGAAAATCCATTATATACGTTCATACCGCACGCAAAAATACGTATTTTTGTCTGTTTTCAAGTTTTCGTCTTTCACACTCCATACAAATTTTAAACCGGAAACTTGAAAAGAAAAAAATCAAGTATTTTGGGGTTCAGCATGAACATATTATTAGATTTTTAGTACCTTATCCTGCACAAGAAACCCTAATATTTGTAAGTTTTTACAAAAAGAAATTGCGCTAAACACCCTTAGATTTTGGGAATAAAATTTTACAACTTCCGCCAAATTCTGTGGAATTGTTTTTCTTTACTAATAGTACGCTTAAATTCTTTAGACATTTTTCCAATCAATAGAATTGAGATTATAAGGGAATTCTCCACAGGTATGGCAAACATTAAGGGTGCTGGGATTTAGATGGGGTTGCTTAGACGTTTATGGACTTATTCATCTACCCTCGTATGAAATGGCCGATGGCTCAAAGCAATATTAGGCTACCGTGCCTCTGTGTATATTGTTAGAAGTTGACTTGTAACAGTTTGGCTAAAAAGTTCGTAGCGTGACACATAGATGGCGCTACTAGTATGGAATCCATATGATTTTTTGTTAGCCCTAACCTTCGAAAGACACTTGTATAAATTTGACAACTGTTGGACTATTAAGTTGTGAGATGTAGTATTTTGGCTGATACCGACGAAAACATCAAAAAAGTCCACAAAATAATTCTGAATGACCGTTAAGTGAAGTTGATCGAGATATCTGAGACTCTAAAGACAGTATCAAAAGAACGTGTTGGACATATCGTGAATGAATATTTGGCTATGCGAAAGCTCTCAATAAACCAAAAAAAAAAAAAACAACATATTGATGATTCTGAGCTGTGTTTGAACCTGTTTAATCGTAATAAACCCGAATTTATACGTCGGTATGTGGCAATGGATGAAACATGGCTCCATCATTTCACACCGAAGTCCAATCGACAGTCAGCCGATTGAAATGCACGTAGTGAATCAAGTCCAAAGCGTGAAAAGACACAACAGTCGGCTGGCAAGGTTATGGCATCAGTATTTTGGGATTCATGGACTATCTTGAAAAGAGAAAACGCATCAACAGCGACTATTACAGCGTTATTGGAGCGTTTGAAGGACGAAATCGCGGAAAAACGGCCCCATTCGAAGAAGAAGAAAGTGCTGTTTCATCAAGACATTGCACCGTGTCACAAGTCAATGAAAACGATGGCAAAATTATATGAATTGGGCTTCGAATTGCTTCCGCATGTAACGTATTCTCCAGACCTGGCCCCAGCGACTTTTCCATGTTCTCAGACATCGAGGGAATGCTCGCTGAAAATAAATTTAACGCCGATGGAGAAGTAATCTGAGACAAATCGTACTATAAAAATGGTATTAAAAAAAATTGTATGACCGATATAATCATTGTATCGCAACTATATTGTATAATAAAATCAAATTTTATCAAAAAATTTTTTTTCTATGTTTGCTTACGAACTTTTCTGACAAACTTTTATGTGGTTAAACTTAGGGGTTTCCTTATTTATTATTGGATCCCACTTTCCTAACAAAAAAAAAAAAAAATACATATCTCTGACACTCTTAATTTACCATTGACCGGTCAATTATCTTAGTTATCCCAAGTGCCGCCGGAACGTGAGGACTTTCTAAAGACGAAAAAGACTCGTTAACTATCACTTCCAGCTCCAGCCTTACCTGTTCCATTTTTTATTTTTGTCCGAAATTTAAAAATTTAAAAAATATTTCCATCTTATGGCTTAAGTGACTTAAGCTTTGTTTTGGTGTGAAACAAAATTTTAGAAATACAAAATTTTAATTTTAATAACTATTGAATTTCGTTTCACACAGATATCTGATTGGAAGCGATTGTAAAAAAATTTTCTCTTGAAATGCAAGAAAAGACAGAATTCCTACATAATTAAAATGTCAATTCTCTATCATGCAACCTTGTTGTGAAGGTCATAAAAATTTAAATTTATATTCACCCTTATTCTAGTTGTCGTCATCGACACAAGACAATGTCGTTTTGGGATTTTTTTTTTTTTGAAATTGGTATTCCCGTTGTCGTTATCGAAAATAATTGATAACTGTCGACAAGTATTTGGTATTCTGTAAGAAAATGTGACGACGATATTGTCTTGAAACGACTCTGATTTTGTCGACACAAATTTTAGTAACGACTTGAGGAAAAGTAATGACTGAAAAAAAAAACGGAAAAAATGGGAAGAAATATCAAATTTATTAAATGCACTTGGCCCACCGAGAATAATGTGAGATGAATGGCAGAAGGTAAAGAAAGCATGATCATATAAAGTGCATTATAAAAATATAACAAAATTTTTTTATAGGTTTGGCGAGAGTTAAAATTTAAAGTTAAAAAGAAAATGGTAGCCAACAAAGCCGAGTGTAATGCTACAGGTGGCGGAAGATTCAAGCAATTTATATTGATCCCGCTGGAGGAAGCTGTGGCAAATCTTCTACAGTTTCAGAAACAGCTGAACCCTAAGTTAAAGTCGTTTCCAACACTGAGCTGGTACGACCCCTGGGCTAAAAATCTTAATGTAGCTGCCAACTTTATTGTTTTGGAAATAAATGTGGACTTGATTCCGGTTTTTAAATTAGGTGCTATTGTTTCCAGCACATCTTTGAAGGCTGTTTTATTCAGCCGAAAGTAACTTTCAAACCTTTTAAAAAAATTAGAAGATTAACATTCTTTAAAGTAACAGACTTTGATTTTGCTAATCACTTGTTATCCGGCAGATTATGAGAAGTCTTCTTTCCAATACTAGATTTTCTTTATTTTCTTCATCACTGGTATAAGAATTTAAATTACACATAAAAAACATTTTTTCGCAAAAATAATAAATAAAATAAATCTGCCGACTCAATTTTTAGAGATGTGTTTTTGTTTAAATCGATAAACTGTCGACGTCGTTACAACACTGTTTTAGAATACCAATTTGGTGTCGAAGTGATGTCGACGCCGAAGCAAAGTGATGTTGACTCAAAAACGACGACGACATTGATAACGACAACTAGAATAAGGGTGATTAATTATAATTTTTAAAGGAATTAAAATAAAAATTAAAAATTTTCCATCGTATTTTCTATAGCCTATAAGCAGTTGATTTCAGTTGCTTAAGAAGTTATCTAATCCCAGCAAAAAAGAGTGGCAAAAGAAGAGAAAAATAAGCAGTGCTTTTGATTCAGGTGTTGTGAAAATTTGTATGGGAACTAATAATTTTTACATAGGGGTACCATAGGGTGGAAGTCTTCTTTTATGATTCTTTTTCATTGCATCTAAAGCAGTTCTTTTGATTTAGTGAAAAATGAGATCTTTTAATCTTCCCAAATACATTTTTAATTTTAATTTAAACTGTATATTATTTCCCCAATATTCCGTTAACTAACCAGTTATTTTGACTGACATATTTGTTGTTGTATCCCATACAAAATTTACGTTTGACTGTTGTTACTTTATTTGAAATTCGAAGTTAAAAATTGATAAAAATCACTTAAACCTGATAACTTGTTTTAAAATAACCAAAGTTTAGTACTTAACCACATATAAATTTATATGAAAATATCTGTGGATAACATTTAACGTTTGTTTTGAAAAATAAGTTAGCCATCATAGCTTTAAAAAGAGCAAAATTTCATTATAAATCACATTTTGGAAGTTGTGAAAAAGAACTCCTTTAGAATAGGAAAAATTAGAGATAAATGATACTTTGAAATCAATGAGAAATTGATTCCTTAAGAAGTCCTTAATGGAAGTCATTTATTTTTACTTAGATACTAAAGGATCTCTTTCACTGGATTTCAAAAGAATTTATGTTTTAGTTAAGTTTTTTTTTCTAAGATTTTCTCGTCATTTTTTATCCTAAGTTCCACAATTAGAAAGTTTTAGGAAAGAATAAACAATTTAACCGGTTACTCGACCTATAATTATTTGAATTTTAAATTATTAGTTACAACATAGAAATAGAGGCGATTTATTGAGAAATCGGTTAATCGATTAACGGAATTGAAAACACTACAGATTCGGGAAAAAAAGCAAACAACTCTGCAAACAAATAATGCGAAAAGAATTAACTAGAAATTCTTCGAGTCTTCGGGCTTTTAGTTTTTTTTTTTTGCCAAATTTCTGAACTAAAAACTGATTAATTTTAACAAATTTTATGTTTTATGCCGAAAATCAAAAGTATTTCTGTTATAAACAACAAACAGTTTGGAGTGTATAAAATAAATTTTAAAAAAATATATCTTACCTTCTAAACTTATATCATCTTTAAATACTTTTTCAGGATCTGTGAAAATTCCATCATCATCGTCATCAAAAGGATCTTTAATATTGAAGGGATCCTCATAACGATAATCTTTAAAAGGATCATCCTTAAATTCGGTAGGACCACTTATAATCGCTGAAGTTGATTTGATTGTACTAAAATTATCCGTGGACAAAGTCTTCCTGGATGATGTAGTTGGCAATGTTGCAAATACACTCGATGCAGTTGTATTGTTCAATGCAGCCAGCTGCAGTGGTGTAGTGGAACGTGTTAAATGGTTATTTGTGTTTGAAGGAGTTGGGATGTTGGTGGTAGTGGTGGAAATGTTTGCTTGATTTTCAACTTTGCTAAATAAATCTGATAATGTATCTGAAAGTGATGTCGTATTCGAGCCTAATAATGACGAGGATGATGACAATGTGATTGTTTGAGTAGAAGGAACTTCTACTGTTGGTGTGGCAGGGGTCAATGTAAAATTATCAAATAATGATAAATTGCTTGTGGACGATGATGTTGATGGTAAAGTTAATATGGTGTTGCTTGTAGTCTTTGATTTATTGGAATTTGTTAGAGCTTGTGTTTTTACTGGTATTGTTGGTGCAAAAATGGGTGGTGGTATTATGGGAGCCTAGGAAATTTGGTTTTTGATTAAAAAATAAAAAATTATAAAAAATAAGAAAATTAAAAAAATAAAATAAAAATGTATAATTTGCTAAAGTAGAAACAAATTTAAATTATAAAATGATTTGTATAAATATTAAATTAACAAAAATATGAACGCATTAAGCAAATAAATATATAAACATAAAAAAATTGATAAATTATTAAGCTTATTTATATAACAAATAATTACTACCACCAGACAGACAAGCGTTTTATTATTTTAGGATTCCACAGCTTAAAGGACGACATACCAATGGATGAAACGATAATGTTATGTATGTTATACAAATTCAAATTTGGTTAGTTAAATTTTATAAAAATTCCAATTCTAATTTTGATTTAGTTCAGCTATCTTATCTAAAAGTATGCTCAATTTAATTCCATCCAGACTTATTTTCATGCAAATTTTACTTATGGTTAAGTTTAAAGACCAACTTCGCTAACTTAACCAAGAGTAAAATTTGCATGAAAATATCTCTGGATAGTATTAAATTGAGCTCTCTTTGAGATAAGTTAGCCGACCTAAATCATTTTAAAAATACTGCTTTTAACAAAAAAAAAAAAAAAAAAACAATTCGATTAACGATCTTAACCGGCTTCTACTGTACGTTTACGGTCCGAAAATACGTATCCGTTAAAGCTTGTACATAAACGAAACATTAACGGACCGTATAATTGCATTTTCGAAAACAATATGTTTTGACTCCGTTTTGGTGTATCCGTTTCTGTACCGTCAAATACGGACAACCGTTTTTAATCAGTTTTTCTTCCGTTGCTTTTGAAATTGTTTAGTTATCAAAAACGAATACTTAAATATTTATGAAATTTAAAACAAGTTTTACATTGATTTGTGCAAATTTATGCAGATTTGCAAATAAAAAATTGCCTGACAGTTTATAATAGATTTTTTGAAAAAATTTGTAAATATGCATTGTGTGCTACATCATAACGTATCATTAACCTAAATTAAATTTTAGTTTTATTTTTCATAATTTTGAATGGGCTACAACCGCAGTGATTGATGGATGCTAATTGTGCTGGAGATAAAAATGGCATTTGTTTGTAATTTTGTTTGATATTTGTTGTATTTAGTTTGTAAAAGTTTTGGTATTTTATTTTAAGTATCTTTGTAAATAAATTTAAAGGAAAAAAAAATAAAATTTGTTATTAAAAATTAAAAAAATAGGCATTTACACAAATCCGTGATTTTGTTGAAAAAAACTGTACGAATACGGATCTGTAAACGGTCCGTCATTGACCGACTTTTAACGGACAGCTCTGTAAACGGACGTTCATTGACGGTATTTCAACGGATTCGAATCAGTTTCGATGTTTCTTAAAATCCGTATACGGACCAGAAAACGTTACGTAAACGGAGTTGGATTCCGTTTATGACAGACCGAAAAGGGTACGAAAACGAAACGTATTGTTTGTTGGGAAGTACGTGGCAGATCAATAAGTCCGTGACTTTTCCCTCGTAGTTCTATGAAATGCAACACTGCTCCCATCAAGTAACACCTGTTAATAGACTACTCTCAAATTTTGAGCAAGTTCCGTCATTTACTTTGCGTTTAACAGCATTAAACAGTATTTTGTGCGAAAAAAACCCTCAATCAAACCAAGGAAAAGCTTAAAAAATAATATGGGGACTCTGCATTATCGATTGCAATGGTAAAAAGTTGAGGTCTCTACATCCAAAACAATTGAAAAAATTCACAATATGGTGTTGGCCGATCGGAGATTAAATGTGCAATAGATTGTGAAAGACATAGGCATCTCACATGGATCAGTTGTTTCAATTTTGAACGATCACTTGGGTATGAGAAAGCTTTCCGCAAGATGGCTGCTGCGTTGCTCACAATCGACCACCAACGGAATCGTGTGACAGCTTAATTTCCATGGCAAAAATCCATGAAGTAGACTACGAATTGCCCCTCATTTGCCTTATTCTCAGGATTTAGCCCCCAGTGACTATTTCCTATTTCCAAATCTTAAGAAATAGCTCGATGGAAAGAGATTTAGCTCCAACGATGAAATTATTGATCAAACAAATGCCTATTCTATGGACATCGAAAATCTTCAAAATTTGACAGTAGTCTATTAAAAGGTGGTACTTGATGGGAGCAGTGTTGCATTTCATAAAACTACGAGGGAAGTTCGAAAAGTCACTGACTTATTGATCCGCCCTCGTATTTGTGTCCACGTGAGATAACAAAAAAATCTCTAGATCTGACATTTGGTAGGTATTTTACATTCAGAAAAGACAACACTCGTAGCTAGAATTTTAATCTATATAAATGAGTTAAAAAGAGACAAGCATATGGAGCAGATACCTCACATCATCTATGGCTAAATGAGTCTTAACTAGAAGGCTCTTAAAATTGGATATTTAATAGAGGAACAAAACTAATAAACTTTTATTTTTTTTCTTGTTAACTTGATCTTAAATTAATTAGACAAAAGGTGGGATCGAAAAATTGTATTCTTTTGTATAGTATTATAAAAGGAATATTTAACCGGTTGCCGAAAATTCAAGCAATACAAATTTTACAATATTTTTTTTTATTAAAAGGACATGTTATTGCAGAGTTTTAAAAAAATATTAGTCTTAAACTTTGTTTTCCACAATTGCCAGGCTTGCGTGCCTTAGATATTCGTATACTCCGAGGCTCAGAAGGCTTATTTTCCCATTAGCTTAACAAATGTTTTAGTTCAAAATTTTTGAGCATATCGTCAATCATATTGGCCAAGGATCGGATACCGAGTGATCTGCTGAGATTTTCGCAGCATGCAAAGATCTTTTGAAACTACTTTACTCGGGTTAATTTACCATATTGACAGGTCTTTCGATGCGGTTATGTATACCCACTAAATTTTTATTGATATAATAATGTCAGTCTCTAAAGTCCTAGAGAACCGTTGAGATATACCTATTGCGAGGTCGATGGAGCGAGAATCAAGGACACTGTACATCGAAGGTGATAAAGTATATTTTTTGTGAGCTACCAGCATACACAGTCTTCTAAGGATTTTAACCAATGAAGGATTCGAACAAGTCGCTATACTTTTAAGAGGAAATGATCCGAATTATTATTTTAATGTCAACCCTCATAATAACGAGGTTTCTCTGTTCAATAGGAAGAGGAAGAAGGTTACGATTACTCCTTCTACTTTCCGGGGCTGCAGGAAGCTGCACACCGAGAAAAATGTTGTCTATTTCCAACTGAAATTCACACTCACAATATATTTTCCGTTACTGACTGTAGTTTATTTAAAAAGTAATACGTAAAGATTGTTTTTAAATGAAGAATCAATTGGAATTCATAGAAATATATTTTTTAACTATTTGAATCAGTCATTCAAAAAACAAACTATAACAATTTACAGACATTCAGTAGGAGTTGATATTTTCAGTTAAATGTAAAATTTTATGTTTTCTGCTTCAAAAAATAGAAATTCATATAATTCCTTTTTGTTTTTTTACCAAAATAGTTTGTATATATACAAAATTATTTCAATAAAAATTACAAAAAATTATTCTAATATACATACACACAAAGCCAATAAAAATATATACATCAACATGTGTTGTGTTTTGTTTTGTAATTACATATAAATAAAAAAAACTTCCAATTTGAAAAACAAACCACAAAAGTAGTTTTTTATAACTTTTTGTCAGTAAAAATTTGATGGTTATTTTAAACGACTTTCTATTGTTTTTACTTTTGGTAGATTATTAAACAATGATTGAAAATAAACAACAATATGGGCTGAATATAATGAAAAATCAGTAGTCCTCTTTTTGATTGTATTTTCGATTAATTTAATATGTATTTTAAGTTGTTTTTAACGAAATAATATTGTGAGTGCAGTTACTTCGACTAAAATCGGTTGGAAACAACTGAATATTGGGTTTCACAACAAAATTCGGTTAATTCAACCGAATTCTTAGTTGCAACATAAAAAAAAATTGTGGAATCACATTTGAATATGATTATGCTAACCGAATTTATTGGTTTTAGCAACCAAAATACACTTTTCAATTCAGTTGGAAATTTTTTCTCTCTGTGTGAGAGTTGTTGTGGAAAAGAAACTCTACTGGGTCGACCACATCGAGAGCAGAATTACTAAAGCTCACTGTATGTGTGCAATATACAGAAAAGCTGTAGGCACTAAATGGGGCTTGAACTCAAAAATGATTCATAGGATTACCACAAGTGTGGTCAGATCGACTATGGCATACGCCGCTACTGTGTGGTGGTATTCGATCTTGAGGAAATGTAATGTGGGAGACTCCAAGGGTTTCAGCGGTTATGCTGTTTGAGAGTTAGCGGCGCGATTAGATCGACATATAAAGGGTGGTCGAACCATAATGCACGATGTTAATTGTGAGTCACACCTTAAAGTTAAGTTTTTTGCCCAACTTAATTTGACATTTCTTTGTTTCAGTGTGTGACAAACCATGGAGAGGTACACAATTGAACAGCGCGTTAAGATTGTTGAAGCCTTTTAAGAAAATGGGCGTTCAAATCAAAATGCATTTCAGCAAACGGGGTCTGTAAGAAATGTGAAAACAAACATTGGAAAACATTGCTGTTGTTCGCGATAGTGTGGCAACCTCGACTCGTAAATGGTGTTCGCTATCGCGAGATGATAACGGACTTCTTGTGGCCAGAAATTGTTGATATAGACCTGGACGATATGTGGTTCCAACAGGATGTTGCCATTTAGAGTGACGGAACTTTTTTAAACAAATTGCAAATTGTTTATTGCGGACAGGGAGTTTTGAAGAGATGAATGAAAGTTGTATGAAACAAATATAATTCATTTCCACACAAATGGCTCAAAACTATACGGAAGAGTTGATTTAGATTTCTTTTACAGGGTCATGAATATATTGATGTACTTTCAGCTTCAAAACCACCAGGCGAAGGTTGTGGCTATTACGAAGCGCACTTAGTTTTTCAATGCGACTGATTATTCCGGAGATCCACTCGTCTTCACTGACAGTCAAGCTGCGATTAGAGCACTGTCAGGGAAGTTTGTAAATTCGAAAATGTTTTTAAACTGCAAGGTACGTCTAAGGTTAAAATGGGTACCCGGACACCGTGGAAGAGATGGGAAATGAAAGGACTGGCTCCAACCTGATTTTTGTTAGCCTTTATTATTCCTAAAATTTTCGGGTAAAAAACCGGAACTAGAGATAGTGCTAACAATTGATATTTTGTGAATTGCAATTCATATTTTAGCAATTTCACAAAAAATTGTAAAACTCATAGAAAATTCTGAAAATTATGGTATAAAACATGAAATTTTTAAAAATTTTTTTAAAATAAAATTGTCTCGAAATGGCAAAAAAATCTAGGGGTTTTAAAAAAATGCTGGGATCTCAAAAAATTCAGATTCCTCCAAAGATCACGTGTTTTTAAAATTTTTAAATCCCGTACTACGGGATTTTAAAAATTCCATCACAATTGGCAACTCTAATTGTTACCGATATAATTCTCTAAGTGTAGTTACACAATTTTCAGTTGTGTACATATACAAACAATTGCTTCTTTGGATAATTTTCAGTGTTATAAGGTTAAAATAATATAAAATGTATATAAAATTATAAAAAAAAGTATGAAATAAATAAAAAAAAAATCAGATTTTTTTGAATGACTTTTTTGTTTTGCAAATAATTTTTTATTATTATTTTCTTTTTCTTTATCAATGTGTATATTCATTTTTATACATAAATTGAGATTTTTGTTTGTTTAATATTTATATGCAATATGTATGTATGTAATTTGTTATTAAATTTAACTATAGCTTTTTTTTCATAAATATAATGATAACGAATTTTTGTTTTGTTTTATATTGAATTGTTTATCATGTATTAATTTTTGAAATGACATTCAAGTATGTGCAAATGTAGTATTGCAAAATGATTACAATTATTAATATTAATTTGTTTTTCAATTAGTAATAGCAAATACTTTTTCGTCAAATATTTTATTTGTTTTATATTGGAAATCATATAGAGAGAAATTAGAAGATTTTATAGGAAAAATCTTAGATTACTGGAGAATTAAAAATTTGGGGATTTTTAACAAAAATCACTTATTTCAAAAAGCACTATTTTTAAAGAAGGGCCAAAAAACATTTTCACCTTTCTATAAATTTCTAACAAATTGTAAAAGTTTGGTTTATAAAATAATGGAGAATTACTTTCCTTTCTTTTCTTGAAAATTTACGTCTAAAGAAAAAAGTTTTGTCAAAAACTAAAATTAATAAAAACTCTGAAGAAATGTTATGGAATTTTGTAGCTATTTGACATAAGTTGTTTTGTCGAAAAGAAAACTTTATATTTTTAAATAATTAAAGAACTGTAGTAGAAACAAAATATTTAAGAATTTTCTTATCTTTACAACATGAATTGCTAGTATCCGACCGAGTATTCAGCTTCAGAGTTTGGACAAATTCGTTGTTGCCAACATAAAAATTAAGTATATTTATCATTAAATTCTTCAATTTCAAGTTTAAATACGTGAATTTGTGTAAGTTAAGTTCTATTTTTTTTTGTAAAACCATAAAAGTTTAGGTTTTACTATTTTTTAAAAATATTATCTTTTCAAAATAACACGGGCAGAAATTTTTCAAAACCCTGAGATAATAATTTTCTAAAGGTCTTTGAATCCAAATGACTTCAGATTTTCGAGATATTCTAACTCAATAAATGTAAAAAGTCTATTTTGTTCTATATTCGGGACATTATTATACCAATACTCAAAACCAGTTTGGGCATCTGAAAGTACTGCTCAGAGACTACACAGACAAGTTACCAATGACATAGAATAGAATTCTCGAACCGTATGGTTATTTTGACATTGCAGTAATTTGCAAAATGAGATAGAAAAAATAAACTCCATATAAATTGTATGGTACATATTTTTTTCTTTATCTATCTCTTTCTGTGTATTACCTCAATTTTGACATTTCCTTTTACTAATTTTCGCCATTTTGATTCAATCAGCTGTTTCCTGTCTGTGTAGTCTGTGGTACTGCTCTTCCCATCATTGAATTTTTCTAAAGTAGACTAGCGAGGATTTCGTCTATTAAAAATAATTTTTGTGGAATTTTCACAAACGTAAAACGAATTTATAGGTCACGGTTTTTCTTTAATAATTTTCTTTGCTTAAAAGAAATTTTTTTCTAAAAATTATTTTTTTTTAAATCTTAAAATTATTTGCACGCAAAAATTTTTTCATTAAAAAATATTTTTTTATCGAAAAAAATTTTTTAATGTTTTTTTATTAATGAAAGAAAATTTGAAAATTTTTTGCCCGAAAAAAATAATTTTTTATGCCAATTTTTAAGTGTTTTCGCGCTAAAACTTTTTTTCGGTAAAAAGAAATTTATCACATATAAAAAAACCTCTTTTGAGGGTACATTCAGATATTAAAATAGACTGACGATTTTTTCCTGAAGACTGATTTTGGTTTTTTTAAAAAAAAAAACATTTGAATTTGATTGGTTTTAGTAATAGAACTTTTAAGTTCTAATATAAGATTTTCCTCTTCTTTAAAACACCAAGTTTTTAAAATTTTGCAGCCTCAGATTCTAACTTCAATTTTTAGAGTTTTTTCCACAAAAATACTTTCAGATTTTAATCCGATGGGCAGGATTAAGAATATTATGATAAAGGGTGGCGCAAAAGTAATCTCATAATTTGAATTGGCTGCCATTTTATTGGAAATGAAAAATATTGTTTTCTGTTTTCACGGAAAGTTTATTTAAAGGTTTAAAATTGATAGCCTTTAGTCGAAAAAATGATATCAGTCAAATGAACACCTTCTGAGTTAAAGCTCGTTTTACGGCATTTTGAAATATTGCTCGCAAAATTTGGCTTCAAAATGGTAATTTCTTTTTCAACGTATTGTCGTTTGTTTGGGTAAACGCGAAATTTCGTAAATACCTAAAAGCAAAAATCTGGCTCCTCCGTCATATCTGGCAATTTCGACAGAATAGACCAGAAATTTCCCAATAGAGCGGCAACAGGTCGAATTTGCAGTAATAATAATTCCGCGTTTCCCTAGCTTATTGTCTCTATCTGTTTACAAAATAGATGTCAAAGAACACTGACATTTGACGCTATTTGCAAAAATTAAGGCACATTTACATTATGACATTACTTTTGCGCCACCCGATATAATGAAAAATTGATGGCAAACAATTTATAAAACAGTTTAATCAATATGTGATGAAACTTTTGTTACCTGTATCGAATAAGAATTTATGGACAGACAGAAGTGCAGATATCACTAAATCGGTTATAAAAGTGATTTTGAGACGATCGGTAGGTCCAATATTTTTTATTGTTACGAACATCAGCACACGTAGTGTTGTGGGGTATAAAAATGATCTGGTTCAGACAGGCTTCTGTCATGGGAAAACTGTCATACTCTAATAATTTTATGCTAAATGGATAAAATTTTGAGTTTTTTATGGTGAAAATATTGTTTTCTTCTGCAAATATTAAAAATCAGTACAAATTAAAAAAAATCAGTACAAATCAGTACACGATTTTTTTATGAGAACACGTGGCAAGGCTGTCAGCTGTTAACTATTTGCCATCTAAAGTGTAATTTATTTAGTGAAAGGTTTGCCATTTACGAATATGGATCGTTTAACAACCGAAAAAGGCGTAAAAATTGTTAAAACTTACTACAAAAAGGGGTGGTTCCAACATCGCCACTTTTCGAGTATTACGGGGTGAGTATGGTCGTCATAATCGATCTTTTGTACAAAAAATTGGCAAGAATTGGCAAAGAAATCGTGGTCAGGCCTGTGCATCAACGCAGTGTGCGCACTGCCGAAAATATCGCTTCTGTTAGTGAGTGTGGCGGATAATCCGAATTTGTCGATTTCACGGCGTTCTCAGCAATTGGGCCTGCAATTGAAGATTATGAATGAACTAGACGATATGTGGTTTTAACAAGACGGTGGCATGTGAAACATAACACGACTGATTTTGGCTCTATTGCATTGGAAATTACCCCAAACTTGCAATTTCATGTTTTGTCGACGTCAATTGGCCACCAAGATCATTCGATTTGACGCCGTTAGACTTTTTGTTTTGTGGGGCTACGTCAAAAGCCGCGGATAATCCCCTAACGTTGGAGCATTTGAAACCCCACATTCGTCAAGTTATCGCCGAGATACCGCCTGAAATGTGCGAAAAAGTTGTACAAAACTACCTCAAAGGATCGACCAATCTAGAGGCGGATTTTTAAATGACATTGTACTTCGTAAGTAAGCATTATAATAAAATAAAAGTTTCATCGAAATCATAGCTTACCTTACTTACTTTTGAAAGCGACAAATGGATAACCCAGTACCATTGGTAATGTTTTACAGGGTGAGTTTTATAATAAAACCAGTGGATTGCCAGTACTATTTTTTTTGTACGGTTGACAATTTATGGCTGGGTGGTGCTCAAATCAGTAAGAATGGTCACCCTATTATTAACTACCAACATTTTTAAACATTTTCTTAAGTCGAATTAAGTGCTTTTGTCAAAAATCCAAATACATATATTTGAAAGAAATAATTTATTGAAATCAGAAGGAATTATACTTTTTTTTAAGAGAAAAATTTTATGAAAAGAATTAAAAAATATTCAATGGTACTTTAAAGGGAGAATTGGTACTTTATATAAAGAAATGACAACATTTGTCAAAATTAAATTTTTATATGATTTCACATTTACTAAATATTATTTTGTGAGCATTTGATAATTGGTCAAGATTATTTATTAATATAATGGGTATAATTATAAAAAATACATGTTCAATTCAATTTAAATATTCAGATATTTAGCTAGACATTAATAACTTTTTGTTTTTGTCAAAACTCGTAAATAGTTAAGATTTAAGATTGTGATATTAAATTTTAAACACAAAAACTAAATTGGACTAGACGTAATTATGTAAGTTTTGTTACGGTTTAAATAACTCTAATCTAAAGCAAATTCATTTGTTTTTGATTTCATTATTAGTAACTAATACTATATAAAAGCTGTTATTTATATCTTTTCTTTGTGATACGAAAAGGATTTAAATTATAAAATTGAGTTTTATGAAAAATAATTTTACGAACACTTTTGTTTAAAAAGTCACTTCCAAACGATTAATATTATTATTTTTTTTTTTTTTAAAACAATAAATTGTTTATTATTTTGTTTTAATTGGATGTTTTTTTTTAAATTATTATCAGAAATATTAATTATTTGGAACGCTCTTAAGGAGATATTAAGGTACACGAAGAAATATTTATGTATAAACGAACAAATGTTTTTAGTTTTGTATATATTATTAAAGACCATTAATTATTATGTATGAGCGCCTGTCCTAAATAAAGAAAAGTCGTACGTCATGTATAACTTTAAATTTTTATTTATGCGAATTTTGGCAATCCGCCAAAGCATTTTTGACAATACGTTAAAGCCTTTATGACTTGACTTTTATAGGGTTTTTATTTAACTTTTTTTATATTAACGAAAATGTTAAAAAGGAATAGAAAAAAAGAATCAAATAAAAACCCTTAAAAAATGTCAAGAAATAATGTAGTGTCATACGGTAATTTTTCTTGATTTTTGGTCAAGCACTTAACATAAGAATGATATAATGTTTTTTTGTGTGAAATTATTAGCTAAATATTGTAAAGTCACTTTGAAATTTGTTTAAAGTAGAACTTAAAATTAATTAACTAAAAATCTTTGGTTTTAATGTGGAATGTATTAAGAAGATTTAACTCAGCAGGTAGGGGAAAAGTATTCATATTAATTTAGTTGTAAAATAATTTACAAACCACTTAAAGCGGAATATGAATTCTTATGGCCCAAACGGTTTTTTTTAAATTTTTTTGAAGATCGGCACGGGTTTGCGCCAAAACAATTTTATCCAAACAATTCTCTAGTGCTACATTCTAAAAATAGCAGTCTTTAAAATTATTTGATTCAAAGACACTTTGATGACTTTAAAAGTAATAATTTTTTCCAAGTTCAAACTTTAATAAATCGAGATATAGGACGTGAATTTATTTTCCAGTAGAATTGCTAAAAAGTGTCGCTCTAAAGTCAAAATTTGCTCCCGAGGAAACTTCCGCTAAAGAGTATGATTATTGCCGCAATAAAATTGTTTCTCCAGGCGGTTCGATTTCGAAACACTTTCGTGTTAAAACGTTTGTAGGAATGCAGAGCTTCAAATATTAAATACTATTTTGAATGAATTCCCTAAAAATCGAATTCGTTTTACTTTTTTATCGTATGAAGTCGCTTTTAAATATTCGCAGAATGAATTCATTCGATCGAATTAACATCTAAGGAATTCAATCAATTTATCTCATTTGATTTTACCAATCATTAAATTCAATTACTGGGATTTAATTTGATTTCTTACCCATTCGATTTACAATTTGGGAATTCAATCAATCATTCGTTGGAAATTCAATCGATTTAGAAATTTGGAGTTTATTGTTTATTCATTTGATTTTGTTTCATGTGATTGAGCAATTTGGGAATTATAATCTATTTTATTCATTTGATTGAAAATTAAAAATTAGCAACTAACATATGGGTATTTCCACAGAAAGGTCAACCGCTACCAAAATATTAAAGTTGAAGAAAAAAGACTTTTCTGGGAAAATTTAGTTGGTTAATGCATTGGATTTTAAGAATATACCTAATTAAATACATATTACCATTTGTAATTTAAGAAAAGTGGTCTGCAAAGAGCAGCTTTGCTTTTTTTGGTTTTAGCGTTTTTAATTGACATTTTTCCTTGAGTTATTTCTAAGTGTTACATATTATAGACTAAATATACCAACAATAAATATTTAAAAACACCACAGTAGAGATCAAGCAAACTCCGAATAACGGTATAATTCAAAGATTCTTTGTACTACATTCTTCTATCCCGTTCGCGACCGAAAATAAGCACTTGTGTTTAGTTCTCCGTGAACGTTGATCGGAATAGTTTGATATTTACAATTCAAAACAAAATAACCGAAATCATTTAAAAAAACCAAACCTAAAACATTTTGATCCAATTTTAAACCTAAAAAATGCCTTTGGAATCATTGTCCCGTTCGCGATGTCCCGTTCGCGATTCTAAAAAAAATATTTAAAAAAAAATAATAATAAGGATAATAAAAAAAAAAAACAAAATGCTAAATAAAATCTTTATATCTCTGCTTTAGTTAAAAAATAATCTCCATTTAATAAACTGACGAAATTCGCGGAGTTTTAAACAAAACCACACACCGAAAAAAATGACTTACATTTTTTGTCCCGTTCGCGATCGCAAGTTTATCCAAAATATTTGGAGAACGTTCATATTTTATAATTTTCTTTTTGTTCTCAAAAATTGTTCTACTAAAAATAAATATTTATAAAAAGTTAACAAAAAATTTGAGTTTTCATATTTTTTTTTTCAAGTTGAGTGCGTACGAATGTCCCGTTCGCGATCCTGGAAATGGGCATTTCCAGGATCGCGAACGTTAGATAATTTATTACAGTAAATTTAACGATTTCTTAAAAATAAAAAACGAAAATAACAAAAAGCAATTATTGAATTCACAATTAAAAAATCATAAATCGCCAATAGTGAAAAAGTCGCCACAATAAAAAAAAAATCGCCAAAATTTAAAAAAAAATTTAAAAAATCACTAAAATTGGAAAACAACGCTCAAATTTAAGAAAATCGTTGAAATTAAAAAAAATTAATAAAAATTGAAAAATCGCTCAAATTGAAAACAAATCGTTATAATTAAAAAAAAAAAAACAATATCTAAAAACACTTAAATTGCATAAAATCTTTCAAACTAAAGAAAAAACACCTCAATTGCAAAAATCACCAAAATATTGAAAAAAAAAATTAAGCAAATAATCGCTCAAGCTAAAAAAAATGTAGAAGTAAAAAACATAGAGTTTCCGATATAAACGCGATTTAAAATGTTGCCAAGTATCTCAAAACTACTGACCTCTGGTACAATATGATTTTCTTTAGCGCGTTTAATTTTTGAGATGTGGACTGTTAAAATTGTATCTAAGTCATTCAATTCGATTAATTTTTTTTTTATTTTGAAATATTAGCAATTTCAATAGTGAAGTTTTTATTTTAGAGTTGATCTATTTTTAATACTTCTATGTATGAAAATGTATTTTTAGTGTTAGGAGTTAATTAGGTTAGGATTAGTATTTATAAAAGATACAAAGTCGAGTGTGGTTCGAAATCATAGAAAATTTTTTCAAATGAAAAAATTTTCTTATTTTTTATTTAGTAAACATAGAGAATACACAGAAAAAGTTATTAGACACAAGCTGAATGGAATGCATTTTCTGATCCGCTACGACCTTTATCGACATTCTTCGTGCCCTTGAAAGTGTCAATTATAAATATCTCTATTTAACTCACAAATCAAAGGAAAAAACTAACATACAATTGATTTTTTATTATTGAGCTTAGATAAAATTTACTTACTATTTCTTTTTTTAATTTCAGTTAAATTTTTTAAATACTAACGTTTTTTGGTATTTGGGAATTTTTTTTTTTAAATTTGAGCTTTTTTCAAATTTTATTTTTCAAATTATACAATTTCTAAATTTTGGCTTTTTTAAATTAAAGTGTTTTTTCCAGTTTAGATAGTTTTACAATTTATACAGATTTTCTTTATTTTTTTAATTTTTGTAATTTTTTTAACTTGAACAATTCTTTTCAATTTTAGCAATTATTTTATTTTGCGAAATCTTCAATTATAATTACGTAGAGATGTATTTTCTAAATTTTAAAATCGAATGAAGAAAATCGAATAACAAATCCCAAATGTATAAATTCCCTAAGGGAAAAGGACCTATCCCACGTCACGTGACCGGTGGAATGTGAAGGGACCGGTCACGGGATCGGTCACCTTAACATGGACTTGTCCTAGGAGGGGGTCAATTGCCCTCTGTGACATGTCACAGGACTGGTGTAAAAGAACAAGTCATGACTTTTAAGCCGGTCACGTGGTAGGTACTTTAGGAACCGGTCCTCTTTTCACCTACCACGGGACATGTACCAATTCCCAACTAACCCTATTTTCCCCGAAGGGTCGATTGAGTAAAAATAGACTGAATTCAGTGATTGACAAATCGAATGACAACTAAAAACAAAAACTTTCAGCGGCAGTAGATTAATAGGCCTTGAGCCGACAGGGTATTTCAGAACGGTGGCTCATGTACAAACTAATTTATTTAAAATTAAAAAAAAAATTTTGAAAATAATTTTTAAAAAATCTAATTTCTTGTTTGTTTTTATGTGTCAAACGGTTTAGCCGCCAGCCGGTTACGGCCGATAGCGTTGGATACAGCTAACAACAAGATTTCGGCTGTAATAAGCGGCTACTAACCGGCAGCTTGTATCTCTACCCAGCACATATATGATGGGAAAAGGAATATATCTGTTTTCCATTTCGTTTCTAACACATCGAAATATAGTTCCTACCGAACAGTTTGGTATAGAAAATAAACAAAATCGGTTAAGCGTTAAAAAAATTATGAATGGAAATATTAAGGTCCTCTAAATTTTCCATACAAATTGTGATTTTGAAACAATTTTATTTAGCTTCTAATGCATAAAACATTTTTCATATTGTTTCACCAGGCGCTTAGAAGTAATATATTTGAGGTGAATACAAAAATTTTTCTTTTCACCACAAAAGATTTTTTTTACATCCAAAATAATTTTTTTTTAACTTAAAATTACTTTTTTTTCACCTCGACAATGTTTTCTGACACACTGAAGAAGTGCATGAAAAAATTCGGCAAAGCCGCTAGATATTTAAAACCCGTTTCCACATTGATATTTTTAAAGCAAAACTATCATTTTAGGTGGTACCACTTTTACCGAAAAGTTGGAAATTATTTTTTGGAATATTTTTTTTATCTTACAAGAACACTACAAAATTGTTGAAGAAAAGAAAAACTATGAAACAAATGTTTTTATGTGCCCAATCTCATGTTTAGAGTTTTAAAATTTGGGTCAATTGTGATCCTCTTATTTGATTTTTGGGTTTTTTTGCCTGCCGGGTTTAAGGGAAATGTATACAAAACGTTAGGTAGTTTTAATATGACAAAAATATTATTTCGAACAAAAAGGTTTCGAAAAAACTTTACACCCATTTTATCACCTAAAAACTAATACCCGTATTTATAATTAAAGTTTAACATGAGTTTTATTCATAACACTATTTTTAAACTCATTTTAGTCAAAAAACAAAAAAATCCAATCCCAATCTTAAAAAAGCCTTTGAATTTAAAACACAGTACCCAGATTCTATAAGACCATTATCGTTTATCCTGCACTTTAGAAGTTAGATTAAAATTTAAAACTGTTGTTAGAAATTTGGTAAAAGACAGTAATTTTCAATCTTATAGTTCAACAGTTCGTAATTAATATCTCTAAAACTATAGAATTTAAACTTTGAGAGAGGACGATAATCGTCCCTCGTCTTATAGAATCTGCATAAACTCTAGATGCTAAGCCTAAAATACATTATAGTCCAAAGCTCGTTAAGTGGAATGTATAAGAAGCTACTAACTTTTCATGATGAATATCGCTTGTATATCAGAGAACTGCAAAATCAACTTTTTTCTTGATTTAATCATACACAAAAATTCTTGTTCACTTTTAATAATTCAACAAAATTCACTGTAGAATAAAATCAGCATCATGTTACTGAACGCGTAATTGGAATCAGTGTGAATCATCTGTCGTTTATGTTTTATGCAAATGAAATGACTCAACAAATAGTCAGCGTTGAATATATCAGAAAAAACAACAAACAACGCATATGAGTTTATTCATAATTAAAACAAAATAGAAACACATTTCATAAGGGGGTGGTTTTGTAGAAAAACATTTTATAAATGTTATATGTATATTAGGGTGGGTCTAAAATGCGCTTTTTTAGAATTTTTGTTAGTAATAAAAATATTCTTATTTGTGAAATATAAATATTTTTTTGGAAAAAAAATTTAGGTCGATATCTCAGGCTTGTCTAATTCGGAAAAATTTAAATATTGTCTAATTTTTTTTTTCATCTATTTTGATTGGAAAATTGGGCAATATTTAACTTTAACCGGATTGGGCGAGCCTGAGATGTCGACCTAAATTAAAAAAAAAAAAATTTCACAAAGAACAATATTTTTGGTATTCCTAATGAAAATTACAAAAAAACATATTTTAGACCCACCCTAATATACATATAACATTTATGAAATCTGTTTCTACAAAACCACCCCCTTTTTATAGATAAGAAACTATTTTGTTTTAATTATGATTACACTCATACACGTTGTTTGTTATTTTTTTCTGATTTATTCTACATCAAAATAATTATTGTTGGCTCGAATGAACAGAATAAAATCAATGGTTTAACAACGACCGATGATTATAAATCAGTGATAAAACAATTTGCACGTCGTTTGATTGATTTAAAATCATCAACAAATATGTGTGTTGGAGTATATTCAGCGTTTGAACGCAAACACATATTTATTTTTGTGTTGATTGCGTATGAACGTTTTGCAATCAGCAAATGCAGTTCTCTGTTGTATATTGCTTTGGTATTTTTCTAACTGAATGTTTATTGTCCCTTATCCCTTTTAATAACAATACCAAAATTTCATTAAGATCTGCTAGTAGTTATTTAAAATAACCCAACATCTTAAATACTTTCCTTAGATTTGTGTTAAGATTTGTGTCACAAAATTTTGTACTTCAAATCTTAAATTGGGGAATTTAATTTGAATGTAAATTCCTGCTGAGTTAAGTAAAGTTTTAGGGTTGTATAGTAGATTAATTTTTGAATACCTTAAGCTAAAACTTTTTTTTTGTTATTTGTTAGTATATAATTAATGTATGCCATTATTTCGATTTAATTACACTCTATATTAAATTGTTTCATTATTTTTATAAAGAAAATTAAGAAAAAAACACTGTAACATTTAAATTTGTTTTAGTTTTGTATGTATCGTATGCATGTGTGTTAATAAATGTTATTTTTTTTCTTTTTTGGTTTATATAAAGATAAGAGTTAGAGAGGAAATATGTAATACGATATTATGATGTTCACTGAAAATAGAATTGTTTGAAGAGAAAACAAATGGTAAAGCATACGGTTAGTATGGTATTGTTGTAATAAGATAAGAAATTAAGACATTTTTTTAGCTATAAAAAAAAAAAACATAAAAAAACTGCAACTGAAATTTGTGTTGAAAAAAGTTAAACACAATGAATGAAATGTTAACACAATGAAATTATCTATAAAAGATAAAATTGTCAATAAATTAAAAGAAAAAAACAAAAATGTGGTTAAAAATTTATTAGTTAAATAAAAACGAAAAAAAAAATCAACAACAATTAAGTAAAATTAAAACAATCAAAAACTACCAACTACACTGAAAATATTTTTTAGTTAGAGGGGGATTTAAAAAATATAAAAAACTCAAAATTATAGATATAATAAAATTGTTATATGATTAAGCGGTGTACATGCATTACCACCGATCCCAACGTACTGAAAAATTACCAACCTTATTGTCAAAATCGGCAAAATCAGCAAAACCTCCAGGATTTGTAGAAGAACCAAAGGCATCAGGTTGTGCCGGACGATTTGGTGCCTAAAATAAAGTAACAAATTAATACATTCGAAAGAAAAGAAAAAAAAAACAAGTTGTATACAAACCTGTAAAGGCCTGGGTGGAGCTGGTCTTGGTGGTGGTACTTTTGATTTTTTGGGCGGTAATGCTGGACTAGGTGATTCTGGTCTAGGTGGAGGCCCTGATTTGTTGCTACTAACTGTAGTAGTAATAGAAGTTTGTGTATTGGGGCTTAATACCTGACCCTGACCAGTAGGTGCATGTAAAGAAGCAAAGGGATCACTATCAAAATCAGCCTTGGCGGACTAAAAAATTATGGAAAAGGAAAAAAAAAAACAAAATTAAAATGTGTATCATTAATATTTTAATAATATTTTCTTAATACCTCTGTTTTATTTCCAGCAAATGCATCACCGCCAAATGGATCTTTATGTGTTTCACCATAACCTGTATTTGTTGTGCCACCAAAAGCTTCAAAGCCGGTATTAAAACTAGTATCGAATCCCGAATTAAAACTATCATCGAAACCACCTTTGGCTGTTTGTGTATTACCAGTAAATGGATCACTTTGAAAACCGTTTGTGGCAAAAGCATTATTTTTATTTAAAGCTTTATTATTATCATTAAATGGATCATCTTTTGGTATTTCAATTTCTTTTTCCAATGTTTTGCGGGCATCATCAAAATCGGGCTCAATTTTTAATTGATATTCTGATACAAGTTCAACATTTTCCGATTCGATAGCAGCACGACACAATAGTAAAGCATCAGTCATTTGACGTTGGGTTTCCATTAATTGTGTGACCATTGAACGTATCTTAGGGAAAGGAGAAATTAACGTCAAATCAATTAAAATAATTTTAAAAGCACAAGAAAAATTTATATATAAAATTTACAAATCCAAATGGCCATTAACAAATAATGATATTGTAATTCAACTGCAGATTACTTGGTAGAGTATGAAATCTTAACAAAGATGTTTTACAATAGGTGTGTTCGACGTACGTTACCGTGGGTGCCCAGGGGAACCCAATTTTAAAAATATCGTTTCTTGTAACAAAAATTGGAAAAATGAGAGCGTTCATAAGAGAGTAATTGTGTTTCTCTTTTTACCAGAACTTTTCCCGTACTTTTTGTTTGAATAACCCTGCAGCCACACGATCAAGTTATTCTTTTAAATTTTAAAATTCAATTCAATTGATAGCTGTGACGTAGGCTGCACGCAAATTAAAAGCAATTTTACTTTTCAAGTTGTCATCGCCAATTTTTATTAATGCTATTTATTTACTTTTTTTTTTGTTTATTCAACATTTTGTAATTTGAAAGCCTAGAGGCCAATTAATAAATTACAATATTCCACTGACTTAAAGTTAAAACATTTCAAATCCAATTAAAAAAGTTTAAACATTTCAAATTCACTTCAAAAAGTTTTCAGTAAACAGTTAACCCAGCAAACAATACGTTCCGTTTTCGGTCCGTCATAAACGGAATCAAACTACATTTACGTACCGTTTACTGGATCCGTTACGGTCCAGAAAACGGATTTTAAGGAACATTGAAATTGATTCGAATCCGTTTATATACCGTCAATGACGGACCGATATATAGAATGAAAAACGGAGTTGTTCGTTAAAAGTCCGCCAATGATGGACCATTTACGGATCGATATATCGGATGAAAAACGCAGTTGTCCGTTAAAAGTCAGTCAATGGCGGACCGTTAACGGTCCGTATTCAAACAGTTTTTTCAACAAAAACGGATTTATGTAAATGCCAACATTTTTTAATTTTCAATAACAAATTGTGGTTTTTTTTATTTATTTATTCAAATATTCAAGAACCAGGATGCATAACTGCACGTTTACGGTCCGTAAACGTGCAGTTGAAGCAGGATGCATGAATCTGTATGTGTCGGAGAGTTTGTAAAAATGTTTCTTGGGAATTTTTGTTAGTTATTAAAAAAAATAATAAAAATAAAAAAACATTGGAATTGCATTATGAAATTTAGCCCCCAATTTTTGAAAATGAGAAATTGCCGCAACTTGTGTGATGTAAAATTGCATTTTCATTAAATATGCATTTTTTTATTAAAACATAAAATACAAAACAAAAATTTTGATTTTTTCTATGCCGAAAATTAAAAAAGTACCCCAATCTCTTTCCCCTCCTTTTTTTGGACACTATTCATTTTTCATTTTGAAACGTAATTTCATAGCACCGTTTTTGGGCAACACTTCTAATTTTCATTGGGAACAGACCTTAAAAAAGATAAATCTTTATTAAATTAATTCGGGAAAAAATAATTCTTTTTGCAAATCAGAGAGTTGATTCGATATTTTATAAATCAATTTATTAAATCAGATTTAAAATCATAATTGATTAAGCAATTTCATTTGAATCTTTTTTGATTTGAATTCGCGAATTAAAAAAAGATTGATTTGATTTGGGAATTAAATCAAAATAAAAAAACTTTAAAATTGACTTGCAAATCTCGCTTAGTTTTTTAGATATTTGATATTTTGTAAAATATACTATGATAATAAAAATAGGCCAGATCCAGAAGACATCCCGAGGTATCTATTTTTATAAAACAGCCTATTTTTATAAAAAAAAAAGTCACCCTGTGGCTGTTTTATAAAAATTTCATGAAACCCTTCGGGGACCTACCGGGTCTATTCTAAATGAGGGTTTTTTTGTCGAACTTTGCATAAATTTTGACCGTTTTGCGTTATCTCGTTTAGTTTCAGAGATATTCGCCGTTTTACAAAATGGCCGGTATCTCGAAAACTAAACGAGAAAGGGCCTTTAAGCTCTTCAAAAAGTTCGTTCACAACAAGTGCCCACAGTAGTGAAGATAATAATTTATATGATTTTAACATTGAGTTATCATATGAGGGAAGCATTCCCACTTCAAAATTTTTGCAGTACTTTTTTATCATTGGGATTCGAAGCCACGATCATCTGTTTGGAAATGAAATGTATCCAAATCACTTCCTAGCATCACTTTTAGAGTAATTATGATTTAAGAGATATTTTGAATGTTTCTAAAAAAGTTATAAAAATATACTAACGTATACTTAATTTTGAAGTTGTTTAAAATTACTTCTAAAAAGTACAAAATACTTTGGTAGCAACAAAGGAAGTGGTTTGTAAAGCATCACTATGATTTGTTGTTTTTTTTTTTTTTGCTGTATTTTTATAAGCACACTTTGACCTAAAAACTGTGTGGCATTAAAAAACTTACCGAACTAATTTGTAATTGAGTATTTTGTAAATGATTTGTTAGCTTTTGTAATTCACGATTATTTTCATCATATTCTTTTTGCAATGAATTCTCTTCATCTTTGAGTTTTTGTAACTCTGAACGTTTAGCATTCAGTTCACCCTCTTGTTCATTAATAGTATCCTCTTGTTTCTGGCATTGTTCACGTATTTTGTTAACCTAAAATTAAAAGAATAAAAGAGAAAAAAAAACCAAAGAATCACATTAATATTATTAACCTTAATATATATTACAAATACACATATATATAAATAGTATATTGCAATTACATTTAAAATGTTCTCGCCTATTTTGACATATACCCTTACGCACACAACAATTTAAAATGTTACAACAATTTATTAAACAATGAGATTTTAAAACAAGAATTAAAAAAATATATCACAAAGGGGATTTAAAACAAGTGAACACAAATAATACAACTAAAATTTGGAATAAAATAAAAATACAACATAAAAGAAACTAAAAAAGAAAACAACGCAACCAACCTGATTTCTCATATGGGAAATATTTAGATTAAAATTTGCTAAGGACATCTCAATTTCAGTGCTCTATTTTTTTTTTTTTTTTAGATGTTTATGAAATTATTTCAAGTTGAAATATCATATTCAATTAAAGTGAATATGATATGATAAATAAATTTAACAATTGTAGTCAATTTTCAATTGGAAAACATCAGTATGGTTTTTATAATATTTATATAAAAATGGAAAGGAAATTATATAAAAGGAAGAAAAAAAAAAAAATAATAAATAAAATAATAACTAAAAAAAAAAGGAAATTTTAAACAATGGTCTTAAGTGAAAACATATGCAATCTACTTAAAAATGCTATTGTTTCATAAGACTTACCTGAGCTTTAAGATCATCTAAACGTTTTTGAGCTTCACCCCTTTGATTTTCTAATTGCTTTAAAGTGGCTGATAAAGTATCTAGTTCGCTCTAAAAAATTATTATATATGCGGTTTTTTTATCTTCCTAAAGAATTTTTAAATTTTAATTTTTCTTACCTGCAAACTTCTAACTTCACCATTTTTAATACGTATATCAGCTTCTTTTTGAGCTATTTCTGTTTCTAAAGCTCTGCGTTCTTTTGCTAGTTCCTCAATTTCTTTTGATATCATTTCCAGCTCTGGATTAGTATAAGTTGGTTTAGTTTCCTTTAATAAAACATATATATAATTTAATGATTGAAATTGTTTTATTTACAAAATACTTACTTGTACATCTACTCCGGAGACAATGCCACGCATTGATGGTGGCACCATATTGGCAGTCAATACTTGTGGTGGATCAATACCTTTTTGTTTACGTTCCACCATCCACATGGCTAAAGCGAATTGCTCTAAAGTTAATTTACCCGATTGATTTGTATCACAAAGGGCCCTAAAATGGAGAAAATATTTAAATATTTAAAAAGTGTAATAATTTTTGTTTTTAAAGAAATAAAAATATATATTTTTTTAAAACACTTTTAAAAAACTTTTCCTAGTTAGCGTTTTTATATTGAGTTTAAAATTTTAATACCCAATTTATATGGAAAATTTAAACTCGTAAATGTAGGATTAACTGCTTAATTCAGCACTAAACAAATCGTCTTAATCATATTTTATTATGTTTAATTAATAGTAAATTCTTATGGCAGAGTTTATTCAGTAATAAGTGAATTAATTGCAAATAGTTGCACTGAAATTATTAAACTTTTTACTAAATTAAATTTCCAGTGTAAATTGACTTTTATATATTTTTCTAAACGCCTTATTAGATATCTATTTCATAGGAAAACTGTTTCTAATCAATATCTATAAGCAAAAGGTGGCGAAAAATGTCTAAAAATTAATAAACTCTTTTAATGAAAATTATATAAAATTAAAGAAATTTTGGTATTGTCTATAAGAAAAATTAAAATAGTTTTCTATAAAAAACTATTTCAAAATCGTAAGAATTTTCTAAATTAATAATGTCTTAACATGTTATCATAAAATCTAAAAATATCTAAATACAAAAATGAATCAGTATTTCTTATAATATTGAGAAAAAAAAAATCTGTGATTCTGTTTACGGAAGAAAATAAAATGTTAATACTTGAATAATTTTAGAAAAATACCAACTTGAAAACATGTCAAAAAAAAAATCCACTGGAAAAATTCCTAGATATAAATTTTTTTAAATTTAAAATAAATAATTAAAAACTTACCATATATGTGCCAACATCTTTTGTGGTACACCGGATTGTAAGAAAATATTTTTCACTTCCAAACCCGATACTAAACCATCCTTGTCTCGATCCGAGTCCCTAAACATCACCTCAAAACGTTTCATTTCATCGCCAGTAACAACCCAATCAGCATTGGCTGTAACCGAAGGTGGAGCACCAATCGGTATAAGAGGATCTGTAGATATTAGTGGAGCCACTGTGGCAGGGCCACCAACAGGAGGAACACGTTGCATAGGTGGTGGTACAGTTATGGGAAGAGGAATAGCCGGTGGTGGTGCTATATCCTTAGGGAAGTTAGCCACAAAACCACCATCACCAAAACCTTCAGATGAAGGAGCACGTGGAACACCAGTAACTGGTGGTGGCATTACAGGTGGTGCAGGTTTTGGTGGTGGTCCTGATCCAGGCTTACGTAATTCCGGTGGTAAAACATCGGGCACTGTACGTTTTTCTAATGTTTTATAAACTAAGTGCATGGCCACGATGAATTCGTGTTTGTCCAGATTACCATCTTTATCTTGATCCGCTAAATCCCAAATTTTACCCAATGTTTCCATGGGTAATTTTGATTCCAATAAAACTCCCTTAACTTTATTGCCCGGCAACATGTTACCAACAGGTTTTAAAGATTCAAATAGTTGTTCATATTTTAAACGATCGATAACCGAAATAGACCAATCACCACCAGTAGGTACACCACCACCAATAACCGGAGCTGCTGGTACTCGAGGTGGCACAATCTTAGGGAGATCACCCTTAAAATGGGAAAATTAAATTAAAAAATCACCTAAAAGTATTTTTATATTTATACTTACAACTTTTGGTGGTCTTTCTGTATCCATATAAATATTATTCATATTATAAACATGACCATGTTGAGCCAAGGACACCAATTTCAAAGCTACATAAAAGCCAGGTCTATCCAAATAGCCCTTACCATTAGGATCTGACAAATCCCAAACACGACTCAAAACCACATCACTTAGACCGGATTTTTTCAAAAATTTTGCAGCAGCCATGGCTTCTATGGTACCCGCACCCTTAGGATCCATCTAAAGATAACACAATAACAAAGCAAAGCAATACACTTATATAATGTACACTACATCCCCCTTTTTTACTAACGGGACTAACAAATCATTTGTGTGTCTTCCGTTATAGATAAAATGTCATTACAAAACTAATGTTGACCACTTTTCATGTATCTTTACCTGTTTATAGTAGGCCTCATATATTGCTCCGTGCTTACCGCACAATTTAGCAAAATCTACATTCATTTTTGTTTAACAAAAATTATTCCTTTGTTAATTTTTTCCCAATTGAAATTTCTAAATTTGTTAAATTTATTACATTCAATTCCTCTTTTTACAGAAAGAAAAGAAAACTGTATTTTATTATCACAAAATCGATAAACTGTAGAAAAAAATTCTGACAGTTGAATCGATTTTACCCCAAAATAAAAAAAAAATAATTATGTTGAACTACTGTCAAATTGTATTTTTCTGATTTGACGACACCCTTAATTTCTTTTTTTTTGGTTTTCAATACTATTTGAATATATTTTTAAACGATCTTTTAGTTGTAAAGGTGGCAAAATGAAGTGAATTTTTGTTGTTAATAATTTTTTATTAAAAAATGTAATTTTTCACTATTATTTTTGTTAAATTATTCCAGCACAGAATAGCAAAATTTGCAAAGCCAATAAATGCGATTAATCAAATTAAATAGTACTACTGTTTATCAACCGTGTGGTCTATTAAAAAAGTAGTAGTTTAATTTAAAGGGGTTGTCGTATCTGTGTAGTTCTTGGGGTTGCCGTATGTGGTAAAGTAAATTTTAACGGCTCTTTTATGTTTATATATGAAAATTAATTATATCTGCATTTTCTAAAACCTTCAAATCTAGTATACACTACCAAATGATCGAAATTCAGTTTAACCTAGATTTCAAGCGTAATGTTAATGTAGTTTAAAGGGGCATAAAATTCAAAAATGACATATTTACAATTAAGCCGCATTCTACGCTGTAGCACAAAAGCAAAAATGCATATTGAAAATTGTTGAAAGTTTTATGGTGATTTTCGATTTTTGGAATTTGATAAATTTAGCTAAATGTACACAAATTTTGATAAAATAACTTTTGCTTAAAAAGAAAAAAAAAACATTTATTGATTTTTATTAATAAGTGAATAATTTAAAATCAATTTTAATCAATGATTTGATATTAACTAAAGTAAGATATTGATTTACAGATTCACCTTCTACAGATGGTAGTTCAATCCGAAATGTCCGGTAAGAAACCCTTTTAGCAACCTTATGTTGTTCCTAGCAAGGTCCAAAATTTTTCAATTGGAAATGGGGTTGACCAATAGTTTCGCCTGTCTCATCCCCAAAGAATTGTTCCAAATGTCCTTTGCCATCGGTAGTTTCCCCTCCTTAGCCAACGCTACTATGGTGGACCAATTCACCCGACAGTACGATTCCGATGGTGTGGAAGAAACCATTCCTCGTTACCAACATGTCCACGATGACCTGGTATCCAGTAAAGAGTAACCCTGTTACCCGAGGCCAACTGTTAAAGAGTATCAAAACATTCAAGAGCTATTCTTGAAGTGAATGTCCAAGACGACAAAGACTGGAATGCCGATCGGCTATCAGAGAAGATAGAAATACATGCGCCCTTTAGATCCTTACCAATATTCAGCCTAGCGCATATGAGTATAGCCTGTAGTTCAGCTTGGAATACCGTTGGCCACTTGCCCATTGGCTCTGATATCCTCTTGTTGGATCCAAAGACCCCCGCTCCCACACCGAAGTCCATTTTCGACCCGTCAGTGTACCAGTTTAGACTACGAGTGTCTATTTCTGGACCACCCGCTGCCCATTCCGACCTGCTTGAGATGACAACCCCGAATTTCCCACCCAATCTCAAATCATTGTTAATACGGTCTCGTGTACAAAGAAGTCTGTGATTAGTTGTTATTCTATTACCCTTGTGTTTGTTGTTAAGCAGCCACAATAAATTGTTTATATTTAAAATTATCAATTTTAAGGCCTGCATTGCTGACGGTTTCGTCTTTCTTCAGTTCTTCAGTTTGTTTTTAAATTTAAATATAATTATTTAAATAATTTAATACTGTTTGAGCGATAGCGGCAATTAAAAAGAATTTTTAATTTTGCAAAAGCCAGCATTAAAGGGTTAAGTCAAATTTAAAAATTAAATAGGAATAATGTGGATACATCTTTTTTCCTATAAACAAAGCGCTTTTAAGTGCTTGGACTTCATTTTTGCCTAAACCAAAAGTAAGCATCATTGTTTTAGAAGAAGGAGTAGATAAAAAATAAACAACAAAGTTTTCGCGATTTTTTAGCTCATATAAACAAAAAAAGAATTTGATGCAGAAAATTGTTGCGGTTTTTACTTTAATTTCAAGAAAATTAAGAAAAGTTTATGGAAAAATAAAAAAATATTAACTAAAACAACATTAAAAGACAACAAAAATGAAATTGAATGAACCTGTAAATGGTAGTCCTGTTGTAACTCCCCTCAAAATATCCTCTGTATTGGGTCAAAAATTGTCGAAGGTGGAGCCTACAACTGCAACACATACAAGCGAAACGACTGAGAATGGCGAAATTGATGAAGAATTCGATAATTTCCCAGAGGACGATGGAGATTCTGTTAAGGATGAAGATATTGTTTTAACTGGATTTATAAAAGAAAAGAAAATGGATGTGAAATTACAAGAACAGGAAGAAGTTAGTGGCGGTGAAGTAGTCGTTGCTGGTGTAGGTGGTGGTGGATGTATTGATAATAATGATACAGCTGAAACTGAAGAAGAGTCGTCTAGTGTGGGCAAGAAAAAGGGTGTACGCAAAAAACGTTCTATTAATTGGGAGGAAGCTGAAAGGGTAAGTTAAGTTAAAGTATCAGTTTAAAAGTGAACAGTAATTACATATTTTGCATGAATACCATTTCTTTATTTTTTTTTGGGTAATTGATTTATTTTAAGTATACTTTTTAATTTGTCTTTACCTTTTTGGTTGCTGTTCTTAATTTGCACATTTTAAGTAACTAAAATTTGTCATTAGTTCTGTAGAGTTTTTTCGGGATTGAAATTTGTATATGCATAGGGTATTTTTCTTACAGAATTGCATTTTGTTTTTTAAGTAGTTGATATACACAATTGAAATACCTTAAAAAGCGATTTAAAATACCGCCCTAAAAAAGTATTTCTTATTCGATCTAGCCATATCCGTCTGTTTGTTTAAATGGCGATCATGGCGCGAAAAGACGAAACTGTGTTGCTCGCTTTTAGTCAGTTTTTTTTTTTTATCAATCTGATCGGTAGAAAAGTTATTGATGAATATAAAAAATTGTGTATATTAAGCAATTTTTTATTAGCGTCAGCTGAATAAAATATTTTGTCATTTTATTCACCTCATTTTATTTTCATATTTTCACATTTTTCACCCCAAATATTTTTTCATCTCTAAATATTTTTTTACCACAAACATTTTTTTCGCCCGAGTAAAAAGGGTTATACATTATTTTATATTATTTAGATTTTATTAAATTTATCTTTTTATTTATATAATAATATTCAATGAATCCATATTGAATTTAAATTTTAAGATCAAATTTCATTTCCAATGTACAATTTAAATTTATATTTTTATTCAAAATCAATTACATTCCATTTACGATTGGAAAATGTATCGAAACAGTTTTAAAAAGCAATTGGATATATCGTAAATTTTTTATTTCAAATTATCTTGTTTCTGTTTCTTAAAGATTTCAAGTTGCATCTATAAATTTGTAGATTGTTTTATTATTAAATTGAACTTGAATTTTTCATGATAAGTCCATAATCAATAAATTTCAAATATTTCGAAATGATTATTTCGTAATTCTATATTTAACTTTAAAATCTGTTATACTAATTTTAATGTATTTTTCTCATTTGAATTTAAAAAAAGATAAATTCTCTCTAAAAACAGCCAGAATTTTATTTATCAATAAAAAAAGAAATTTTAAATTCTGAGATATTCTAAAATATCTCTTTTAAAGAATGTGTAAATTTTGTATAAAAACAACTTTATAGATCAGATGCGAAAGTCCAGAGATTTGAAATAATTCTCCAAAGAGCAAAAATATGAGATAATCCCCCCAAAAATGACGTAAAATAGTTTGGAGATTATTTCATTTTCATTGGGGTTTACTTCATCTTCAAATTTGTAAATTATTTCATTATGAATAAACCGCCAATAAAATAAACAGTTTGGAGATTATTTAATATTAAGTTTTTAAGGAGTTATTTCTTTTTCTTCATTGCTATTTTATTTTGCCAAAAGTTGAATTTTTTAATATTTGCTACAAGAGGTTTTAATAAATTTCTTTTATTTTTTAATTCAACTGCTGCATATCAACATCGAATATTTGGAGAGGTTATACATAAGAAACAATTTTTGAATTCAAATATATGGGTTCAAACATAGCAATTTTCATTAAAACCCAATTTCCATCGTCAAAATAATTTCAATGTTGGGTTCGTTTCTACCAGACATTATTATCTAAATATATAATTAAAACAAATGAAGCTTTTGGACTTATTTTAGGGCTCAAAAAGCACAATGTTGCTGCTTTTGTAATTTTTCGTTTGGAGCTTTTTAACTATTTTTGCTTTTAATGCCGAAAAATCCATTTAACACGGAAAAATTATGAAATCAAGTTATAAAAATATTTTATTATACCCTCCACCATATACGGTGAGGGTATATATCAGTTTGTCACTTCGTTTGTTCTAAGACCACATAAAGTATATTTATTCGTGATCCTTATGCAATTTTAAGTCGATTTAGCAATGTCCGTCTGTCTGCCTGTTGAAATGGCGATCACTTTTACCCAGATTGTTGTACATCCTCCGGAGCAGTTTGGTATTGAAAATGAACAAAATCGGTGCAGCGGTTAAAAAGTTATGAGTGAAAATGTGAAGATACCTCTAAATTTTCCATACAAATTGGTGTATTTTAGTACGATTTCATAGTAGCGACTGGTACATACACAGAAAAAAGTATCACAACATTTTTCGAAATGATTATTTCGTAATTCTATATTTAACTTTAAAATCTGTTATACTAATTTTAATGTATTTTTCTCATTTGAATTTAAAAAAAGATAAATTCTCTCTAAAAACAGCCAGAATTTTATTTATCAATAAAAAAAGAAATTTTAAATTCTGAGATATTCTAAAATATCTCTTTTAAAGAATGTGTAAATTTTGTATAAAAACAACTTTATAGATCAGATGCGAAAGTCCAGAGATTTGAAATAATTCTCCAAAGAGCAAAAATATGAGATAATCCCCCCAAAAATGACGTAAAATAGTTTGGAGATTATTTCATTTTCATTGGGGTTTACTTCATCTTCAAATTTGTAAATTATTTCATTATGAATAAACCGCCAATAAAATAAACAGTTTGGAGATTATTTAATATTAAGTTTTTAAGGAGTTATTTCTTTTTCTTCATTGCTATTTTATTTTGCCAAAAGTTGAATTTTTTAATATTTGCTACAAGAGGTTTTAATAAATTTCTTTTATTTTTTAATTCAACTGCTGCATATCAACATCGAATATTTGGAGAGGTTATACATAAGAAACAATTTTTGAATTCAAATATATGGGTTCAAACATAGCAATTTTCATTAAAACCCAATTTCCATCGTCAAAATAATTTCAATGTTGGGTTCGTTTCTACCAGACATTATTATCTAAATATATAATTAAAACAAATGAAGCTTTTGGACTTATTTTAGGGCTCAAAAAGCACAATGTTGCTGCTTTTGTAATTTTTCGTTTGGAGCTTTTTAACTATTTTTGCTTTTAATGCCGAAAAATCCATTTAACACGGAAAAATTATGAAATCAAGTTATAAAAATATTTTATTATACCCTCCACCATATACGGTGAGGGTATATATCAGTTTGTCACTTCGTTTGTTCTAAGACCACATAAAGTATATTTATTCGTGATCCTTATGCAATTTTAAGTCGATTTAGCAATGTCCGTCTGTCTGCCTGTTGAAATGGCGATCACTTTTACCCAGATTGTTGTACATCCTCCGGAGCAGTTTGGTATTGAAAATGAACAAAATCGGTGCAGCGGTTAAAAAGTTATGAGTGAAAATGTGAAGATACCTCTAAATTTTCCATACAAATTGGTGTATTTTAGTACGATTTCATAGTAGCGACTGGTACATACACAGAAAAAAGTATCACAACATTTTAAGTAACTAAAAATATTTGTTAAAATTCAAATTCGATTTCTAGCAATTTTTTTTAGCAATTTGTAAATTATACATTTCATTTAAATTCTTTGAAAATAAAAATTTAATTTACCAAAAAATAACAAAAAGATTTTTTGTATTAACAAATTCCATTGTTAGTGATTTTATTTATTAAAATTTGTTTGTATTTACAAAAATATTCTATGAAAGATGTTCAATATTACTACAAACAGAATTTTGTAGTTTTATTCTGTGTAATATATTTTCCCATATTTATTCACCAGTCGCATAAATATTTTTCACCTCAAAAATTTTTTTAACCACTAAAATTTTTTTTCACCATAAACAATTTTTTTCACCTCAAATTTTTTTTCCCACCAAAAAATTTGTTTTCGCATCCAAAAAAGTTGTTCACCTCAAAATAAATTTTTTCATCTCCATAATTTTATTTCAAAAGTTTTTTATATTATTTGTATCAAAAACAGTAGAGAACATTTTTTTAAGATATTGGTGGAGGGTATTCAAAGATTCGGTACAGCCGAATTTAAGCCTTTTTTACTCGTTTTTTTTTTGAACATTTAAAAAAGCCACAAATCAATTTTTTGATAAAAATAGGTTTTTTTCTATTTTACATATTTCATATTTTCACTTATCATAATTTCTGAAACTTTGTGAAAATGATGTAAAATTTACACCTTTTTAAGCAAAAAATTATGCTCTTACTCGGAAAAAATTATGAAATAAAGTTATAAAAATATTTTATTTTGTTTACACTTAAAAAAGACACAAATCAATTTTTTTCATAAAAACTGTTTTTTTATATATTTGAAAATTTTATAAGTTAACTGTTAACATATATTATATTTCGTCTATAAAAAAAATTGTGTGTAATGAATTTTACGCATTTTTAAGCAAAAAAATTACGCTTTTACACTTTTCACAATTACTGTTGCGTTTTTTACCCTCAAAAAGTTGGCATCACTGCCCTTAAACTTTGGGGATTTTCTTTTGGGGTTAATTTCATTTCTTTTGGGTTTTATTTAATTTTTCCTCTTGGCACTTATTTTTTGGGCTTTTATTTCATTGGGTAATTCGAAATTGAAATTTTTGGCATTACATTTTCAATAATATTCAGTTAACTAATTTTTATACATTTTAATTTTAATTAAATTCCATTTTTGTTTACTAATACTTTATTATTTTTTTTTTGTTTTCCACTAATAATTTCTATTTTTAAATCATATTTTACATTTAATTAACTTGGTGTTTAAATAATTTTTATTAAAAAAAAGAAACTAATCTTATAATATTTAATAAAATATATTGACATTTAAAATGTATTTTTCATTAGAGTCTTTTAGTTGAGGTTATCAAACCGAAAGTAGATTTTGTGGAAAACAAATCTGTAGATGCCAAAAGTATCAAATCAAAACGTATGGCTTGGTTACATGTAACCAAACAGTAAGTGTAATAAAAATATTTTTTATTATTTTCTCCGCAATAACAATCGTTAAATTTTGTAATTGACAACTGAAAATCTCTTTAGATTTAATTCATTAAATTTTCGTCATCGTTCTTTGGAACAAATACAAGTGCAATGGCGTAGTATGAAAAATTCAGCTAAAAAAGAATATCAACAAAAATATCCCAAATCCATTCTACCCTTGGAGGGAATACAAATGTTGGAATTTATGGAGGAAATGCAAAAGGAACCGATAATAGGGGGTACAAGAAGTCAAACGCGTAATTCAAGCGTACAACAACATGCCATAAAAAAAGAATTGAATGATGACATGGAAGAAGATGAGGAAGAAGATACACCATTGGCAGCATTGCCTACAATATTACAAAATCACAGTAACAGTGAAGATACCCAACCGACAACATCAACATTGGCACTACCATCACCACCTCCCACCTTGGCTGAATTGCAAAATGCTGAATTCAATCAACAACAGCAACAAGAGCAATTTTATGATATTAATAATATGCGAACGAAAAAGAAAAGATCTTTACCAAAATTAAAGCAAAAGGTAATTAATACTAAAAGTCCTTTGCTGGCCGCTAAATTACAAGAAAAATCTAATACGGGAGGAAGTGGTGGTGGTATTGGTTTAAAAATAAAAAGACAAAAATGTGACAACTCAACATCTTCATCCTCCCTAACAGATGTTTCAACCACTGGTGTCGTCACAATGAATACATCAACATCAACGAATTATCATATTACCGATTCTAAACCCATCCCATTAACCACATCAACTCTAACCACTCCACCACCCTCGCCCCCAGTTTGTCTAGATGATAAATTAAAAAAACAATTATTTGATTTAATTAAACGCAGTCGTTTATCTGAAATTGATTATGCCCGCAAGGAACATGAACAAAAACTGAGACATGAACAACAAGAGCAGGAACTTAAATTGCGTTATATGAGCGAAATACATGAACAACGTATGCGTTTTGCCTTACAAGAACATGAGGCTCGTATGTGTGTATATGCTTTGGCAAAAAAGCAAGATAATGCTACTGCTGCTGCTGCTATTGCTGTAACTGATGAAGTATTAGTTACTACAAAAACACCAGAAATTTAAATTAAGATCTTTTAAAGATATTTAGGATGTTTATAAGGGGTATGCTAAGTGTTTCATGTGTTGTAAGGTGCTATTAAAAAGAGAGTTATTGAAAATTATTTTTAAAAAAATTACAACAATAGACGACACAAGGGCGGATCAATAAGTCCGTGACTTTTCGAACTTCCTTCGTAGTTATATGAAACGCAACACTGCTGTCATCAATTACCACCTATTAATAGACTACTGTCAAATTTTGAGCAAGTTCCGTCATTTACTTTGCGTTTAACAGCTGTTCAAAACATACAACCTCGTGGATTTTTTTAAAAATAGAAAGAGTGAATTTCGAGTTCTCATTAATCATTATTTTTGCGACTTATTGATCTGCCCTCGTACTATATGTGTACCTTTGTTTAGGGTGGGTGCGAACTGGCTTAATGAAATCGAAACTAAATTCAGGTTTCCAAATTTCTATGAATTTTTGTAAATATTTTCAAATATTTCTCAAAGAAATTTTAAACCCTTTTGTCAATTTGTATTTAGCTTAGAATTTATTGAGCCACCTCGCCTTAGTGTGCTAACAAAGAGAAAAAATCCAACAAGAAATTGTTTTGAAATTCAAATAAAAATTTTAAAAACTTCGATTTTTAATAGGACGATTCAACACATACTACAACACTTGTAATGTCCTTAATTATTAATATTTAAGTGTATTTAACAAAAAAAAAATACTAATTATCAGTTAAATATTTAATAAAACAAAAAAAAACCGATATTATAAAATGTATGTATTTAAAATATGTATGATTACAATCATCCCAGTTCTGAGTTCAGAAACTTTTTAATTACAGTGGATTTGTAAAATCCCATGAAACTTAAAATTTCAAAAATTTTGCTGTTCCAAAAAAATGTGGAATTTAAAGACAATTTTTAAAATAAATTTTGATATACTACTTGTTGCAAAAAAAAAAAAAGGATTAATTTTTCTGTCATTAAACGAAATAAAAAATATTCGAATGTGGTTTACAAAACAGCAAAAAATATTAAAAATATCAAAATGTTTTACTTAAGAATTTTTTTAATGTGTATTCGGAATATGCATTTAGTAATTTTTAATTTTTCAATACTCATGTTTTTTTTTTATTTTTTTTTTATTCAAAAGGTTGTAGTATTTTATTTCGATCTTTTACCTTAAGTCTTAACTTTTTCTACTTACAGTATTATTATGTCTGATTTATGTTTTCTTGTAGTTTTATTTTAACAAATGAAACAAAATTTATAATTAGTTTAAATAAGTTTTTCAGCTCTTAGTTCTAACTATAAGTTTTTTCTTTGATGCAAAATTAAATAAAGTTGTAATAAAATTATAAATCAAAAATAAATAAAATATTAATTATAAAAAGTACAATAAAATTAATTTGAATAATTATTTTTGTTTTTATTTAGTAACTGACTTATAAAATGGGCATTAAACTGCACTACGATTGAGCTTTTCAATTAAATTTATAGATAGCATTTAACGATTTACTTGCCTGTTTATAATTGTGATTGTCATAGTGTTATTTTCTAAATTCAAACGAATTTTTTTAAAATTTTGTGGATGTATTTTTTTGAACAGATCTTTGATCTGGTTGTGACTGTGTTTTAATGTGTTTTTATCTAAAAGTCGTTAGAATATATATTTTTTATCATAAGGAAAAATAAGTTTCTGATGACTTTTATTACCCTTTCACTCCCATTTTTACCACCTTCTTATTGGAAATGATGTTGAGGGTCAAACTAATCCACTATTTGCTCGTGCCCGTAATTTCAAACCCCATCTTTGTAAAGGCCTACGCCGAAGTATCAGTCTATATGTCAATTTTCAAAATCCTAGCTTTAGCAGTTTGGGATGAATGATTAAGAGCGCAATTTTTTCCCCCTTTGAAACGCTATTTTTCCGACTTTTCCGTTTTTTACTTCCCCATCAAAATTTTATAAATCTTTTTTGGAACGCATGAATACGCCAAAATTTCAGTTTCTAGCTACATCAGTGTACGCTGGGTAATTAAACGGGCATTTATTTTCTTTTTAACCCCATCTTTACCACTTTTTTTGGAAACTCTAAAGATTATATCATAAGGAAAAGACATTTTGAATTTCAGGCTCGCTCCCCTTGTCTAGTGTTTCAATTCCACTCGTTCCCTTCTCCATTCCATTCCCCTTGTATATTGCTCCAATTCCATTCTTTTTCTCTTCCCATGTCTAGTGTTTCAATTCCACTCATTCCCCGTTTTATATCGATTCATTTCCGAAGGCTGATGCTTTAATTCCACTCGTTCCTCATTCCATTCCATTTCGTTCCCCTTGTTAAGTTGTCCAATTCCACTCGTTCGCCGTTCCCTTACATTTCGTTTTCCTGTTTAGTGTGTCTATTCCATTTGTTTGCCGTTTCATTCTATTTCGTTCCCCTTGTTTAGTCCTTTAATTCCGCTCGTTTCCCCTTCTATTCGATTTTGTTCTCCCTATGTTTTAATTCCACTCATTCCCCATGTCATTACATTTCGTTCCTCTTGTCTTGTATTTCAATTCCACTTGTTCATCGTTTCATTCCATTTTTATGTTTAGTGATTCTATTCCACTTGTTTCCAGTTTCATTTCCTTTGACTAGTATTCAATTTCCCACGTTCGACGTTTCATACTATTTCGTTTCCCTTGTCTATGGTTTCAATTCCACTCGTTCCCCTTTCTATTCCATTTTGTTTGCCTTATTGTAGTGTTTTAATTCTACTCGTTCCACATCCATTATCATGGCATTATAATACCTCTAGTCAAATCAGTTTGGCCAATCCGTTAACTGGGAGACAATTTTTTCCTTTGAACCTACATTTTTGCCAAGTCCCTGGGGAAAATTCAAAAAACATATTTTATGATTTTTATATTTCTGGTGTCTTTTTGCTTCTTCCTGTAGGGATTTTCAAATATTCCGTATTACCAGTGTGTTAGCCCATTTCCAAGAATCACATATTTTACATTGCAGGTTTCTAGCCAAAACAAGTTTGGGCAGGCCGTCAAGGGGGAGACTTTGTCACTCACGTAGAAATTTTCAAAAATCGTGTCTTGTAAGTGCTTCAGATTCCCGTTGGAATTTCAAAAAATCCCGTCTGAGACGGGAGAAGTAGCCCACATGTTCAGAGGATTTGGAAGGCAGTCAGTGAGGGAATTTTAATCTTTTTCGTCCCTGCCCGTAGGATGTTCCAAAAATCCTGTATTACCAAATTTGAACTTCCTAGCTTCACGCCCCTGTTGGAAATTCCAAAATATGCCTTTTTACTGAGTTTGCCAATAGACCAGGGAACGCATATTTTTTAATTTAAAGTTTCTAGTCCAAATGGGTTTGGCCGAAACAGCAGCAATATTCTCGGGTTGCTGGATTAATGTCCGACAAAGTGAAACTGGCGCGAAATTTGATCACAATAGTTTGAATGGCCTGTTCGGTGGGTCGATTATAACGTCCATAAAATGGACATAATTTAAGAAACACATTTCTCACACAGCACGAATTTTGGTATTAAAATTTAGAGCCTCACACTACCCGGGTTTCGGTCTACCGGGTACTTTTTAAAAAAAAATATACTTATTAATTTTTTTTTCAAAATTAAAGCACTTTTTTTTAAAATACTGTCGTTTTAAGTTTTTTTTTTCCAAAAAAGTTCCTTGTCCAAAAAGTTCTTTTTCAACAAAAAAAAAAAAAATGTTAAAAAAGTACTTTTTGTAAAAAAAATAATTTTTCCGAGTGCTTTTTGTTATTTTTTTTAAATTTACTTTAAACAAAAATACTTTTTTTTACAAAAACGTACTTTTTTAAAATTAGTACTGTTTTCAAAAACAAGTACTTTTATTTAAGAAAGTACTTTTTGAAAAAAGTACTTTTCTTAAAACAAAATCTTGGTCAGACCGTAAGACCGGGTATGATAACCGGTGTCCGGTCTACCCGGTTAACCAGCCTTGACCGTAGGCTCATTAAAATTCAATAATTTAGTGGTAAAATGGCAAACCTTTTTGAGCATTTTTGGCATTGGGACATGCAACGAATTTTTACAAACAATTTACACCGAATAACCATATAGCAAAAAAAAACACCCTTTATATAACAAATATAAACTTAACAAGAATTTTTAAAAACTCAACAAATTTTTTTTTTAAAAACTAGCAAAATACTGTTGGTTTTTGGTTTTTATTTAGATAGTAGCTTTAATAAACCACATAAGGCCACAATGGCTCGGTTATGTAAATGAAGAATTTATATAAAAAAAAAAAACTGTTGCGAAATATAGTACTTCTTCTTGGTTATTTTTTAAATAACTGTGATTATCATTGTTTGTACTTTTCCATAGAAAAACAACTGTAATTGCAGTTGAAAACAACAACTTCTGATTACTACACAAACAACTGTATTTGTGTTAAGTTTTGGGCACTGGTGTGCTCTGACATACATAGTGTAATTTTATGGCCAAAATTTTTGTAGAACATTTCATCCCCGCCCTTCCCCCTTTATCAGGGTGTTTTTGACAATTTGTTAAAATAAAGCTAAAAAATGCCATTATGAGGGGGAGTTAGAGGGTTAATATGTACTACAAAAATATTTGTCATACCATTATCTACAAAGTTGCTGAACATACTCTACACCTCAGATGTAAAGAAAACATAGTTTTATATACCGATATGCTGCAAGAACAGGCCAGAGCTGTGAAACTTAAACCGCCTATAAAATGAAACTCCGATGTAAACTATCAAAACACCGAAACACGTATATTTTTTTTTTGTTGGTCTCCTTAACAAGAATCAATCGTCGGAAGCCTGTAATTTTGGAAAAAGTTTTAAATTGTTTTACAGTGTTATGTACGCCATAAAATGGAAGAAGTGCACGATGAGTTTGACGAATAGAACAAATATTTTGATATTTTCCTCTGGTGTTAGTCGATTCATAATGAAATTTCAAAGTAAACTCAACAAAAAGCAAATATCAGCTGTTAAATGGGTTGTCAAATAAAGCAGTGATGCCAACTCAGAGTTGTGACACTCAAAAAAATACACCCTTTTAATGCGCTTCTTGTTCTAACGTATTTTTTTTTGTTGCTGCACTCACCAATAAAAGTCTGTAATGGCAACTGAAAATTTAGCTGTTATTACGGGAAATTTTGCTAATTTGATCCCAGCGGTATTTTTTGCTAATCTTAGCAACACATGTCTGCTGACGCGTAGTACAATGAAATTAGTAGAAAAATTGGTAGCCGCTACTAAATTTTAGTAAACTTTTTGTAAAGCGGAATTTAAGACCGGTTTGCTAAAATCAGCAAAAAAAAAAAAAATTACTAAATATTGTGAATATTAGTAAAAAAAATTAAAATTTATTTTTTTATCGAGCATCAATTTTTTTACAAAATTAAAAACAAAATCAAAAGCTTAAAAATCTTAAAAATTATTAAAACATAAACGAATTAATCATTTTGTTTTTATTTGGTAATTTCTGTTTTGAAAAATATTTTATTCAATATTTTTTTACTTTTAAGGTCAAATTTTAATTGTTTTTAGGGCTGATTTTTAGAACTAAAAAAAAAACTTTTTAGTGCTTTATGATGTCCTATTTTCAGACATGAGTCGGTATATTCACTTCCGATCCTTTTTTCATTTATGTAACATTTTAAGGCAATTTAAGTTTGTAGGTGTAAGTTTTAATTAGAAATAACATTTTCTTCAATATCCTCTTTTTCAAAACTAATATTTTTTTTGCTAATTTTAGCAAATCGGTTCTCAAAAATTTGTAGTGATTTCTGAAATTAGCAACAAAAATTTGTAAATATTCTGTAAAAACTCTGTAATTTTTAAAATGTACATAGCAAAAATATTTGCTAAATAATAATTTTTTTACTAAAAATCAGTGCAAAAATAGTAAAGTGGGATTAAAAACCGTTTACAAATTTTTTTACTAAATTTTTTTTCTGAGTGTATTGTTGAGTGTAGTACATATTTATGATTGTAATGCACATTATTTATGATTGTAATGCACATTATCATTTTATTTGCATATTTTAACTACTGGTCACTCACTATGTTTGATTTATTTTCATTCAGAAAAATTAATCATTCAATATTTTTACAAGTTCTTTTTTTCTCTTAAAAAACACAAAAGCTTTGTTATTATTGAAAGGAGCTTTTTTTACAATTGTAAATGCTGCGCAGAATCCATTACGAGTCCATTTACGAATATTTATCCTTTATGATATTTAAGATAAATATATTAACAATATTCGCATCGCATCTTCAATTGCTGGTAAACAACAAGTGTTAGATAGACCATTGACATTGCAATGCATTAGTATTAAAACGGATGCGGAAACAAACATTACATGTAAACGGAAACAAACGTGATATAATAAATAAAATAAAGCCCAAAAAACTAGTAGTTTTAAAATATTTTTAGTTTTTAAAAACCTTTAGAATTTGATTTAAGATTTATATGGAATTTGATAAATAAATACAGGCAGTTTTCAAAAGTTACTAGATTTGGGTTAAATGTAAATAAAATGAACTTAAAGAAAATATAAGTTTTTAAAAAAGTGATGAAAGCTAGTTTAGAAAAGAAGTTTAAAAAAAAAACAAAAATATAAAAAATTAAATTAAAATAATTTATTAAATAAAATAAAATAAATATTACGTTAAAATAATTACTAAAATATATATAATAAAAACAGAATTTAAACTAAACACATGTCTATAATTAAAAAAAAAAATTATTCAAAATACACTCAAATAAAAAGTATGTATAAGTTACAGAAATATCTTACCGAAAAAATAATCAATTTTATAACAGCAGATCATGTAACTAATTTTAGCAGAAAGAATGTAATTTTAAGTAATGTGATAGTAAAATAAATTAATTAAAGTTATTAAAATTTAGTAAAATTTTAATAAAAAAAAGTTTTAGTAAAAAAAAAATTAGTAAAAAAAATTTAGTAAAATTTTAGTAAACCTATAATGGAAATCAATTTGTTAAAAAAAGTTTAGTAAAATTTTAGTAAACCTATAATGGAAATCAATTTGTTAAAATCAACAAATTTTTTGCTAAATAATTAGTATATTAATTTCTAAAAATTCGAATTCATTTTAAGTAAAAAAATTTTAGTAAAAAAAAATTTTAGTAAAAAAAAATTTTGGTAAAAAAAATTTTAGTAAAAAATAATTTTAGTAAAAAAAAATTTTAGTAAAAAAAAATTTTAGTAAAAAAAATTTTAGTAAAAAATAATTTTAGTAAAAAAAAAATTTAGTAAAAAAAATTTTATTAAAAAAAAATTTTAGTAAAAAAAAATTTTAGTAAAAAAAATTTTAGTAAAAAATAATTTTAGTAAAAAAAAATTTTAGTAAAAAAAAATTAGTAAAATTTTAGTAAACCTATAATGGAAATCGATTTGTTAAAATCAGCTAATTTTTTACTAAATAATAAGTATATTAATTTCTAAAAATTCTAATTCATTTAGAGTATGTATCCTTTTACATTTACTTTATAAATTGTAAAAATGTGGAAACTTAAAAAACTGCTCTCAATTATGAAAAAAACATAGTAAAAATTGTTGCTAACTGAGGAAAAATTAGTAAAATATTTTGCTTAAGCAACGAAAATTAGTAAAAAAAATTTTTGTAGTTTGTACATTAAAAATACAAAGAAGTTTTACTAAAAAGAGATGTGGGCAAATGTTTTTCAATCAATTTTGCATAAAAATTGATATCCAGTTAAAAGGCCAAAAAAATTGTTTTTTAAAGTGTAAAAAAATAAGCAATGATGTAAAAATAACTAACAATGTTGTAAAAATAGCTGACAAATTTTTACTACAAAAATTTTAAAATAATTGACAAAAATTTTTATATATAATTTATTTAATTTATTTTCGGTATTTGAATTTAAAACATTTTTCTTTTGATTACAAAAATATACATACAAGGTGGCGCAAAAGTAATCCTCCTATCAGAAAATGCTATAAATTTTGCGATTGGCCCCTAATGTCAGGTCTGTTTTGACATTTGTGTAGTAAACACATGCGAAATACACGTTAATAAACAATGTTACGCTACACTGCTCCAGAACGCGGAATATTGGTGACTATTTATTTGAGCAATAATGAAGACGATTTTTCATCAAAAATAATCATGAGTGATTAGGCCCATTTCCATCTTATCGGGTACGTAAATAAGCAAAATTTACACTTCTAGGGCACTGAAAATCCGCGTGTAATCCACGAAGAGCAATTACACCCGCTCAAAGTCACTGTATGGTGTGCTCTTTTCGCTGGAGGAGTCATCGGACCTTTTTTCTTCGAAGACGTCGCGGGTCAAACGGTTACTGTGAATGGTGAGCGCTACAGAGCAATGATCAACGAGTTCTTTTTGCCACAACTTGATGAATTGGGATTGGAAAACATGTGGTTCCAACAGGACGGTGCAACGCCACACACTGCACGTGCCACAACCGATATGCTGAAAGATGCATTTCCCGGGCGCCTAATCTCCCGTTTTGGCGATTTGCACTGGCCAGCAAGATCGCCTGATTTGACCGCTCCAGACTTCTTTTTGTGGGGCTTTTTGAAGTCGCGGGTTTATGTCAACAAGCCTCAGACTCTTGCAGCTCTTAAAGACAATATCCGCCAAGAATGTGAGGACCTATCGCCGGAAGTTTTGGCCAGAGTGATGGAAAATGCCATAAAAAGGGCTCAAATGACAATCAACTGTGGCGGCGGCCATTTACATGACATCATATTCTCGACTTGATGTAAAAAAAATTAAAAGACCAAATAAAAATAATCCACAAGAAGAATCAAAGTTTTTCATTTTTTTTTTTTAAATTACAGCCAAAAAACATCGGAAGGAATATGTTATGCTTCATTCTGCTTAAAATTTTAGGTCAAAATTCCAAACGGTTTACCAGTTCTTACGTTTTTATGCATTAGAGATACAATACAATTTTCTGATTTTAATTTGCAAACTTATAACACATGAGAAATGTTAACAGAATATGAAAATAGGCTTAAAATAAAGAAATACGTGTCTCGGCGTTTTGCTGTAGCTGGTCAGAACTTTGAGAAAATCGATTTTTAAGCTTCGAAGGACCGTGGAGGTTCACTTGTAATGTAATACTATTAAAAAAAGTTCTATAAAAACATAATGGGTAAACCGATTTTAATGCTTGAGCCAGTTTTGAAAAGGGAATTAAATTTAGATTTTTACTTTTTATTTAAAAAAAACAATTTTTTTCTCCGCTAGATGGCGCTTTAATTTTTATTTAAAGTTAAAAAATAACCAAAAATGTAATGTAAATATAATGTAAAAATACAAAAATGAATATGAAATCTTAAATAATATTTTGTGTTAAAAATGTTGGTCGTTTATTTTTTTATGTGTAAGTTTTAGGATTTGTATCACGGCATAAATTCCAACAATATTCAGCAAGCATGTGAGTCATGTCTTTTCCTTTGAATCGATTTTCTATTGTAACAATATGTTTATGGAAACGTTCTCCATGCTCATCACTAAAATCACCCAAATTTTAAGGAAAAAAGTCTAAATTGTTGTGCAAAAAATTAATTTTTAAAGACATGTTAACTTTCATCTCTTTAACAATATCTTTGTAGTTATCCGCTTTCTTATTTCCCAAAAAAAAATTTTTACGACCTCAATGAAACCATTCCATGCAATTAGTGACAATGTAAACAAGTTGGTCGTTCGCTTAGAACGTTAAGGCGCCGATGAGAAGTATTCACAAAGCAGATTCTACTTAAGTTATTGGATTTCAATTTAACAACATTGTATTTTTAATGAGTTTCGTACATTTTTGGTTATTTTTAAACTTTACATGAAAATTAAAGGGCCATCTAACGGAGAAAAAAATTATTTTTTTTTTAATAAAAAAAATCCAAATTTAATTCCAGAGACACGTATTTCTTTAGTTTAAGCCTATTTTCATATTCTGTTAACATTTCTCATATGTACTCAAAAAAATTTGATTTTGTCATAATAACAAAAAAATCTTAACAAAAATCTATTTTCAAAAAACCTATTTTTTGTTTTCTTAAATAATTATACATAATAACTTAACTACTTACCGCAAAATTAGACTTTTAGTTGTTGTTTATAATAGTAAAAAAAAAAAAACTATTTTAAGCAACAGTTACGATGAGTAAGTTCTTTTCGATTAAGATTTTTGCTAACTTTTTCTCGGGATTTAAAAAATATTATTAAACAATTTATTATAAAGGGTGGTTAAATTTTAAGGGCGGATGTTGATTTTGAATAAATCACAAATTATTTAGGAAATTGTTGTCATTTCTTTTTATTACGATAATATGGTATGGTTTAATTATGTATGAAACAAAATATCGGCCAAATGGCCGCAGCGACCTCGGCGGCACACCTCCATCTGATGGTCCAAATTTTCAATGACGCTGGGGCATAATTGAGGTTATATGTCGTTAATGTGCCGAATTATCTCATCATTTAGCTCTTGAATTGTTGCTGGCTTAACGACGTACACCTTTTCTTTCAAATAACCCCAAAGAAGGAAGTCCAACGGTGTCAAATCACATGATCTTGGCGGTCAATTGCACGCAGAGAAAAAACATGGTTGGGACAATCATATTCGAAGAGCATCATATATTTTTGTGATTATGATTGTGCCAACCATAGTCGTACTATAATATGGTTATCATATTATGATAATAAAATAACCATAATTAAATAAAATAGTAAAAACAAACTGACTGAACTGATAAAGTTTTGGTTTTTATGAAAACAAGACAATATTAGGACTGTAAATTTCAAAGTCATGTTTTATTGATGATTGTTACCACCATTTTATGGTTGCATAATTGTCTTATTTTTTTCATAGTCAGAGTTTTTGTTACCACAATATGGTTACAGCCAATAATGTTATGAAATAGAAGGTCTCAATCATAAAATAGTAAAATATTTACTATAATAATGATGATAGCGACCATGTTGATGGTTAGAAAACCAATAACATGGTTGTGACAACCATACCAGATTGCAGCAAGCACAATATATTAGCATTGATCATGTCGCAACCATGTTTTTTCTCTGCGTGTGACATCGCCACCACGTGAGATAACACGGCCATTGAATTTGTCGCGCAAAAGAGCCATTATTTCGTTAGCTGTGTGGCAAGTGGCACCGTCCTGTTGAATCCACATATCGTGCACATCCATATCTTCCAATTCGGGCCATAAAAAGTTCCTTTTCATCTCACGATAGCGAACACCATTCACAGTAGCTGCCTGACCGGCCTCATTTTGGAAAAAATACGGCCCGATAATGCCGCCAGCCCATAAACCGCACTCACTCTTGTGGGTGCATTGTTTTTCGACAATCACTCTTGGATTATCATTCGCCCAAATGCGGCAATTCTGCTTATTGACGAGTCCACTGAGGTGAAAATGTGCCTCATCACTGAAGATGATTGTCTTCGAGAATCGATCATGCACTGTTGCCATTTCTTGCCACCATTCTGGCCATTGACGACGTTTGGAATGGTCAAGATGCTTTAGTTCTTGAGTCAGTTGCACCTTGTAAGCGTGTAAATGCAAGTCTTTATGCATAATGTTCATCAACAACGAGCATGAGAGGTGCAATTGTTGGGCACGACGACGAATTGAGGTCGACGGCTCTTCAGCCACTCTATCGCGAACAGCAGCAATATTTTCTGCAGTACGAGCTGTACGAGCATGCACTGGTGTTTTCAAATCTCCTACAGACCCGGTTTGCTAAAATTTTTGCACGATTTTCCCGATTGTACGCACATTTGGACGATTAAATTGAACGAAAAAATCACGAAGTGCACGATAGGCATTTTGATTTGAACGCCCATTTTCATAAAAAGCCTGAATAACTATAACGCGTTGCTCGATTGTGTATCTTTCTATGGTTTAAATTGAGTTAGTCTGAAATTGAGAAATGTCAAATGAAATGCAGAAAAAAACTTGACATTTAGGTGTGGTTCACATTCAACATCAGAAATTAAAAAAATGCCTACATCACATCCTAAAAATCGCTAGAAAATAATTAATAAAGCCCGTATAACACTAGATTTATTTTGTATTGGATTGGAATGATATTGACGAAAGATTTATAAATTTTCTAATTGATAAATAATGTGCGTTAAGATTTCATTAACTAGAGTTAAAAAAAATTATCTTATTTGGAGGAAAAATTTAATTGAAAACGGCGCCAGACACTTTTTTTAAAATACAATAAAATTTCCCTAGAACTTAAGTAAAAAAACTAAATAATAGTAAAGTTTTACTATTGAGAACCAAATTTTTATTAGAAAACATAGCAACATTTCCTCTTAATTAGTTCATATTTTACCTTAAATTTTACTTTTATTTAGGAAATGTTTCCTTGGTTTTAAGAAAAATTTTATTTAAGTTCATTAGATATTTTTTTTTTACTAAAAACTAGAACATAACTCCCTAAAAATCAGAAAATATTTTCTAACATCAAGTTAAATAGCAATTCTTTTAAGTGTAAATTATTCTTAAATTTTATAAAATTATTCTAATAAATATGAAACTGTTTCTATAAGTACTTTAACACTCATTGTATAAGTATTTTTCCACTTTCGGAGGACTTCTGCTTTGTGAGGACACTGCTTTTAACAAGTTTTTTGTTATACATATTTATCTTTAAATTAAATTGAATTATACTAAACTCAAATTTAATTAGCAAAAAGGTAAACAAATTAAAATTAAAAAAATGTACTGCAGAATATCCTGAAACGTAATGAATTGTGACAAAGTCAGATCCTTTTCGTAGTTAATTAACGGTTCTGCTTGAGAGAACTACAAAAAGGGACACCCTAAGTGACACATGGCATCTATGGCTAAGGAACACTGGGGGTCCTTTGTCTTCTTAAATTAACCTAAATTAAGGAAATTTTTGCAAAAATACAAAATACCATAGTTACATTTCTTATTATTATTGGGAATGGAAAAATGTCATAAGTTTATTTTATGTAATTTTTAGCATAAATTTTAATTGACATATACAAATTTTAACTTTTTTTATTATAAAATAAAAATGTGTAAAATGTGCTTGCGTTATTTTGTATCGAAATCAGCAAACAAAATTATTACATAAAAGCACAAATTCGAAAATTTTTTACCTTTTGCTAACAAAATTTTAAAGCTACTTTAAAGCTATTTTAAGCAATTTTAAGTTCAAGACTGTTAAGATTAGAGATGGGCAGCAATTTTTGTCTCACGAACCAAAAATTACAATCATGCACGATGATTCTTTTTAATGGATACTTAAATTTGTTTCCTTTAATAACATTTTTTCTTTAGAATTAGGAAAATTAACTCATTCGTTTTTAATTTAATTTATTTATTTATTTTTTTTTTTGGAAAAAATATTTAAATAAATTTAACTAAAACTAAATTCTTAATCGATTCAATAAAAATATACTCAAGTTTGTTTTAGTTTATCTGAAGAAATTTTTAGAAAAATATCCTATACCTAAGGTTAGCATTTATCACAAAATAGAAAACTTTAGAATATTTTATTAAAATTTTTAAAATGTATATGAACTAAGTTTCATGAAAATTTTCCCTAGAAATAGTTCATCAGTTTCTAAAATCAAATAAATTTTTATTATTACAAAGGAAAAAATTTATTACTTTTTGTTTTTAATTGCCTGAACTAATTTTTAGAAAAAAATTCTTAAAAATTAGAGAGTGGAAGACTTAAGAACTGAATTTAGAAATGTCTTTCTAAAATTTAGTTAATTTTATTACTCGCGAAAAAAACTGAACACACATTAAGTTCAAGTACTTTCTCCATTTAAGTTAGATACATTTTTTGAACTAAATGGGAGTGAATTATGTTCTAAATTATTTTTTGAACTAAACTTAATTTTATTACATTTAAGAATGAACATGTTTTAAAAATGAGATGCTTTTTAAAATCAAGAGATATTACTTAAGAAAGGTATGAACTATTTCTGAGTATATAAACTACTTCCTTTTTACCCAAACATAGGAATTTTTATTCATTTTAAGAAAATGTTTCTAAGTTTTAATAAAATATTACTAAATTTAAGGAAAATGTTTAAACTATTTTAAATGAAATTTTGGATTAAGTTTTAGTTCATGTTTTTTTTTTTTTTTTTTGAGTGTATATTTAAATTTTGTGATCGGATAAATATTTAAACCATTTTGGACTTTCGAGGAACAATATGCATTTGCATTTAACTCCTGTTTGATTTGCTCGAATGATCGCCATCGATGGGAGTGTGCCGTGGGTTAATGTTGTCTCAAATTTTCATCATAGTGCCACCAAATTCTGGCCGGCAATCCTCGAATATAACAAAACAAATAAATAAATTTAAAATGCTGTCACCCTAATGCTGCTACTCATTATAGTTCTTTAAACTAAAATTAAAATTGTATGCAACATCTACTTGTTTGCAAAAGTTTTAAATGTTAGTTATGCTTAACTTTTAGTAGATAAAATGGAAGTTATTTGCCTTAAATGATTAAAAAATTCTTTATTTTAAATGTAAACACAATTGTGTTCATGTTAATTTTAAATAAGTCCATAAAATTTATTTCACTCAAAAAATTGTGTTGGCAGAATCAACTGAAAGTCAATTAAATAATGGTCACAATACAGGCCTATTTTTCGTATTAATCCATAGCCAACCAATTAAAGGGTGGTTAAATTTTAGGGGCCAATGAATAAAACACAAATTATTTAGGAAATTATTGTCATTTCGTTTTATTATGATAATATGGTATGGTTCAATTATGTATTGCCAAATGGCCACCGCGACCTCGGCGGCACACCTCCATCCGATGGTCCAAATTGTCGATGACGCTGAGGCATAATTGAGGTTCTATGCCGTTAATGTGCCGAATTATCTCATCCTTTAGCTCTTGAATTGTTGCTGGCTTATCGACGTACACCTTTTCTTTTAAATAACCCCAAAGAAAGAAGTCCAACGGTTTCAAATCACATGTTCTTGGCGGCCAATTGACATCGCCAGCACGTGAGATAACACGGCCATTGAATTTGTCGCGCAAAAAAGCCATTGTTTCGTTAGCTGTGTGGCAAGTGGCGCCGTCCTGTTGAAACCACATATCGTGCACATCTATATCCTCAATTTCTGGCTTCAAGAATTCCGTTATGATCTCGCGATAGCGAACACCGACGGCGAGTCGCAGTTGACGGCTATTCTGCCACACTATCGCGAACAACAGCAATGTTTTCCGCAGAACGAACTTGGCGAGCATGCACAGGTGTTTTCTCATTTCCTACAGACCCGATTTGAAGAAATATGTGTTCAATTATCCCGATTGTGGACACATTTGGTCGATTATGCTGACCAAAAAAATCAGAAAGTGCATTTTGATTTGAATGCCCATTTTCATAATAAGCCTGAATAGCTTTAACGCGTTGCTTGATTGTGTAAATGTAAATGTCAAATGAAATGCAGAAAAAAACTTGACGTTTAGGTGTGGTTCACATTCAGCATCGGCCCTTAAAATTAAACCGTCCTTTACTAGGGCTCGGAAGTACAAGTAAATACATATGTATTTGTTGTCGTTAACTGCATTGATTTGTAAATTTATATTTTTACATATTTTGCTATAAATGCATATTTTGCAATAAATGCATATTTTGCTATGAATGCATATTTTGCTATAAATGCATATTTTGCAATAAATGCATATTTTGCTATAAATGCATATTTTGCTATAAATGCATATTTTGCAATAAATGCATATTTTGCAATAAATGCATATTTTGCTATAAATGCATATTTTGCTATAAATGCATATTTTGCAATAAATGCATATTTTGCTATAAATGCATATTTTGCTATAAATGCAAGTTTTGCTATAAATGCATATTTTGCTATAAATGCATATTTTGCTATAAATGCATATTTTGCAATAAATGCATATTTTGCTATAAATGCATATTTTGCTATAAATGCTTATTTTGCTATAAATGCATATTTTGCAATAAATGCATATTTTGCAATAAATGCATATTTTGCTCTAAATGCATATTTTGCCATATTTTAATGTATATTTTGCTAAATATAAATTTTTATTTTTGCATTTATTTCAAACACATCTTATTATATATTATTAAATTTGGGTTTTATAAAAAAAAAATAATTTGTCGTGAGTTAAATATATTTTTTTTATCTTGCTTTATCATCAACATAAAAATTGCACAAAAATTTAATTACTAACTTTCTGACAATGATTAATAAACATTTTAAATTTTTTACCCATTTTTTTTTTTTTAAATAAAACAAATTACTTTCTCAAATGTGGAAAAAAAATCAAAAATAAATGCATATTTTTAAAATTTTAAATGTGTATAAATGCTTATTTTAAGGCCGTGTGACACTACTATTTTTCTAAAATAGCAAATTTTAGACCGAAACAGGACCATTATTTTTTTATATTTTATTATATTGAAATGCATAATTTTTATTATAAATAATTGCAAAAGCACCAAGTTGGTATTACTGCAAATAACTTCAAGCAGTTTATGTCAAATTTTAAAGTTTCAAATTTTTGGACTAAAAATAAAATTTTGTATTATTTTTTTATCGATAAATAAATTTAAAAAATTTAAATTTCCCTTTTTTTAAATATGTTGTGCTCGTTACACTCAATAAATTTTTCATTATCATATACTCGCACTCTTCTTCTTCTTCTTAAAAAAAAAGAAAAATACAAACAATCTAGTGTCTTACATGCTTTATAAACATAAAACACGATTATAAATGCATAAACTTCCTTGCCCTAATTATTACATTTAAATATTATCAACTATTGCTTACCACACATATGTAACTGTAATGTAAAACTTTTTTGAGTGTCATACCTTTACAAACACAATATCAGGACTCAGAGGATGCAATATGTAGTTAATTTTTTTTGTAATTTTTTTCCACATATTGTTTACATACGTACAATTAAGAAATTAAATATTTACACTACATCACTACTGACAACTTTTGCTCAGTTTGATTTTATAAATAGAACTTTATTAAAGAATTAATTCTTTTTTAAAACAAAATTTACATATCAACTGCAATGACAGTTAATATAACTGCATTTGCAGTCAAAAAGGTACACTAAAAAAAAAAGACATGAACTAAAAATAAATCCAAAACTTCCTTTTAAATAGTTTAAAAATTTTCCTCAAGTTAAGTAAAATTTTATTAAAACTTAGAAAAATTTTCTTAAAAAGAATAAAAATTCCTAAGTTTAAGGAAAAACGAAATAGTTTATATACTCAGAAATAGTTCATATTTTTCTTAAGTAATATTTCTTGATTTTAGCAAAAAAAACAAGTCAATTAAATAAAAATTTATTAATTTTAAGAAAAAACATCTCAGTTTTAAGAAATTTGCACACTAAAATATTATAAAACTAAGTTTAGTTAAAAAAAAAATTTGAATATAATTTACTCTCATTTAGTTCAAAAAATGTGTCTTACTTAAAATGGGAAAGTTCGTGAACTTAATGTGTTTTCATTTTTTGTTCGCGAGTAGTAAAATTAACTAAATTTTAGAAAGCCATTTCCAAATTCAGTTTTTAAGTATACCACTTTCTAATTTTGAAGAATTGATTCTAAAAATTAGTTTAAACAATTAAAAACAAAAAGTAATACATTTTTTTTTATACCAATTTCTAATTTTTAAAAATTGTTTTCTAAAAATTAGTTTAAGCAATTAAAAACAAAAAGTAAAAATTTATTTGGTTTTAGAAACTGATGAACTATTTATAAGGAAATTTTTCATGCAACTTAGTTCAGATAAATTTTAAAAATTTTAATAAAATATTTTTTTTTTCAAGTAAAAGTTTTCTAATTTTTGAAAAAAATAAACTTTGGTATAGGATTTTTTTTTCGTTGGAAGATGTTTGACTTTTTTTTAATATTTTTTTCCAAACTAAAAAAAAATAAATAAAATAAACTGAAAACAAACTTGTTAGTTTTCTAATTTTAAATAAAAAATATTATTAATTGTAACAAATTAAAGTAACCGTGCATGATTGTAATTTTTGATTCGTGATCGTACGTGAGCTTGAGTCAAAAATGTCTCACGTGCCTATCTAGTCTTAAATATTGAACTTAAAATAGCTTAGAATATATTTTAAAATTTTGTTAGCAAAAGGTAAAAAATTTTGAACTTGCGCTTTTATGTAATAATTTTGTTTGCTGACTACAATACAAAATATCGCAAGCACATTTTATACATTACGGCATAATAGCTTTCCTATAATTGAAGTTGCGCCTATTAAACTTTCTATTTATCGAAGGCTTAGTGCCTATTTTTTTCACTTAATAATAAAAAAAGTTAAAATTTGTATATGTCAATTAAAGTTTAAAATAAACTTATGACCTTTTCCATTTTCCAATAATAACAAGAAATGTAACTGTGATATTTTGTATTTTTGCAACAATTTCCTTAAATTAGTAATTTAAGAAGACAAAGGATCCCCAGAAGACAAAGACCCAGCCATAGATGCCGTGTGTCACTTAGGGTGTCCCTTTTTGTAGTTCTCTCAAGTAGAACCGTTAATTAACTACGAAAAGGATCTGATTGTCACAATTTATTACGTTTTAGGATATCCTGCAGTACATTTTTTTAATTTTTTTACCTTTTTGCTAATGAAATTTAATTTATATTTTAAATACATGAATTTAGTATAAGACAAAATTGTATAGCAAAAAGCTTTATAAGAGCAGTGTCCTCACAAAGCGGAAGCCCTCCGAAAGTGGGAAAATACCTACTCAATGAGTGTAAAGTACTTTAAAATATATGGTAAAATATATTACTTTTACCATAGAAGCAGCATAAGGATAATTTTCACTTAAAAGAAATGCTATTTAACTTAATGTTAGAAAATATTTTCTTATTTTTAGAGAGTTAAGTCCTAGTTTTTAGTAAAAAAAATTATCTAATGAACTTAAATAATATAAAATCAAGGAAACATTTCCTAACTAACAGTAAAATTTAAGATTATATATGAACTAATTAGGAGGAAATTTTACTGTTTTCTAATAAAAATTTAGTTATCAGTAGTCAAATCTTTCTATAATTTAGAAATTTTTACCAAATTTTAAGTAAATTTTTTTTCTTAACTTCTAGGAATTTTTTTTTACATTTCGATAAAAAGTGTCTTTGGTGCCGTTTTCATTTCAATTTTTCCTCCAAAGAAATTAATTTCTCTAAATTCAAGTTTTGTTTTGAGTGCAAAATGCAGTAGTTTTTGTAGGTTGTTTAAAAAACAACTGTAAAAATTTTTGAATTTTTTCCCCAAGTATTGTAAAATAACTGCAATAGCAGTTAAAAATAACTACAACTGCCTAACTACACAACTGACTGTCATGTATTAAGTGCAGATTAGTTCTGAGTGTATAAATTTTATATATTTTTGATTTTTATAGAGCTTCTAATTCTGCATTGATTCTAAATTCGTGTCTATTCTTGAGGGGTATTAGCAACTTGGTGCAATGACACACTCAAAAAAGTTTCTCCGTAGAATCTACTAAATGATAGTTCAACAAAGATATACATATGTAGTAAGGCGACAAAGGTATTTATCTTTAAAATAACGTAAATCTTTTAACAATGGTAGTTCTTTTAAAGTTCTGTTAGAAAAATATAAAATAATCCTGCCAAGGTAAAAAATAACTCTTTCCTCTAAGTATGCTTATAAACAACATTTCTGTTTAATTTTAACTAGTTACTATCAATTAGAATAATACACAGGTACAACTATGCTCATAGTACTTTTGTGTCTGTATTTTTCTATAAAACATGTTATTAAAATATTTAACTAAATTAAGGCAACAATTAAAGCAATTGTTATAAATTTAACAAATGTAAGGCAAAGTTTTCAACTAAAATAAATTAAAAAAAAAAAAAGAATCAGAACTCAAGGGAGATCTGCAATGGTTAGCCCGAATAATACTAAAAATGTAGTTAAAAACAATTAACAAATGTGGTAAAAATAACTCACAATGTGATAAAAATAACTGACAAATGTTTACCAAAAATTTGTAAACAACTGAGAAAATTGTTGAAAAATAAATGTTTTTTCCACTTTATTTTTTTTTTTTTTGATATTATAAAATTATACATAATAAAAATATTTTCTTCTTTCGATTATAAAAAATGTGTAGGCACTTGGGGCGAAAAGGTCCTTAATTTGAAACAATCTATATTTTTAATCATAAATAAGTTTTTTTTCTATTTTATTTACATTTATCATATAAATACAAATTATATCCTAATACCCTAAACTAACAGTAGCAACGAAGGCTATCAGCTCGTTTTAGCGCAAACCAGAACCTGTGGTAGGAATCGAACCCTCGACTCACGCACTGATAAGATAGCATGCCACCAATAAGCCTACCGGGGCGATCCTTTAAAATATTAGCAATTTTTTACATATCATATGATGACATTGTTTTCAATTTTGACGTTTTTTTAAATTTTTTAGAATTTTTTAAGTTTAGCGATTTTTTCAGTTTTGGAAATTGTTTTCAAAATTTTGGTAATTATTTTAATTTGAAAGATTATTATTTAATTTTTTTTTTTTAATATTAGCAATTTTTTCCAGCTTAGCGATTTTTAAATTTTGGGTAAATTGTTTTTTGAATTTTGTCGTTTTTTTTTCAATTTTGGAGACTTTTAAAAATTTGAACGTTTTTTATTTATTTATTTATTCGATTTTTAATTTTAGCGATTTTTTCAAGTTTGGTGATTTTTTAAATTTTGGCGATTGTTTTCAATTTTGTGGATTTTTGTTTCAATTTTGGCGATATTTGAATTTTGGCTATATTTTTTTTAACAATTTTGGTGATTTTTTTTAATTTGAACGATTTTTTTTATTTTTGCTCGTTTTTTTTAATTGTATTCTATTTTTCATTTTAGTGATTGTTTTAAATTTTGGCAATTATTTTAAATTTTCGAAATTTTTTAAGTTTTAAATTTTTTTTATCTTAGCGATATTAAAATTCAGGTGTTTTTTACTTACAATTTAGGTGATTTTTTAATTTAAACGATTTTTATTTAATTTTTTTAAAATTTTAGGTATTTTTTCAGTTCAGTGATTTTTTTAATTTTGGCAATTGCTTTAAATTTTTGGGATTTTTTCAATTTAAACATATCTGAATTTTGGCAATTTTTTTTTGAACATTTTGGTGTCTTTTTTTTTAAATTGAACGTTTTTTATTGTTATTTTTCGATTTTTTTTTTTAATTTTAGCGATTGCTTTAAATTTTGGAAAATTTTTCAATTTTAGCGATATTTGATTTTTTTTACAATTTTGGTGCTTTTTTAATTTGGACTATTTTTATTTAATTTGTTTTTTTCAACTTTTTTTTAAATTTCAGGGATTTCCGGTTTAGCGATTTCTTAAATCGCCAAAGATTGTTTTCAATTTTTGTAATTTTTTTCCACTAGCAATATTTGAATTTTGGCGATTTTTCAGAATTTTGGTGATTTTTTAATTTGAACGACTAGTATTTAATTTTTTTCAATGTTTTTTAAATTTTAGGTATTTTTTCAGTTCAGCGATTTTTTTAAATTTTTGCAATTGTTTCTAATTTTGGGAATTTTATTAATTTAAACATATTTGAATTTCGGCCATTTTTTTAAAATCTTGGTGATTTTTTAAATTTGAATGTTTTTTATTTAGTTATTTTTTCGATTTTTTTTATTTTAGGGATTTCCAGCTTAGCGATTTTTAAAATCAGGCGATTGTTTTTAATTTTCCGAATTTTTTTCAACCTTAGCGATATTTGAATTTGCACGATTTATTTTCAATTTTTTTTTTTTTTCAATTTTAGCGATATTAAAATTTTGACGATTTTTCTACAATTTTGGTGATTTTTTCAATTTAAACGATTTTTCTTTAATTTTTATCTCAATTTTTTTTTATTTTGGCGATTTTCTCAAGTTAAGAGATTTTTTAAATTTTGGCGATTGTTTTCAACTTTGGGGATTTTTTCCAATTTTAGCGATATTTGAATTTTGACGTTTTTTTTCTCACAAATTTGCCCAAGGTTGTGTAGCATTTGTAGCATATATGAAAATTATTTAAAATTCCAATCACTCAATATAAAATATACAATCACCAACACATTAACCCAATAAGGGCGTGGATACTGAAGAGGTTTGTGTTGCGGCAATCAAAAATACTAAATATTTCATCCTGCTGGCTCTGTCGAACTTTTTCAATTTTTATTCTCTATAATTTACTAATAAAAATTTGCATGTTTCTTTGGTATAAAAAAAAGAATATGATTATATGATCTAAAATCCTATTAATACCATTCATTTTATTTTGGAAATTTTCAAAAACTGGCGAACTTTGAATTTTTTTCAACTGCATACATTTAAGGCTAAATGGATCAAAACTGGCGTTATTAAGTAAGATTCGCAATAAAGTGGATATTTTTTGTATCACACCATCTCTATTTATGCACACTCCACTCTGCAGCGTTAATTATTTTAGCATTGTGAATGAAATTGAAGTTTGACAATTCATAATTTAAGGGACACATTGATAAATATGTTTAATTATCAATTAACTAATGGAGGTATTTGAAAGAAAGTCCAGAAATGATACAATGAAAGGCATAATAAGAACATTGAAGATTTTGAAACCATAAAATTAATTTATAACAAAATTTAAATGAAAATTAATATTACAAAAAAAAAAAACATAAATTTAGTTGTCAATTCCGCATAATTTTATTGCTTATGAGTAAAGCAGGGAATTTCATGAAAATACATTTTGAGAACAACCTAAACTAAATATTTTTGTGAATCAACAAATTTGTAATAAAATGACATTGATTTGTGCATATTTTTGTATTTGCATATTTTGGTATAAATGCATATTTTGATTTATTTTATTGCATATTTTGTTAAAAAAATATCCTAACGTATGCGGAATAAAATTGCAACAAATTTTGCAACGCTGGAAAAGAAAAAGTATTAAAGGTATTAATTTTTACATGTTTTCTCATGTTGCTTTTACAATTTTATCAATAATTTGACATTTAATTATTTAAAAATGTCGACAAAAGAAGAACAACGTCAAAAACAATTTGTAATTTTTTCAATAATCATACTAATTGGAAAACTTCGGAAATTGTTTCTCATTTTGTAGAGCAATGAGAAAATCGGTGTGTGGTATATAGAATACTGGCTAGGTACAAAACTAGAAAAACCACAAAGAGAAAGCGTGGCTCCGGAAGAAAGTGCAGTTTGGTCGACTCATCGAAGAGGTCTCAGCTCAGAAAAGTTACTGAAGGTAAGATCGCTAAATCGTATAGAGAGCTTGGAAGAAAGTTTCATTGTGATGGAAAAACAGTAAAAAAGTACCTCAATGATATGGGAATACAAAAAAGGTCCAGGAAGAAAAAGCCGACTGTTTCCGAAGAGCAGGAGGTTACCCAACGAAAACGATTAAGAAGTTTAGTCAAAAATGTATTTTACGCAAAGAACAACATAATTTGCATCATGGATGATGAGTCATATTTTACACTAGATGGCAATGAATGGCAGGGAAGGCACTTTTTCGAAGGGAAGAAACATACTGATAATAAAATAAAATATTTGGAGCACACAAAATTCCCTAAGAAAGTATTACTCTGGCTTGCAATAAGTCCGCACGGGATGTCGGAACCAGTGTTTTTTGAATCTGGTTTGGCCGTCAATTCTGAACGATATATTGAGCACTGTTTGCCAAAAGTGAAGGATTTTATAGAAAAGATGCATCGAGGCCTAAATGTGATCTTCTGGCCAGACTTAGCATCTAGCCATTACGCTCGGAAATCTGTAGAAGCTATGGACACACTTTATATACCATATGTTCATAAAGATTAAAACCCACCAAATGTCCCTCAATTACGTCCAATCGAAGATTTTTGGGCTAATTTAAAGCGAAGAGTTTATGCTGGTGGCTTTAGACCGAGAAATACAAAAAACCTGATCGAAAAAATTAAAAAGGAACTCCTCAAAATTCCAACATCCATATTTACAACAGCTATGGAAAAAGTTCCCCAAAACTGCCGCAAAGCGGATCGGATGGGACCAATTTTTTTTTACATATAATTAATATTATCTATTGTTTTTTTAAAAAGTGAAATAAAATTTACGTTAGTTTTAGAAAAAACTACAACATATTATATTTTGTTGCAATTTCATTCCGCATACGTTATTTTTGCATATTTTCCTAAAGCATAATTTTGATATTTCACTAAAACTTAATTTTTGCACAAGTTATGTCTTTTAAAAAATTGTTTTTTTTTTTTAATTTATAAATATTTTTCGTCACTAAGACAAAAATGACAGTTAAATATAATTAACTATCCAACGATAATAAACTGTAATTTTTAATGTTTTAACTTCTTTTAAAAAAAGTTACTAAAATCGAATGAATAATAATATTGAAGACGTTAAAATAATTCAATAATGTGTGCATATTTTTAAAATATTATAAGCATATTTTTCAATTTTTAATAAAAATGTTTTGTTTACTTACATAACATTTATTTACACAATTTTTACTGCAGGAGCTTCCTTATGCTGCTGATGAGTTTTTAAAAACACAATTTTAATGTTTTATGTCGTCTTGTCTACTCGCTCAAAATAAATCTTCTTTAATGCTTTTTTACCTTTTCTATGTAATGGAATGATAGACGAAGCCCAATAAATATAAAAAATTTCTTTGTATAAATATAAATTTGTAACAAACCAAATAACATTTGAATGTCTCGCTTGAATAAGGGCATTAAATATATTTTAATGAAACAAGAAAAACTTGGGAAATAGTAAAATAAATTAATAATTTTTTTAGTTACAAAATTTCTTACAGAAATTATACAGAAAAGATGTCAAAATTTTGTGCTTAAAAAGTTTTTTTTTACATATTTTATTGATATCACCCAAGCATATAAGAAATTTCAACGGCTAGATTTGGAAAATTATAATCATGAGTCTTATGTAATTTTTGTATATCTATTGAAGTTTTAATTTTATAATTTTCAAGGTGCGTAGAAATATATATTTTTTTATAAATTCGCTTGCATGTCAAAAAGGTAAGCTAAATAATAAATTTTTAAAAAGTTGGATTTAACGCCCTTATTCAAGTGACACATTCATTTGTTTACGCAACAATAAATATATTTAGAACATAGTATAATAAAGGTACAATACATAAGTAGAATTTAAAAGAGTGTTGAAGTTTTGGTAATGGTCTAAAATGCCCACATGCAAAATAAAAAATCGCAGATATTTAATAATGAATTTAAATTTAACTTTAACTTTAGTAAGTAAATTTATTTAAAACCCATTCTTAGGGTGGATGCGAACTGGCCAGTGTTGCCATATTAAAACTTAAACAAAGTTACCCAACAAATCATAAAATTTTTTGTACTTCGAAAAGAGTATTAAAACATTACATTAAAATTAGTGTTCAGTTAATCGATTAACCGATTCATCAATTAAACGCCTCTATTTCCGTTAATGTCGAAACAAATAATTTAAAACTCAAATAATTATTCAACCCGAATAATCGATTAAAATAGATCGATTAACCGGTTAAATTTTTAATATGAATTTTTCTGTTATTTTTCTTTAAACTTCCTAATTTTCTTAACTTTGGTAAGAAAATCGTAGAAAAAAACATCAACTAAAATACAATAAAATTCTTTCAAAATTAACTCAATCAAAGGAAATGTTATATAGACTTTAGAAAATATGACAGACAAGTTGTTTTTTTATTTCAATTTCTTTAAAAATTAAATTTTAAATAATATAAGATTATATTTTCATGTCCGAAAAATTGAAATAGGGCTTTTGACCTCCGTATACATGTATTTCCAGCTGACAAATGATCTCATCAGAACGTGAAGTTTAAGAAAAGCTAGAGGCTCTAAGCAAAGCTTTAACAAAAAACCTAAAATATATATTTCTCTCCTTAGCAATGAAACACGTGACTAGGTACAGGTTGGTTGAAAAGTTCCTGCGCTCGAAATGAAAGAATACTGTTTTTGTGACGAAATATATTTTTTTTTATTCAATATAATCTCCTAGAAGCTCAATACACTTGTTCCAATGATCTTCTAATAATTTTATCCCATCCTTATAATGGTTTTCCGGAAGCTCTGCAAAATAACTGTCTACGACTGCTACGGCCTCTTCATTCGACGAAAAATGCTTTCCACGAAGGAATTGTTTGAGATTTCTGAAGAGATAGTAGTCACTGGGAGCCAAATCTAGTGAATACGGTGGATGTTCAAGCAATTCGCACTTTAATTCTTTGAATTTAGCCATCGTCAAAACACTTTTGTGAGCAGGTGCATTGTTTTGATGAAAAATGATTTTTTTCTTCTTTAAACCAGGTCTTTTCTCACGATTTTTTTCATCCAGCTGATCCAAAAGCCTGCAATAATATTGATTGTTTTACCTTTCTGATCAATCAACAAAATTCCTTTTGCATCCAAAAAACGGATGCCATAACCTTCTTTGCTGATCGTTGTGTCTTCACCTGCTTTGGAGCTGAACAACCAGCTTCAGTCCACTGTAAACGTTCTTGTTTCAATTTAGGATCATGGTGGTAGATCCAAGTCTCATCCATAGTTATAAAACGACGCAAGAAGTCGGTTTTATTCGGCTTAAAACGCTCCAAATTACGCTGAGAAATTTGTTTTCGATCCAGTTTTTGTTGAATTGTTAATGTGTGCGGCACTAACTTTCCAAACAGTTTTTTCATACGTAATTCTTCATGTAAAATATGGAGTACTCGTTCGTCTGAGATGCCTATGGCATTAGCAATTTCACGCTTAGTCAAACTTGGATATTCACTTACCGTATAATGTACCTGCTCAATGATTTCTGCTGTGGTTGCAGTTTTTGGTCGTCCTTCGCGTGGATCGTCTTCAAGGCTGGTACGACCACGTTTAAATTCACCAGCCCAAAATTCAACGGTGCGTTTTGAAGGTGAGGACTCCTTATACACTTCTAATAATTGTTCATAAATTTCCTTTGCTTTTAAACCCTTCAAAACAAAGAATCTAATTACTGCACGATATTAAATTTTTTCCATATTAAAAAAAATCAATGACACGTCAACTTCAAATGGCTTGTAAACAAAGAAAGAATTGACAGAATGACTTGCAACTTTGCATGTGTTCTCAAGACAGTTATACCAACTTGAGAAAAAAAAAGTTTGGAGCTAGCAGTGCCATCTCTTGGTGAGCGCAGGAACTTTTCAACCAACCTGTATATTCCTAACAATCACTATGACGTTACTTATGTTATTACATAATAATATAAAATTGCTTTAATTTCAGCATAGCTAAAAAAATAATTTGGTTTAATCAAAAAAAAAAAAAACATGAACTAAAAATTTATCGAAAAATTTCTTTCAAAATAGTTTAAAAATTTTCCTTAATTTAAGTAAAATTTTATTAAAACTTAGAAAAATTTTCTTAAAAAGAATAAAAATTCCTATGTTTGGGAAAAACGAAATAGTTTATATACGAGGGCGGATCAATAAGTCCGTGACTTTTTGAACTTCCCTCGTAGTTATATGAAATGCAACACTGCTTCCATCAAGCACCACCTGTTAATAGACTACTCTCAAATTTTGAGCAAGTTCCGTCATTTAACAGCTGTTCAAAACATACAACCTCGTGGATTTTTTAAAAATGGAAAAAAGTGAATTTCGAACGCTCATTAAACATTATTTTTTGCGAAAAAAACCGCCAATCACACCAAGGAAAAGCTTGATAAATACTCTGCACCATCGATTTCAATGTAAAAAAGTGGTCAGAAGTTCGAAAAGTCACGGACTTATTAATCCGCCCTCGTATATAAATTTTGACCAAATTTTTAGTAAAATTTGTTTCTTAATTTCTAGGAAAATTTTATTACATATTGAAAAAAGTGTATTTGGCGACGTTTTCATTTTAATTTTTCCTCCAAATAAGTTAATTTTTATAAATTCTAGTTCATTTTTTTTGGGGGTGTTTTTTGTAAATATGCGGGGGCAAAAATAAGATACTGGGTGCTGCATTTAACTTTACTTTCAATTAAGAATGCAATTTTATTGCATTTACAACTCGTATTGTAAATTTTTCTTCAATAATTACAATTTATTATTTGTTTCATATTTTTTTCTCAAAGTGATGCCATATTTTCACAATATTTTTATACATACTATTGCTGAATGCTGTGGAAAGATAATTATGAAACTGGATTTCTTTGCATGGAAAATCTGGTTTTAAATCTAGTTATGAACTAGATTTTCGCATAGTGCGAATTCAGTAATAGCTGAAAATTTTTCCGAGATTTACAGATTCTAAAGTGATCATCCATATTAATTTTTTAGACCCTTTTGTCATTTTCGAATAAATTTAGCCACCTCCCACATGGCCTAAATATATAATGATAAATGGGTTTACAAATTTCAAATTTCAAAGAAATTTAAAATTTCAAAGAAATTTATAAGTCTAAATTTAGTAGTTTAGCATCCAACCAACCAAAAATTAATTTTATTTTGATTCCATTTAATTTCTTTAAACTTTGTTACTAAAGAAAATTCAAGTAAGCTTTATATATATTTTATTTTTTTAAAAATAAACTTTTAAAGTATTGGGTATACTTATGGAGCCAATGTTTGCCAATATAATCTTTTTACGTACTTGATTTTGTGGTTTACTTAAAAAAAAAACAAAATGAATTGCAAATTTGTGTCGTTACCTCTATTTAAGTTTTCAATCAACTCTTGTACTACTCTTTATTCAAACACCCTACGATAGATTTATAAAAACAATAAGTTTGTCAATCTATTTGGCGAATTAATACTCCTGCCAAGTAGAACGATGTTTCGACATTAGAAAAAAAGGTTTCGGATCGATTTTTTTTATAGCTGAAACCATATTTTTAAAAACCTTCAAAAAGAAATTTTAAATATTTTAATTTATCGATTTACTGCTAAATAAAGTTTTGAAAATACAAAACTAAAAAAATTTACACTCAAAAAAGTTGGTAGTAATTAGTAGTTGTTGGTTTGAATTATAATTACAGTTATTAAAAAAAAAAACAACTAACGAAAAGCACTGTATTTCGTAACAGTTGTTTAAAGTTGTTTAAATTATTTTTAATATTATAATCAATTTCCAAACCAGTGTTTTTGCAGTAAACAGTAATTGTTATTAGTTATTTAGAAATAATTTCGTTGAGTTTTTTGAAAATTCTTATTTGGCTCATATTTCTTATTGTCAGGGCAGGGACTTTAGGTATTTACCTGTTGTTTGTCTTTAGCTGAATTTCGATCAATTATTTTTGTATTAAAGTGTGTTTACTATTCGACTTTATTAAAAGTTCTTAACCCTTTTGATTGTGTTATACATAAGTTTGATTTGTTTTTCTTTTATTGTTGGTACCAAAAAAAAAAAAAATAAAAATACATAAATGCATGAAATATACAGTCAGCGAAATTCAACTGAAGCTACACCCAAATTACACTAGAATTTAAAAAAATTAACTTACAGGTTGGTTGAAAAGTTCCTGCGCTCACCAAGAGATGGCACTGCTAGCTTCAAACTTTTTTTTTCTCAAGTTGGTATGACTGTCCTGAGAACACATGCAAAGTTGCAAGTCATTCTGTCAATTCTTTATTTGTTTACAAGGCATTTGAAGTTGAGGTGTCATCAATTTTTTTTAATATGGAAAAAATTGAATATCGTGCAGTCATTAGATTATTTGTTTTGAAGGGTTTAAAAGCAAAGGAAATTTATGAACAATTTGTAGAAGTGTATAAGGAGTCCTCACCTTCAAAACGCAACGTTGAATTTTGGGCTGGTGAATTTAAACGTGGTCGTACCAGTCTTGAAGACGATCCACGCGAAGGACGACCAAAAACTGCAACCACAGCAAAAATCATTGAGCAGGTACATAATATGGTTAGTGAAGATCCAAGTTTGACTAAGCGTGAAATTGCTAATGCCATAGGCATTTCATACGAACGAGTACTCCATATTTTACATGAAGAATTACGTATGAAAAAACTGTTTGGAACTGTTAGTGCCGCACACACTAACAATTTAACAAAAACTGGATCGAAAACAAATCTCTCAGCGTAATTTGGAGTGTTTTAAGCCGAATAAAACCGACTTCTTGCGTCGTTTTATAACTATGGATGAGACTTGGATCTGCCACCATGATCCTAAATTGAAACAAGAACGTTTACAGTGGACTGAAGCTGGTTGTTCAGCTCCAAAGCAGGTGAAGTCACAACGATCAGCAAAGAAGGTTATGGCATCAGTTTTTTGGATGCAAAAGGAATTTTGTTGATTGATTATCTTCAGAAAGGTAAAACTATCAACTCTGAATACTATTGCAGCCTTTTGGCTCAGCTGGATGAACAAATTCGTGAGAAAAGAAGAAAAAAATCATTTTTCATTAAGACAATGCACCTGCTTACAAAAGTGTTTTGACGATGGCTAAATTCAAAGAATTAAAGTACGAATTGCTTGAACATCCACCGTATTCACCAGATGTGGCTCCCAGTGACTTCTATCTCTTCATAAATCTCAAACAATTCCTTCGTGGAAAGCATTTCTCGTCGAATGAAGAGGCCATAGCAGCCGTAGACAGTTATTTTGCAGAGCTTCCGGAAAACTATTATAAGGATGGGATAAAATTATTGGAAGATCATTGGAACAAGTGTATTGAGCTTCTAGGAGATTAAATTGAATAAAAAAATATATTTTGTAACAAAAACAGTATTCTTTCATTTCGAGCGTAGGAACTTTTCAACCAACCTGTATTTGGAGGAAAAATTGAAATGAATAAAATTTGGTCAAAACTTCTAAATTATAGAAAAATTCTACTATTGAGAACTAAATTTTTATTAGAAAACAGTAAAATATCCTCCTAATTAGTTCATATATCATCTTAAATTTTACTGTTCGTTAGGAAATGTTTCCTTGGTTTTAAGAAAAACTTTATTTTATTTAATTTCATTAGATAATTTTTTTTTTTGACTAAAAACTAGAACTTAACTCCCTAAAAATAAGGAAATATTTTCTAACATCAAGTTAAATAGCACTTTTTTAAGTGAAAATTTTTCCTAAATTTGATAAAAATTTTCTAATAAATATGAAACTCTTTCTATGAGTGTATTGTGTAAGTATTTTCCCGATTTCGGAAGTCTTTCGCTTTGTAAGAACACTGTTTTTTAATATAAATTAAATTATACTAAACTTATGTACTTAAAATATAAATTGAATTTAATTAGCAAAAAGTGTACTGCAGGATATCCTGAAACGTAATAAATTGTGACAAAGTCAGATCCTTTTCGTTCGTAGTTAATTAATGATTCTCATCGAAAAAACTACAAAAAGGAACGCCCTAAGTAACACACAGCACAGGTGGCTAAGGAACACTGGGAGTCCTTTGTCTTCTTAAATTAACTAATTTAAGAAAAATTTTCTTTTTATTATTAGAAAATGGAAAATGTTCATAAGCTTATTTTATGGCATTTTTAGCTTAAACTTTTATTGACATAGACAAATTTTGACTTTTTTTATTTTTAAGTGAAAAAAAATAGTTTTAGTGCCTTTGATAAATACATATAAAGTTTAATAGGCGCAACATCAATTTTGGGAAAGCCATTAAGCCGTAATGTAAAAAATGTGTCAGCAAACAAAATTATCAGACGACTACAGGGGACCTGAACTGAACACAATTGAATTGACAACGCTCGGCCACATGTTGCAAGACCGGTTAAAAACTATTTGGAAAATAGTGGATGGAAAGTTTTGGATCACCCGCCTTAAAGCCCAGACCTTGGCCCTTCTGACTACCATTTGTTTCGATCGATGCAGAACGGCCTTACTGGCATACGCTACACTTCAGAGCAGTTCTTTTGGCGCGGAATCTATATGCTACCAGAAATATGTGAAAAAGTAGTGGCTAACGATGGACAATACTTTGAATAATGTATCAATTCATTTTGTTACTATAATAAATCCATTTTGCAAGCAAAAAATCGATATTATTAACTTGTATACCCAATACAATTCCAAATTGTTTACCTTTTGCTAATAAAATTTAAAGCTACTTTATGTTTAATATTTAAGACTGTTTAAAGATGGGCACGTGAGCGAGTTTTGACTCAAGCACGATCACGAACCAAAATAAAATATTTTTTCTCTAAATATAGGAAAATTAAATAGTTTGTTTTTATTTTATTATTTTTTTTTAAATAAATGTTGTAAATTATTTAAACGTTTTCCCACAAAAACTAAATTTTCCACGATTTAAGAAAATTTTACTCAAGCTTTTTTTTTTTTAATTTATCTGAAGAATTTTCTAGGAAATTTTCTAGGTAATTATTTCTCAAACATTAGAAAACTTTTACTTAAAAAAAATTATTTTATTAAAATTTTTAAAATTTATCTGCATGAAAATATAAAATAGAAATACTTCATCAGTTTTTAAAACTAAATAAATTTTTATTATAACATAGGAAAGATATATTACTTTTTGTTTTTTTTTTTTCTTAACTAATTTTTAGAAAAAAAATCTTAATAATTAGAAAGTGGTAGACTTAAAAACTGAATTTAGAAATGGCTTTCTGAAATTTAGTTAATTTTACTACTCGCGAAAAAAAAACTGAACACACATTAAGTTCAAGTATTTTTTCATTTGAAGTTAGAAATATTTTTTGAACTAAATGGGAGTAAATAATGTTCTAATTTTATTAACTAAACTTTGTTTTATTTCATTTGAGTATCCAATTTTCCTAAAACTAAGATGTTTTTCTTAAAACTGATAAATTTTTATTTAATATAATTGTTTTTTTTTTCCTAAAATAGAGAAATATTACTTAGGAAGGATATGAACTATTTCTGAGTATATAAACTATTTCGTGTTTACTCAAACATAGGAATTTTTATTCTTTTTAAGATAATTTTAATTTAATAAAATTTTACTTAAATTGAGGAAAATATTTAAACTATTTTAAAGAAAATTTTGGATCAATTTTTAGTTCATATCTTTTTTTTTTTTTAGTGTATGAATAACCCTATAGAAAGCAGGGCAAGGTTGCATTTTACATGTTTTTTGCAAAAACTTTAAAAACAAAATTTTTATTAATAAAACTGTGCTCGAATTAGACACTTTTTTAACAAGCTGGGTACCCTACTGGTAAAGCTAATTGGAGTACGCTGAATTCAATGGTGGTTGCCGTTTTTCAATATTAAAGTACCATAAAACGATATTTTTTATACTTTTGGGATCATTTTTGAATTTAAATAAGTCTAACTGTTCAATAAAATTTTTCACAATTTTTTCCGCGGAAAAAATTTTTTTCACTATATTTTTTTTCTTATCTCTTATGAATATTTTTCTAAACCCTATTGAATATACACAAAATAACATAACATTGTAGTTTTTATTTGCAGAAAAACAAAAAATTTTGTTAAAAATAAAAAATAAATTTAAATAATTTTTTTTATAAAATAAAAATTATTAATAAAAAAATTAATAAAATAAAATAATATGGATAAGAAATTTCGGTGAAAAAAAGCGAAAAATTGCATTTAACAGAGTTGGATTTTTAAGTTCCATAAAACGATATTTTTTATACTTTTGGGATCATTTTTTAAAAAAATTCAATAAAATTTTTCACAATTTTTTCCGCGGAAAAATTTTTTCACTATATTTTTTTCAAAATAATTTTTTTTCTTAACTCCATTGAATATTTTTCTAAGCCCTATTGAATATACGCAAAATAACATTACATTGCAGATTTTATTTGCGTAAAAATTTTTTTTTGCGAAATTTTTTTATAAAAAAAATTTATAACAAAAAATTAAATTTTGTTTAAAATAAAAAAAAACAATAATTTTTTTTTTAAATAAAAAATATTAATAAAACAAAAAAATATCGCTAAAAAAATTCCGTTAAAAAAAAACAGCGAAAAATTGCATTTAACAGAGTTGAATTGATTTAAATTCAAAACTAATATAAAAAATATCGTGTTATCGCGAATACCAGGGCAAACTTTAAAAAATGACTAGGGTGCCCAGCTTGTTAAAGTTTGCGACTAGCACAATGTAATTAATCATGAAGCTTTTCAAGCTTTGCAAGGAAGTTTATCGATTAATTTTTGAAAAAATTCCTTTGTATAGGATCACAAAAATGAAATATAAATTACAAAGATGTAATGCTCTTAATAAAATTTCGGTAAGTGTATATTAACGATCATGACGAGGACAAACTGACCACCGATTTACATAATACTCTCATATAAATATATTTGACGGATGTAAATATAAAAAAAGAGAAATATTTTTGTTGTTTGTAAAAGAAATTCAATCAAATGTAAAAGAAACTTTAAAGACCTAACATCAGTTTGAAAACTAAATAAAATATGTGGTAATAAAATTAAACTTACGTAAATTAAAAAAAAAAATTATTGAAATTCGTTTAAATACTAAAAGAAAAAAAAAATAATGAATATTTATATTGTACAATAATATTGAAGTAAAAATATATGTTTAAAATGTGTTTATATGCAATCGTAATAAAATGACAGGCCTCCTAAATTTAAATTTAATTTAACACATTGTTGTATAATTTATAAATAGTAAATGAACTTCTTTTTTTTCTGCCTTAATATAAATCCACCGTTAATTATTTAATTATATTCTTGATTTTATTTTGCTAATAATAAAATAACAACATTGCGAAATAAAAAAAAGAACATTTTATTAAATCAATGTGCAATTGTAAATTAGTGTTAAAGTGCATTGAAACAAGAGAAAAACAACAATAATATAAATAAATAAATAAAACAAAAATAATTTTATTGTCTATCAAATGTAAAGTATACAAAATTCTTTCAGTCTGTCTTTAAAAGCACCACATTGCTAAAAAAAAAAAATAAAAATAAATAAATGTGCTATAAACTAATTAAGGATACTTGAAAGTGATTCCTGTACTCATTCGCTATGTTGCTGCATTATTATACTCATTCCATATTATTTTGGTTGGGCTTACCAAATTTTAAATCAACTGAAGATTTAACCAAAAATTTACAAAGTTTTGATTATGAATACTTACCAAGGGAAGTATGTATTGCACAATGTTTAAAAAGGACACGCAAGGAAATGTTACCAGAAATGGGGATACAAGTTGGTCTTGGGAAATTAACAAACCAAACGGTAAGTTGTCATTTATTTTTTTGTTTAATAAAATTTATTATTTTAAAAGTATTTTTAATATGTAAAAAATTAGAAATTTTGAAAATTAGAAATGAAAAATCTAAAGTTAATTAATCTTTAAGTTCTATATTGAAATCAACTGATTTAAAGAAATGCTTATTATACTCAAATAATTAGTCACTAAAATTAACTGCCATAGCAGTTAAAAAGTATACACTATAATTTTATTTAAAATTAACTAACATTGCAGTTATTTTTAAGTGTTTGTGTAGTTAAAATAAATGCATTTTTTTTAAAGGAAATTGCAAAACATTTTACACTATAATACTTTCAATACTACATTTTTTTGTCATTTAAATCCATAAATATTGTTAAAAAAAATTTAAATTTGAAGAAATACGAGGGCGGATCAATAAGTCCGTGCCTTTTCGAACTTCCTTCGTAGTTATATGAAATGCAACACTGCTCCCATCAAGTACCACCTTTTAATAGACTACTGTCAAATTTTGAGCAAGTTCCGTCATTTTTTTGCGTTTAACAGCTGTTCAAAACATACAACCTCGTGGATTTTTTTAAAAAAGTAAATTTCGAGTGCTATTTAAACATTATTTTTTGCGAAAAAAAACGGTCAATCAAACCAAGGAAAAGCTTGATAAATACTATTGGGACTCTGCACTATCGATTTCAATGGTAAAACGTGGTTTACTGTCTTTCGTTGTGGCCTTACAAGCACGGAAGATGTCGAATGTTCTGGACGCCCTCTACACCCAAAACAATTGAAAAAATTCACGATATGGTGTTGGCCGATCGGAGATTAAATGTGCGAAAAATTGCGGAAGACATAGGCATTTCACATGGCTCAGTGGTTTCAATTTTGAACTATCACTTGGGTATGAGAAAGCTTTCCGCAATATGGCTGCCGCGTTTAATCACAATCGACCACCAACGGAATCGTGTGACAGCTTAGTTTCCATGGCAAAAATCCATGAAGTAGACTACGAATTGCCCCCTTATTTGCCTTATTCTCCGGATTTAGCCCCAGTGACTATTTCCTATTTCCAAACCTAAAGAAATGGTTCGGTGGAAAGAGATTTAGCTCCAACGGTGAAATTATTGATCAAACCAAATGCCTATTTTATGGACCTCGAAAAATCCTGCTGTTAAACCCAAAGTAAATGACAGTCTATTAAAAGGTGGTACTTGATGGGAGGAGTGTTGCATTTCATATAACTACGAGGGAAGTTCAAAAAGTCACGGACTTATTGATCCGCCCTCGTAAATCCGCTATCGAAAAATGCGAAATTGAGCGAAAATGCACCTTTAATTTAATATATTTCCTTTAGACTTAAACGCTTTCCCAGTCATACTAAACATATTCCTTCTGTGAAATTTCATTATAATCCCCCTTTTCGTTTTCAAATTTCAACAATGTCCTTTAAAAGTGTCCTGCTAAAATCCTGTATGTCCTTGGACCAAAGAAATTACTTATTTTTTAAAGCTAAAGCTTTAATCTTACTTTGTGTCCATTATCAATGATCTTTAGTCAACTTAAATATATTTTTTTAAGATTTTTAAAAAATGTGTTAGTATCAAAATGTGTATTTTTTTAAAATCTTTCGAATTTTTTTTTACCTAAGCACTTTCTCGCTTACAAACAGTGTACTGTAAATGAAAAATTATTTTACAGAAAATTTAGTAAATTTTGTTTGTCATCGGAATAGCTTAATTTCTAATTATAAGGAACTCGTTTGAAGGATTTGAGGTCAATTACATAAACACCGCCTGGAGGAATTTTGTTTGAAATTATCTTACTTCGGTATAATTTTAATACACTAAAAGAAAATAACTTGAAATGAAAACGGCGCCAAAGACACTTTTTGCCAAAACTAAATAAAATTTTCCTTAAAATTAAGAAACAAATATTACTTAAAATTTTGTCAAAATTTCTAAATTATAGTAAAATTTTACTATTGAGAACTAAATTTTTATTAGAAAACAGTAAAATTTCCTCCTAATTAGTTCATATATTATCTAAAGTTTTACTGTTAGTAAGAAAATGTTTCTTGGTTTTAAGAAAAATTTTATTTTAAGTGACACACGGCATCTATGGCTAAGGAACACTGGGGGTCCTTTGTCTTCTTAAATTAACAAATTTAAGGAAATTGTTGCAAAAATACAAAATATCACAGTTACATTTCTTGTTACTATTGGAAAATGGAAAAGGTCATAAGTTTTTTTTTATGGAATTTTTATCTTAAACTTTAATTGACATATACAAAATTTTAACTAATTTTTATTAAGTGAAAAAAAAAAAATAGTTTTAGTGCCTTCGATAAATAGAAAGTTTAATAAGCGAAACGTCAATTATAGGAAAGCCTTTATGCCGTAATGAGCGATATTTTGTATTCTAGTGAGCAAACAAAATTATTACATAAAAGCGCAAACTCGAAATTTTAACCTTTTGCTAACGAAATTTTAAAATATATTTTAAGCTATTTTAAGTTTTTGACTCACGCTCACCCACGATCACGAACCAAAAATTACAATCATGCACCATAATTTTTTTAAATGGTTACTTTAATTTGTTTCAACTAATAATTTTTTTCTTCAAAATTAGGAAAACTAAGAATTTTGTTTTGATTTATTTTTTTTGGAAAAAAATATTAAAAGTAAGTTAAACGTCTTCCAACAAAAAAAAATCCTATAAGTTTATTATTTCTAAAAATTAGAAAACATTAAAAATTTTTAAAATTTATCTGAACAAAGTTGAATGAAAATTTTCCCCAGAAATAGTTCATCAGTTTCTAAAATCAAATAAATTTTTGCTATTACCTAGAAAAAAATTGTTTACTTTTTGTTTTTAATTGCCTGAACTAATTTTTAGAAAACAATTCTTATAAATTAGAAAGTGGTAGACTTAAAAACTGAATTTGGAAATGACTTTCTAAGATTTAGTAATTTTAATACACTAAAAGAAAATAACTTGAAATGAAAACGGCGCCAAAGACACTTTTTGCCAAAACTAAATAAAATTTTCCTTAAAATTAAGAAACAAATATTACTTAAAATTTTGTCAAAATTTCTAAATTATAGTAAAATTTTACTTTTGAGAACTAAATTTTTATTAGAAAACAGTAAAATTTCCTCCTAATTAGTTCATATATTATCTAAAGTTTTACTGTTAGTAAGAAAATGTTTCTTGGTTTTAAGAAAAATTTTATTTTAAGTGACACACGGCATCTATGGCTAAGGAACACTGGGGGTCTTTTGTCTTCTTAAATTAACAAATTTAAGGAAATTGTTGCAAAAATACAAAATATCACAGTTACATTTCTTGTTACTATTGGAAAATGGAAAAGGTCATAAGTTTTTTTTTATGGAATTTTTATCTTAAACTTTAATTGACATATACAAAATTTTAACTAATTTTTATTAAGTGAAAAAAAAAATAGTTTTAGTGCCTTCGATAAATAGAAAGTTTAATAAGCGAAACGTCAATTATAGGAAAGCCTTTATGCCGTAATGAGCGATATTTTGTATTCTAGTGAGCAAACAAAATTATTACATAAAAGCGCAAACTCGAAATTTTAACCTTTTGCTAACGAAATTTTAAAATATATTTTAAGCTATTTTAAGTTTTTGACTCACGCTCACCCACGATCACGAACCAAAAATTACAATCATGCACCATAATTTTTTTAAATGGTTACTTTAATTTGTTTCAACTAATAATTTTTTTCTTCAAAATTAGGAAAACTAAGAATTTTGTTTTGATTTATTTTTTTTGGAAAAAAATATTAAAAGTAAGTTAAACGTCTTCCAACAAAAAAAAATCCTATAAGTTTATTATTTCTAAAAATTAGAAAACATTAAAAATTTTTAAAATTTATCTGAACAAAGTTGAATGAAAATTTTCCCCAGAAATAGTTCATCAGTTTCTAAAATCAAATAAATTTTTGCTATTACCTAGAAAAAAATTGTTTACTTTTTGTTTTTAATTGCCTGAACTAATTTTTAGAAAACAATTCTTATAAATTAGAAAGTGGTAGACTTAAAAACTGAATTTGGAAATGACTTTCTAAGATTTAGTTAGTTTTACTACTCGTGAAAAAAAAAATGAACACACATTAAGTTCAAGTACTTTCTTATTTTAAGTTAGACACATTTTTTGAACTTAATGGGAGTAAATAATGTTCTAATTTTGTTTTTGGTTTTTGAACTAAATTTGGTTTTATTATATTTTAGTATGCAAATTTCTTAAAACTACGGCGTTTTCCTTAAAATTGATAAATTTGTATTTAATATATTTGTTTTTTTTCCCTAAAATCAAGAAATATTACTTAAGAAAACTATGAACTATTTCTGAGTATACAAACTATATCTGTTTTTTCTAAGAAACTATTTCGTTTTAAAAAGGTAATTTTCGATTAATTTTAAGTTCTTTTTTTTTGGGTGTAAGCAGCATTTTTTTTTTAAATTACCTGCATATTATTTTTAATGTATGTTAATGTGTTTCTAAAATTTAAAATATCTTAAAGATTTAATAATCTCTCTTTATCTTTACAGTCTCTGCAACATTGTCGAGATAATTGCACAACAATGAATGCAGCACAAGAAACAAAAGGTGCTACTCCTGCAAACGCAAAACAAATTCATGAAAATTATAGTTTAAATTTAATTTGTCGTGACGAAAGCAGTTTTAATTTTCTTGTAGATTTACATAAAGTAAATAGAGATAAGCAAATAAATAATATGAAAAAAGAAACGGATATCGCAACATCCTCAGAAGCAACACACACATATGAGTATTCACCGTCATCATCATCATCATCATTATTAGCATCAGATGGTTTTACGAATTCGAATACTAATGGCGGAAGAGAAGAAGCAACAAAAGAGAGAGAAGAAACGGAATATGAGACATTGTTCGTAATTAAAATTCATCTAGCCAACGATGCTGACAAATTATTTGCATATCTGGTGAGTTTTGGTTTTGTTTTTGTTTTTAACAAATGTTAATGGAAGAATTTATTGAATTACAATATTTGTGAATTTTTGGCAAAATAACTTAAATCGACTTAAGCCGTTGTGTCAAAAAGTTTTTTTAACTTTATTTTGCCTAAATTGAATTGAGTTTTTCCAAAAACATAAAGTTCTTTTGTCAAAATCCCACAGATATGTATTTATATAACAAATACACTCAAAAAAGTTTGTTAGTTACTATTGAACATGCCAGTTATTTGCGTAGTAATCGCAAAACAACTATTATGACGATTATTTAAAACCACTGCATTTCGTAAAAGTTGTTTATATTAAGCCATTCCCGGCCAGTGATGCCATATGGCCTCACTCGAATTCCATGAAACTATTAGTTTGGACCCGCTTATAGGTTCATATTGTGAAAAAAGGACTTGAGTAATGTTTTACTAACTCTGCCCCCCCTTACTCTCCCTCGGACGGACACAATACCCGCCCAAACCAAAAAAAAATACATTTTCCACCGGATTTGGATACACTCAGAAAAAAAAGTTCGTAGAAAATTTTGTAAACAGTTTTCAATCCTACTTTACTATTTTTTTTTTACTGATTTTTAGTGAAAAATTATTATTTAGCAAATCTTTTTGCTATTTACATTTTACAAATTACAGAATTTTTACAGAATATTTACAAATTTTTGTTGATAATTTCAGGAATCATTTTACAAATTTTTGAAAACCGATTTGCTAAAATTAGCAAAAAAAATTTACTACTTTTTAAAAAGGGGGATATTGAAGGAAATGTTACTTCTAATTAAAACTTACACCTACAAACTTAAATTGCCTCAAAATGTTACATAGAATAAAAAAAGGAATCGGAAGTGAAGATACCGACTCATGTCTGAAAATAGGACATCCACTTGAAATAGCACTAAAATTTTTTTTAGTTCTAAAATTCAGCCCTAAAAACTATTAAAATTTGACCTTAAAAGTAAAAACAAAAATTGACTAAAATATTTTTCAAAACATAAATTAGCAAATTAATTTTTTAATTTTTTCTAAAATATTTTTTTAAAACAATAAATAAAATAGAAAAGTTGTTATGCTCCATAAAAAAAATATATTTGAAATGTTGTTTTAATACTAATAATATTAAGTAAGTTTTTTTTTTGCTAATTTTAGCAAACAGATTTTAAATTCTACTTTACAAAAAATTTACTAAAATTTAGTAGAGGCAGCTAATTTTTACTACAAAGTTCATTGTACTACACGTCAGCAGACATGTGTTGCTAAGATTAGCAAAAAAATACCGCTGGGCTCAAATAAGCAAAATTTCCCGTAATAACAGCAAAATTTTCAGTTGCCATTACAGACTTTTTTAGTGAGTGTACGGGACTTCATATCAACCTTCTACATCCAAATTTACTGGCCGGTATTGAGTAAAATATTGTAAAAACCAACGGGGTTTTCGCAGTTAAAAAAAAATACTATAAAAATTCTCAAATATTTCAAAATTCTTATTTAGATAATTTTTTTTAAGAAAAGCATCTTTCAGGAAATTATTCCGACTAATTAATGTGTTCCTACCTTTGGAAAGAGGATAGAGGAGATATGCAAGGTGGTAAAATATGAAGGGCTTCAATTATGGCAACATTATACCTATAATTAGGCGAGTTTTATAGAACAGTTGGTGCCCGCCATCTGATAGAGAGTCGGCGAACTTGTTGAAGCTTTTAAAAGACCCGTTATAGTATTTTACTTCGAGGGGTTAAGTGCTATGGGGACACCGAAGGTGCAAGTTGTAATATGTATGAGATATATACAAGTTTTACGTATTACTTTTCTAAATTGGTGTTGCTGTTGCTGGTGATCGAACCCACAAACTTCTGTGTAACAGTCTAATTCACTAACCATTACACCACAACGCCGAAAGATATATGTCCCCCTCAAATTATTTAAAATTTTTGTTTGACTTCAGCGATTTTATTCATTGCTAAAAACTAAACTTTGAAAAGTAATAAATTGTAACATTTTTAAAAAACTGTTCTATACAATAGACCCCAAAAAAAAAAATGAGCTAGAATTTAGAAAAATTAACTTATGTGGAGGAAAAATTTAAATGAAAACGGCTATAAATTCTAACAAATTAAAAATTCAATTTTGGTCTAAATTTCTAAATTATAGAAATATTCTGAGAACTAAATTTTATATTAGAAAACAGTAAAATATCCTCATAATTAGTTCATTTATCATCTTAAATTTTTCTGTTCGTTAGGAAATGTTTCCTTAATTTTAAAAAAAAAATTTATTTTATTTAAGTTAATTAGATAATTTTTTTTTACCAAAAACTAGGACTTATCTCCCTAAAAATAAGAAAATATTTTCTAACATCAAGTTAAATAGCACTTCTTTAAAGTGAATATTATTCTTAAATTTAATAAAAATTTTCTAATAAATTTGAAACTGTTTCTAAGATTAAGGTAATATATTTAAACATAAGTATTTCCCCACATTCGGAGGACTTCCGATTTGTGAGGACACTGCTTTTAACAAGCTTTTTGCTATACATTTTTATCTTTAAATTAAATTGAATTATACTAAACTCATGTATTTTAAATACAAAATTAAATTTCATTAGCAAAAAGGTAAGCAAATAAAAAAATGTCCTGCAGGATATCCTGAAACGTAATAAATATCCTGAAACGTAATAATCCTTTTCGTAGTTAATTAACGATTCTGCTTTAGAGAACTACGAAAAGAGACGTCCTAAGTGACACACGACATCTGTGGCTAAGGAATACTGGGGGTCCTTTGTCTTCTTAAATTAACTAATTTAAAGAAATTGTTGTAAAAATATAAAATTTCACAGTTACATTTCTTGTTGATATTGGAAAACGAAAAAATGTTATAAGTTTACTTAAGGGCTTTCTCAGCTTAAACTTTAATTGACATACCCATGTAAAAATCGAAATATATATGAACATACATGATCATACATGGGCTTGTATATGATCATACATGAGCATACATGGTCATATTCGTCCATACATGATCTCATATATGACCATATATCTTCGGATCCGAAATTTGAGGGTATATGGTTATATATGTGCATATATTATCATACATGCTCATATATTATTCATCTATGCTCGTATATGATCATATACGTCCATATATCCTCAAATTTCGGATCCGAAGATATATGATCATATATGAGATCATGTATGGTCATATATTGAACAATGTATGGACGTATATGACCATGTATGTCCATGTATGATCATATACAGGCCCATGTATGACCATGTATGCTCATATATATTTCGACTTTTAGATGGGATATGCAAATTTTAACTTTTTTTTATTATTTAGTGAAAAAAAAACAATATTAGTGCCTTTGATAAATATCAAGTTAAATAGGCGCAACGTCAATTATAGGAAAGCATAATGGCTGTAATGTGTAAAATGTGCTTGAGATATTTTGTATTGTAGTCAGCAAACAAAGCGCAAATTTAAAATTTTTTACCTTTTTTAAAATATATTTTAAGCTACCTATCTTAAGTTCAATATTTAAGACTGCACATGAGTCATTTTTAACTCACGTTTATGCACGATTACGAACCAAAATTCACAAACATGCACGATATTTTTTTTTTAAATGGTTACTTTAATTTCTTTCCTTTAATAATATTTTTGCTTTAAAGTTGGGAAAACTAACTAGTTTATTGTTTTTTTTTAAATAATATTAAAAATAAGTTAAACGTTTTTGAAAAAAAAACCTAAGGTTATCATTTCCCAAAAATTATAAAACTTTTACTTAAAAAAAAATATTTTATTAAAATTTTTAAAATTTATCTGAACTAAGTTCCATGAAAATGTTCCCCAGAAATAGTTCATTAGTTTCTAAAACCAAATTAAATTTTATTTCAATATTACATAGGAAAACATTTATTACATTTGTTTAAAATTTCCTGAACTAATTTTTAGAAAACAATTCATAAAAATTAGAAAGTTGTAGACTTAAAAACTGAATTTAGAAATGGCTTTCCAAAATTTAGTTAATTTTACTACTCGCGAAGAAAAATGAACAAACATTAAGTTTATGCACTTTCTCATTTTAAGTTGGGCACATTTTTTTAACTAAATGGTAGTTAATTATGTTCTAATTTTTTTTTTTTTTTTTGAACTAAACTTAGTTTTATTATATTTTAGTATGCAAATTTTTTAAAACTACTGTGTTTTTCTTAAAAATTGATAAATTTTTATTTAATATACATAGTTGTTTTTATTTTTCCTATAACCAAGAAATATTACTTAGGAAAGATATAAACTATTTCTGAGTGTATAAACTATTTAGTTTTTACCCAAACATAAGAATTTTTTATTAATTTTAAGAAAATTTTTTAAAGTTTTAATAAAAATTTGACTTAAATTGAGTATTTCAAATATTTTCTCATTTTAAGTTACACATTTTTTTAACTAATTGGTAGTAAACTATAATCTATGTTCTATTTTTTTGTTTTTTGAACTAAACTTAGTTTTATTATATTTTAGTGTGCAAATTTATTTAAACTAAAATGTTTTTTTTTTTAAATTGATAAATTTTTATTTAATATAATTGTTTTTTTTTTCTAAAATCAAGAAATATTACTTAGATAAGATATGAAATATTTCTGAGTATATAAACTATTTCCAAACATAGGAAATTTTATTAATTTTAAGAAAATTTTTAATAAAATTTTGGATTAATATTTAGTTCATGTATTTTTTTTTAGTGAAAAACTAATTTTTTTAACTCTATTGGAAAATTTTATTTTTGAATAAGTGCTTTTCTCAAAAGTCCACAGATATAAATAGACGGGGATGTTCTGGAAAACAAATCCACATAAAATTGTTCGTTGTCATATAAAATTTCGTTTACAGAACACCTCCGAAAATATAAAATAAAAGGTCAAACTTGAAAAATTATAAATCCATAAAATGTTATTTAGTTTTTTGGATTTTCTAGACTTTTGAACTGGTCACGTGGTAGGTACTTTAGGAACTGTGTGCTTTTCACCTATCTCGTGATATGTATTTTGAAACCGGTCCAGTTTTCACCTAGCACGGGACAGGTCCAACTGACCCCTTTTGTCCCGCAGGGATGTTATGAGATTTACAGATATTAAAGATGACGATGTTCCTAGAAAATTAAAAATAAAATAGTTAAAAAAATGTATAATTACAAATTTATTTTAATCATTTTTACTCTCTAGGTCGTGATTTGGTACGCTATTGTTCACCCTGTAAAAACATCAGGGTGACTAAGAAAACTCATTTTATAAAAACCTTACACGACCAAAGTAAAAAATTAGAAAATCCGCGATTTTGATGGTTATTGATCGATACCGGAAATTATGCATCAAGACTTTCAAGTATTTCACAACGAAAAAATAATTAAAATCGATAACATAGAAAATTGTTTATACAAAAATTGCTTAAAAATGTGAACTAATGTTTGCAAGAAATCTATATCGTAATCAGCCTGTCTCAATAAATTCGAATGAATCGTAAACACTGGTGTTGTCCACTTTAGTGGTGAATTTTGTTACATAGTGTTATTATAGTGTTAAAATTTTATTATCTTAATTATTATCACTAATTGTATCACTTTACAATTGAAAGGACATTTGATTAAATTAATTTTTAATTTATTTTATTGTATATTTTTAGTCTGATGACAATTTCTTTACCATTGATAAACTAATGGCTAATACAACATATAATATCTCAGTTATGGCTGTTCATTCCAATAATAAATATTCAGTTATTGCCCAACAACAGCAATTTGTTACGTTGCGTCGCAGTTACAATCCAGGTAATGTGACAGAAATAAAAGTAACAAATTTTACAGAAGACAAAGTTAATAAAATGCATTTATCAGCGACTATAATGTGGAAACCGCCAGCAGGTAAAGTAAACCAATTTGAAAATTCTTTTTTATTTTTTTTTTAACCTCCTTTGTTAACGATAATACTTATGTAAATACCAAAATAGTTTTTGAAATATATATGGATACAAATAATATCTATTTATATTTGCAGATATGACTTGCCATTATGATATTATATGCTTTTCACCTGAAAGTGAGGAATATGATATGCAACCATTGGAAATACGAAATGTGAGTAGATACACTTAAAATAAATAAATAAGATTTTACTATCCTAAATTTTACACTGCGATTTATTTACAACCAGAATATACTTAAATGTATAATAACATAGGATGTTGAGAAATTTGTGCTTCTACGAATTGATTTAAGTAATAACACTCAAACGAGAGCTAAAAAAAGTTTTAATTTTTTTTTTTTAATTTCTATCAAATATGACGAGTTTGTTATAAGAAAATCATTAAAAAATGTTTCATGGATAGTTTTTCTCATAAAGTGTACTAAAATGACTGAAGCATGTACAAACATGCACAGAAAAAACTAAAATCGAGTTTCAATTAAAATATTTGTAAATACAATTAAAAAATTATTTGAATTCGGACCAGCAAAAGAATTTGTTATATCAATCAATTTTTCGTTTGTTAAAATTATTGAAATTATCATATCAATTAAATTTTTAATCAAAAATCTTTAACATTTTCAATTAAAGTGTTAATTATATCAATTAAAACTTTAATTAAATTTCTAACCAATAATCAATTAAAATTTTAATAAAAGTTTTAATTGAAATTCCATCATCAAATCAATTAAAATTTTAATAAAATTTATTATTGAAATTCCAGATTCAAATCAATTAAAATTATAATCAAATTTTCATTATTTTTTAATGTGAAATTCATCAACGCATGAAAGTTTCTAAATACTTTGTACTAAATAGTTCATAGGAGTACCATTGTACTTTTGAGGTTCCAATAGCACCACAAAAAATGCTATGGTACCAACTCTATCATAACTGGTGAATGCGTATCCGCAGTGTTGCCAAAAAAGTTTTTTCTCATGTTCCCATTTTCAAATTTAAAATACCAAAAAGTCCTTAGCAAATTCTTAAATAATCAAATTTTCCATTTTTCTAAAATGATTTTTCGCAGATTTTGTTAGCTAAAAAATTAAAAATAATTATTCTAGAAAAAAGGGTGGCCTCATAAAAAAATTCAAATTTTAACAAGTTTAAATTTTAACAAATTTAAATTTTAACAAATTTAAATTTTAACAAATTTAAATTTTAACAAATTATTTTAAATTTTAAAATAGTCCTTTAAAAACATGATTCCTTGATTTGCGACTTGAAAAATTCAATTCATTGTTTGAATTACACAGTGCAACACATAAATTGGTTCCTCTTTCGTACCCGGTTTTTTTTGAAGTGTATATCGAAACTAAAAAAAATCCGCAACGGACTTGGCCAGATTACATCGAAATTTTTTTTTATGGACACCCTAAGTTTTTGCACCCAAACATGATTTTTTTAAAAAAGGAAAATTTTTATGGAATCCATATATCATAAACCGTTCGGAATTTTGTTTTTATGTCTTTGGCAAAGTTGTAGATCCAAACCAAAGCAAAAAAATTCTCACATGGACCGACCCAAAAAAATTGCATCCACTGCATCAAAATTGCAAAAAATTGGGAAAAAATGATATTTTTTTTATGATTTTTTCATGATTTTGTCCTGAAATGGCTTAAATACTGGGAATTTAAGAAATCTTTCTTCAGCTAAATTATATCTAACAACAATATAAACAACTCTCTAGTACATGCCATCTTAATACGAACATTCCTTAACCCTAGAAAGCACATCTTTTTGCTCACACTTATTTTGCATAGCCAATGTTTGTCGTTTCGACAAAGAAAGACTATATAGGTTAATGCCGTTTTGTTGTTACTTGTTTTCAAATTTACTATTTAAACATTTTATTGTTGTAATGCTATGTTTTTGAAAAAATGAATATATTTATTTTATTAATAAAAAGTAATTATTTTATAACGCAATTAACAATTTCATAATTTTTTTTTATTTTTTGTTTAAGTTTTTTTGTTTATTTATACAAATGCAAAACATGTGTATTATTAACTGCCGATGATTTTATTCTGCTACGATTTTACCCGAAAAAAGTATAGTAACTTCTGGTAAAATGAGAAACACAATTACTTTCTTATCACGCTCTCATTTACCGAATTTTTGTTAATAAAAACGCTTTTTGGTAAGATGGAGTCAAAGCGGGTTCGCGAGGTAACGTTTGTCGAACAGAACTAAAATAAGAAAATATATAATTTTAACAGAATAAATAAATAACATACCATTGCTACTCACCTAAAAACCGCAACACGAAGATAAAACACACATGACAATCACACCCACTCAGAAACATTTTTTAAGAAGTTTGGCTATTTCCATATTATTATGAAAAAATAGCATTTTTTCCCAATTTTTTGCAATTTTGATGCAGTGGATGCAATTTTTTTGGGTCGGTCCATATGAGAATTTTTTTGCTTTGGTTTGGATCTACAACTTTGCCAAAGACATAAAAACAAAATTCTGAACGGTTTATGATATATGGATTCCATAAAAATTTTCCTTTTTTAAAAAAATCGTGTTTGGGTACAAAAACTTAGGGTGTCCATAAAAAAAAAATTCGATGTAATCTGGCCAAGTCCTTTGCAGGTTTTTTTTAGTTTCGATATATACTTCAAAAAAAAAACGGGTATGAAGGAGGAACCTGTGTTATTTTCCAATTTACTCAATTAATATCAAATTCAGAATATCAATTTGATTTTTGTTGATTCTTTTCATAGAATCAATCAAATTGATTAAATTTTAATAAATAACAAGTAAAAAAGCCTTAAATTCGGCTGTGCCGAATCTTTGCATAAAAAAGTATTCTCTACTGTTTTTAATACAAATAGTGTAAAAAAATTTTGAAGTAAAATTATGGATGTGAAAAAAATTTTTGGGATTAAAAACTTTTTTGGATGCGAAAACAAATTTTTTGGTGGAAAACAATTTTGAGGTGAAACAAATTTTTTGAAGTGAAAATAAAAATTTTCTGGTTAAAAAAATTTTTTGAGGTGAATACAAAATATTATTCATTTCTAAGCGACTGGTGAAAAAATATGAGAAAATATATTATGTACCAGTCGCTACTATGAAATTTACTAAAATACACCAATTTATATGGACAATTTAGAGGTGGTGTCTTCACACTTTTACTCATAACTTTTTAATCGCTGGACCGATTTTGCTCATTTTCAATATCAAACTGCTCGGGAGGATGTCTAATAAACTGCACCCCCGCTTGCGTCTTCGCGTCGTGGTCGCTATTTCAACAGACAGACGGACATCGCTAAATCGACTTAAAATTGCATAAGGATCACGAATATATATACTTAATGGGGTCTTAGACCTATATTTCGACATCTTTCAAACAGAATGACAAACTGATATATACCCTCACCATATATGGTGGAGGGTGTAAAAAAACCAAAAAATCGTTCGCGAACAGAATCACAAAACAAATTATTCAATCACGTCAAAATTTAATCATTAATATGAAGTAATTATAATTTATTCATAGATTCATAAAATTAATAATAAGAAATAAGCGCCCCGGTAGGCTAGTTGGTAGCGTGCTAGCTTATCAGTGCGGGGGTCGTGTGTTCGATTCCCACCAGAGGCTCTGGTCTGTTTTCGCTACAACGAGCTGAAGGCCTTCGTTGCTAGTGCTCGGTTGGGGTATTAGAAATATAATTTGTAATTATATGTTTAATAAAATAAATAAATAAATAAATAATAATAAGAAATAAAAGAAATTATCAAGATCTGAAAAATCTATCCAAATTTAATTCTTGAAATCCCCTTATTTGGCATCATTGATTTTTATGCATAAACTACAAAGACTATGTTGTTTTTGTAAATTACAAAAAAAATTAAGTTATTACGCTTTTATTAATACGCTTAATATTAAAAATATATTTTTTTTTTGCTTAGGAATTTGAGATGCATTTTTATAATTTAATTGCAATATTTTTGGGAATATTTTTTTCTGTGCAAAAATTTGAAAGGCTGATAGGGAACTGAAAATAAACTTATTTATTTTCCACATATTTAGCGAATTAATATAAATCGTTCGTATTCTATTACTTCAATTACTTTGTTTTTATCGGGACACCCTATTGTATTATCATATTTTCGACCATCTCAAAAAAACATAGTTTCCAAATAAAATGCTAATAGAGTATCATTAAGCTTTGACCTACAAGTCTTTTTCATACGTGATAACTGAACACTTCGAGGTTGGCTCCGAGTATGGTAAAGGTCCTAGTACAATGCAAAGATCCGGATTGCCAAAAGATGATATAATTTTTACTTTATACTTCTAACAGTGTGAAGTTAGAAAAAGATCAAGTGTAATCTGATTTTTTCCCTTCAAAACCCTTAATTTGTGTAGGTTCGTTCATCAATTGCGCTAGATGGTAGTGCAACCACTGGATTGCAACAGCTTTAATTTATAAGCCAAGTGGTATTGTTGACATTCAAATCTTCAGCAATTTCTACTTTGCTGTTCAAAGAATTCTCCCCCTAATCGGCATATAGACTCCTATACTGAAACTCGAATTGGTGAACGTACAACCGAATCCTTGATTTAAACCAAAGTGGGCTGTATTTGAGGATTTATAGAGTACAGAATACAAATCATAAGGCTGCGATGAGCAACGAAAAATGAAATGATACGATCACCAGAAATGAAAAAATCCTGGGAAGCATAACAAAAAATCTTTTCGAAAATTTATACTCAGATGCAAAGTGGGAACAAAGAATTTTAGAAACTTAAGAAAACTTCTTAAATATTTTAACTGATATTATTTATTGTATGAACTTATTAAAAACTATATACAATATAATACGGATTATGATAACCGGACATGTTGAACATAACTAAGATTAATAGCCATGTTTTTTATAACCTCCGCCACCATAACCACCACCGCCTCCACCTCCGAAACCACTACCTCCACCACCACTTAATCCATGACCTCCACCGCCACTACCAAATCCAGCACTTCCTCCTCCTAATCCACTGGATCCGCCATGACCGCCACTGGATCCACCATGTCCTGTAGAGCCACCGCCAGGACCAAATCCACCACTTCCGCCTCCTAATCCACTGGATCCGCCATGACCTCCATGTCCCGAAGAGCCACCGCCAGGACCAAATCCGCCACTTCCGCTTCCCAAACCGGAACCACCACCACCTCCGAATCCTCTTCCACCGCCTTGAGAAATAGAATTACCACCATCAAACCCACTAGAACCGCCACGTCCACCAAAACCACCTGAGCCACTATGGCCGCCACTTCCGCCGCCAGGACCAAAACCTCCACCACCACCTCCTAAACTGGAACCGGATCCAAGTCCCTTTCCACCGCCTCCTCCTAAGCCGGATCCACCATGGCTGCCATGACCACTATCCGAACCAAATCCTCCACCACCACCTCCTCCTGGTCCAAAACCACCACCGCTACCTCCGCCGCTTCCACCTCCTCCTCCAGATCCACTACCATAGGTATTAACTTTGCCGCCATAAGGCAAACCGTTGACAGTACAGCCGATAACTGTCAAAGCAATAAATGCCACCTATGAGAAGACAAAAAAAAAATAAATTTATTTAAACCTTCTTTTCAAAATATTTTACTTCACTTCTTACGACTACTTACAAAATATTTATTCATTGTAATCCAACTCTATAATATCTCACAATGATTCTGTTTTTCACTTGTCAACTTTTCTATAATTACTGCTAATAGTTGTTGGAAAATATTCAGCTTTTATACGTTCGTTTTAATATTTCCTCCTCGGTTAGGCGTGTTTTAGGAAAAATCTCACAAATCTTATTACATACACATAAAATATTTACTAATTAACCAGTTGGCCAGCCGACCAGCTGAATTAAAGCATCTTTATTCATTTGTACATGTACTTAAATATACATAGTTAATCATTCTAATTAGCTTGTTGCAGTAGGGTGGCATTACGTTATATGGAGTTTTTTTTTTTGCTTGTTTGTTTTGAAATTTTAACAAGAAATATTGTAGTCTAAATCTAATATGGCGAAACTTTGAGTAAAATCTGAAAATCTTATGTCTTGTGACATCCCGTTTCTAATAAATCGCTCAAAAGAGTTTCAAAATACTGTAACTTTTTGTTAAATTTAAGGGAAAACTCTTGGTTTTCTTTAAAATTTTCACGATGACTCGAAACTGTTTGAGCGATTTGAAATATGTTTTTATATTCCTGTTAAGCATAGTGTATTTCATTAGAAATGATGTGCTGCAAGACAGAATTTAAATATGTTTTTATTTGTTCCAAAATTCCAAAATTTTTAACTCAAATGTGCACTGCTACCCGAGCTACCCGATTTTGTTAAAATTTTCACAAATATAAGTTTTAGATTATGTGCAACAATATTACGCCTGGAATTTTAGAAAAACCTAAAGCTAAAATTTTAATATCACCCTATTGATGCAATCTCAATTGCCTGCTCCTATTATCTGTATTTTAATTACGTTTAAATTTTTCTTAGAATCTTCAAGAAATTACACTTTGCAACAAATTAGGGGTCATTCTTTGGAGCCTCAACCAAACCATATTGAAATGAAAGTATTTCCATAGGGTAGTAAACCTCCAGTAGTTTTTTTCTACCTCATCACAATTAAGGGGTCAGAATGGTTTTCCAGTGAATATAATTATTCAGTTTTTTTACACATTCAAGATCTATCTGTAAGAATTTTTGCATAAAAAATATAAATTTGTTATAATTTGGTGGCGGTAGATCAGAGGCGCTTCATCGCAGTGTTATCTGAATCTAAATCAAAGTGATTAATTTAATATATTAGTTTTTTGAGCGGATGAACCAAATTATATTGGAACATTTGAGATTTTCGTTTTTTTTGGTTCTGTTTTAAATTTTCACATAAGAAAATCAGCCTATTTTTGCCTATAAAAAATAGTAATAAAAACGCTCGTTCATCCGCAAGTATTTATCATATATAAGATGTCTGCAGAAGTTCATTAAGATCAGCTCATTACTTTTTGAGTTATTCTACGCACCATCTTCAAAAAATTAGTTTTGAGAAAAAAAAACACGATTACGGTTTTCAAGCAATTGAAAGTATAATAATGCTACTCCCAGATTAGTGCAGTGTCTTTTAGGCAGAGATTTAGCGATGAATGGCCACAGAGATGATAAATGCAAACTACATACAGGGATCTGTAGTGACAATTTATCAGGCAGCACTTAGGGCTTTTAAGTGTCATTCAGTACATTCAAGCATAGTGATGGACTGTAAAGGTGCTCTAGGGGCGGTAATGGAATTCTACACAATCAGATTGTGTTGGGTACCTGGACACTGTAATAGAAAGCTTAATGAGATACACTCAGAAAAAAAAGTTAGTAAAAAAAATTGTAAACGGTTTTCAATCCAACTTTTCTATTTTTGTACTGATTTTTAGCAAAAAAATTATTATTTATCAAATCTTTTTACTACCCATCTAAAAATCGAAATATATATGAACATACATGATCATACATGGGCCTGTATATGATTATACATGGGCATACATGGTCGTATATGTCCATACATTGTTCAATATATGACCATACATGATCTCATATATGATCATATATCTTCGGATCCGGAATTTGAGGGTATATGGACGTATATGATCATATACGAGCATACATGAATAATATATGAGCATGTATGATAATATATGCACATATATCACCATATACCCTCAAATTTCGGATCTGAAGATATATGGTCATATATGAGATCATGTATGGACGTATATGACCATGTATGCCAATTTATGATCATATACAGGCCCATGTATGATCATGTATGCTCATATATATTTCGATTTTTAGATGGGTATTTACATTTTAAAAATTAAAATTAAAATTTTACCCTAAAAGCATAAAAAATTTACTAAAATATTTTTTAAAGCAGAAATTACCAAAATTAAATCAAAATGATAAATCCGTTTTTGTTTTTAATATGTTTAAGCCTTTGATTTTTTTTTTTTTTAATTTGTCTAAAATATTATTTTTTGAACAAAAATTAAATAAGTGGAAAAAATTTAGATGCTCAATTAAAAAGATAAATTTAAAATTTTGTACTAATATTATTAATATTTAGTAATTTTTTTTTGCTGATTTAAGCAAACAGATTTTAAATTCCATTTACAAAAAGTTTACTTAAATTTAATAGCGGCAGCGAATTTTTTCTACAAATTGCATTGTACAATACGTCAGCGGACATGTGTTGCTAAGATTAGCAAAAAATACCGCTGGGCTCAAATTAGCAAGATTTCCCGTAATAACAGCAAAGTTTGCATTTGCCATTTCAGACTTTTTTTGGTGAGTCTAGAGGGATCTGTAGTGACAATTTATGTGGGTAGTCAGGCAGCACTTAGGGTTTTGAAGTGTCATTCAGTACATTCAAACATAGTGATGGACTAAAAAGGGGCTCTAGGAGCGGTAATGAGATAGCGGATGGACTGAACAGACAGGGTTGGGGTCTGGATCTTATATATAGGGATTGTGGTGCAAAACCCCAGTAGTGTCACTATTATAGGTTGATCTCCGAAATATTTCGTGACTCTACTAATCAATCCTGAAATAGTAGGACGGATTGCAGGGTGTCCAGGCCTATTTGGCCAAAGTTGGATGTAAAAGCAACCAAAATACTAATTGGATTGGATAGGAAAAGTCTCAGGTCTTTAGCAGGGTTAATAACCGGTCACTGCTCTATTGGAGCCTTCATTGGTAAATGGGAACAAGGCACATAGGACTTTTGTAGGTTGTGCGAGGATGTTGAGAAGCTAGAGACAATAGAGCACATTATGTGCAACTGTCCTAGATTACAGGGTTTGAGAATGAGATGGCTGGGAAAAAGATTCTACCATGAGCTGGGTGATGTGGCTAGATATGATCTGGGCAGTCACCATTGGGTTTTGTCAGGGGGTATAATCTAGCTATTCTAAGTAGCGGTCTGGAGGTCACCCCGACCTATAATTGTTCTCTGCTTTTTAGACCGGGGGCTCTCAATTTTTTATCTTTTACTGTCTATTCTTTCCAAAGGGTATCACAATGGATCCTATGGGTCTCCGAGTGGTAGTGTACTTCATTATGCTACAGAACCCTTATAATCTATCTATCTACCCACACACCAAGGAACACTAGTAGAATCATGGGCTTGTTCCACTTAATGTTCCATCGTGTGTAGCAACCCTGCGGGAAACGAACCTATCCCAGGACACGGCACGTGACTGGTTCATTGTGATAGGGACCGGTCACGGGACCGGTTTTTTATATGAAAAGAACCGGTGACTTTAACATGGGCTTGTCCAAGGAGGGGGTCAATTGCCCTCTATGACATGTCACATGACTGGAAAACAAGAACATGCCACACAACTAACCCTTAAGAACGTATCACAGAACCAGCACAAAAGAACATGTCATGACTTTTAAACCGGTCATGTGGAAGGACTTTAGGAACCTTTTCCTCTTTTCACCTATCTCGTGATATGTATTTTCGGAACTGGTCCAGTTTTCACCTCTCACGGGACAGGTACCAATTCCCCCTTTTTCCCGCCGGGAATGTTTCCTGTTAAAATTCGAGTTTCCTTAAATATCAAAATATTTTGATATATTTAAGTTTCCAAACACAATGTTCCATATCGTCTGTATCGATGTTCACTATTTTTTTCTGTGTTATTTCATTGATAGCAGCCGTTGTGTGCAATGCTTTTGTAATTGGCGGAGTAAATAAAAGAGAATTGAAAATAATAAAAATTGGATAAATTTTATAAAAAAAAAAAATATAAAAAATTACGAGATTTATGGGAGATAATTTGTAATATCTATAAAAAAAAAACAAAGCATATGAAAAATTAACAAAAGAATATAGGAACATATTTTAAAAACATATTCGAACACACAGAACTGATGTTTCGTTTTGGTTCCATCAGTTTGTATTAAAAAATTAAACATTATTTGAATTTTATAGTTCAGCTAAATAAAAACAGATAAATAAAAACAAGAATTAATGATTTGTATTAATACAAAAATTAATAAAAATCAATAATTCGTGTTTTTTTTTATCTGGACCTCAGAACTGAACTATAAAATTCAAAGAAACATTAAAAGGTAATGATCTTTTTATTTCAGTTTCTCTTCGAAATATACCTGGATATGTAAGCAAATACTTCCAAATAGTAACACATATAACGGCTCTTTCAACAGGGCTGCCAGATACTTTTTTCATTATTCCCAAAAAATAGAGCTCTTTCGACGGCCTCCGAACACGATTACGAAATAACCGGTATCTCAGCGAGTTTTAGTCCGATCGACTTGAACTTTTCGCAGAATATTTCAAATCAACCAATAAGTTATTTGTTCGAGTAAAAAAGAATTCTGGCTTACCATATTTAAGTACTTTTATTTCATTTGCTTTGGTTGAGGCCCTAATATTTTTGTTGCGCTGTGTAATCAATGCCAGGTAAAGGCTAACGTAACTTTATTCCACTTTAAATCTCCTCTTCACCTAAATTTCATGCGAGATAACAAGTGCATGCATGCAATTAAAATATTTCCTTAGGGCAGCTAAAAATAATAAAATAATCAATGTTGTTATTGAAAATGCGGTTTACTAACAAAAAAATAAACAAACAAAATAAACATACATCATTAATAGTACCGACACTTACGTATACTAACAGTTTAGGGAATAATTTTAGAACAAATAGAATACTTCAAACGGTCCTCAACAAAGGAGGTTGAAAGAAAAAATAGTAAAATAATCTCGATGTATAGAAAAAAAACGAAACTGTTGAAATAAATATTACTTGAACCAGAGTAAAAAGTAAAAATAAAAAAAATTATAAATAATAGAACAATTTTGTTCTTTAAAGTTTAGTAACGTCATGGTGCTTGTTTGAAAAATACCAAGCCCCAAATTGATTAATAAGTTTTTTATTTAAACTTTGCCTGTATTGGATGTTACAGCTTTTTTTAAAATTCTGGTCCTAAGGAGATCTTTTGCCGGATCGAATTAGTTTAAGTATTAACTAAAAATATGGACTATTACACAGAAGGTTGCTGGTTCGATTCTCCTTCGGTGTTCCCACAGCACTTAACCCCACCGAAGTAAAATAACAAAAAATGGGCTATGAACTAAAAAGCTTCAACAATTTCGTCAACTCTTCATTAGATTGCAGAAAACAACTGTTCTAAGAAATAACATCTCGCGCAATTACGGTTTTGCCATTCAAAGAAACCAACACATTATTTAGTACACACAAAAAACAAAATCATACTATTTATGAATATTTTATGAAAAATTTGCCAATGTACTAATTTAAAACTTTTTCATAAATTCTGGTTCCAAAAAATAAAAATAACAAAAAATAATCCAGATGTATATAAAAACAAAAGCTGAAAGAATCTGTAAACAAAATACAAACTGTATCATTCAGATATCTGAGTCGCCAGCTAACACCCATTTGGCCTATCGCGTAGTGGACCATAAAAATTGTTATAAGTACTGACTGATCGGGTGCAGATTCAAATCTGGAAGGTTTTTCACTTAGGCAGCGTCCATAGGGTTCGAGATACCTTGCAATCGTACAAGGCCGTCCAATTCTCTCCGTTATCTCTCTTTAACTTGCGTAAATTTCAGCCTCGAAAACTCTACAATCGTTTGTAAGTCGCATTTAGACCTGTCCCCTACTTCCGACCCTGTCCCCCTCACCATATACCTATATAGTGAGATTTTACCACCCCTAATAACAAAAACAGCGGCCCAATCCTCGCTGGTCGGTACAAACACCATAAAAGTAGTTTGGAAGTTCGAGATCGGTAAAATGTCCGTATGACCATCCAGGCTCCTCATGTGTATTGCCTCAGCTCCTGCATCTCCCGCAGTCTAAGAGCTGCCTTGTTCGCCGTGCCCCTAATATACGAGGGCGGATCAATAAGTCTGTGACTTTTCCAACTTCCGTCGTAGTTATATGAAATGCAACACTGCCCCCATTAAGTACCACCTGTTAATAGACTACTGTCAAATTTTGAGCATGTTCCGTCATTTACTTTGCGTTTAACAGCTGTTCAAAACATACAACCTCGTGCTCATTAAACATTATTTTTTGCGAAAAAAAAACGTCAATCAAACCAAGGAAAAGCTTGATAAATACTATGGGGACTCTGCTCCATCGATTTCAATGGTAAAAAAGAGGTTTACTGACTTTCGTTGTGGCCTTACAAGCACGGATGATGCCGAACGTTCTGGACGCCCAGTTGAGGTTTCTACAACCAAAACAATTGAAAAAATTCACAATATGGTGTTGGCCGATCGGAGATTGAATGTGCGATAGATTGTGGAAGACATAAGCATCTTACATGGCTCAGTGGTTTCAATTTTGAACGATCACTTGGGTATGAGAAAGCTTTCCGCAACATGGCTGCCGCGTTTGCTCACAATCGACCACCAACGGAATCGTGTGACAGCTTAGTTTCCATGGCAAAAATCCATGAAGTAGACTACGAATTGCCTCCTCATTCGCCTTATTCTCCGGATTTAGCCCCCAGTGACTATTTCTTATTTCCAAACCTTAAGAAATGGCTCGGTGGAAAGAGATTTAGCTCCAACGATGAAATTATTGATCAAACAAATGCCTATTTTATGGATCTCGAAAAATCCTATTTTTTGGAAGGGATACAAAAATTGGAAAAACGTTGGACTAAGTGTATTGAGCTAAAAGGAGATTATACTGAAAAATTTACATATTTTTTTTGGCAAAAAAACTGTGTTTCATTCGAATAGTCACGGACTTATTGACCCATCCTCGTATATATCTTCATTGACAGGATGTCGAGCATCACCTTCAATCTCACCTAGGGTTATGATCGAACGGCCCCTGTTTCAGCTAGAAATGCGAGTGGTTGCACCTTTACGTGATTGAAAAGATATAGGGTCCGCCAAATAACTTTTTTTTTTGAAAATGCTATAAAAAAAAACTACTGAATATTTTCTCAAATTTCTTTTTTTATTTGAAAGTACAATCCTTCCGGTTAATAATGGAAAATAATTTCTTTCAAATGGCTGCCTCGGCTGGCCATGCAGTAGCCTACACGATCGGTCCAATTTTTAAGCACATTATCGATTGTGTGCAGCTGTATTTCACCAATGGCTTCACGAATATTATCCTTTAAAGCGTCAATTGTCTCTGGCTTGTCGGCGTACCACTTATCTTTGACGGCACCCCACAAATAATAGTCCAACGGTGTCAAATCGCAGCTCCGAGGTGGCCAAACGGCATCAGCTCTGCGGTAGATAATGCGATCTTCAAAAACAGGGCGCAAAACATCGAGTGTAGCTTCGGCTGTGTGGCACGTAGCGCCGTCCTGTTGAAACCAAATGTTGCCAATATTCTCCTCTTCAGTTTTTGTGAACAAAAATTCGTTCAACATGGCCCGATAACGATCGCCATTGACTGTAACGGCCAGCCGAGGCAGCCATTTGAATGAAATTATTTTCCATTATTAACCGGAAGGATTGTACTTTCAAATAATAATCAATAAAATTTGAGAAATATTCAGTAGTTTTTTTTTTATAGTATTCCCCGTCCACCACCTCACCAGTGCTTCATAGGTCAATATCGGTCTAATTATCGATAATATACGACTGTAGACATAAAGGTTTTTTGCATCCTCCTCTCGGTACTCCTCTTCTAGGATGATATGTCCGTAAATACGGCTACAGACATAAGGCCTTTTTCGTCCTCTCCTCCGTTTTTCCCTTTGTGGAGAGTTTAAAGTTTGAAATGTCACCTACGTTCTTTACCTCCTCCTTTGAAAGTTGGAGTTGTAAAAAAAAAAAAGTTTATCATGGAGATAGTCCTTCAAACGTTGATTACACGTGATCGCTGATTGTTTGAATAGAGTTCGACACATCTTTCGTCCCCGTTCTTCTTATCGAGTCGATGATTTCATTGATCACAAGGTTCCAGGTTCCATAAGGTTACTTTTATATCAGATAGGTAATGACTAACTGTATGTAGGGGGGTTTCATTTTAGAAAAAAAAAATAATTTACTGAATTTCGATCGATTTGAGATGTCATAATTTCTAAAATTATAGTAGAGAATAAAATTAAAAAAATTCGATGAGAGCTAGCAGGATAGCATACGTATTTTCGGGTTTCGCTACAAAACCATCCCCAGTAGCCATGCCCTTTTGAAGTATTATCTATTTGGAATTCATCCATGGATTTTTTTTTTTTAAATATATCTCGGTTTATTTTTCTTTAAAGTTTTAAGCTAAAGAGTAAAAATTAAAAAAATATTTAAATTCATTAAATAAAATGTGCTATTTTCTAGATCTCAACTGTTTTACATATAAAACGCTCCATTTAATATTTTATTAAATTAAAAGTTTGTTTATTTTTTATAAAAAATTTTCCATTTCATTATCAATACATTTATTTTAATAGTCTTTTTATTACAATTCTCTTATAAATCAATCAATAAATCTATTAGTTTTTTGAAATATATTGTTTTCAATAACTGAATACCTTTCACTATTATTGCTTTTAAAAATCCATCACAATAGTTTTGGAAATTCTAAACTATTTTATGTTTAAGCAGTAATTAACACTAAACTGAAAATAAAATTGAAACATAATATTGTTATTAAAACTCATCCGTAAACATTGTAAACAATTTCAATAGGAGAAAGGTATTTCAGTTAAATAAACAAAGCAAACATTAAATTAATCTTAACTTTTTGTGTAATTGTTAAAAAAAAAAAATTTAAATTCTAAATCAAAAATCTTTAGCATTTTAAAAAACTAATGATATACAGGGTGGGCCATTTAAAATTTTAAATTTGAATGGGCTATAAAAAAAAGTACTAATTATTTTTTCAAATTTCTGGATTTATTGGAAAGGATAAACTTTGTCATTTACGAATGGAACGCCATATCATTCATATGACTTCCTAGACTGGCTCGGCAGTACCTCATCCGATCAACCCAATTTTTTCAGTACATTCACGACAACTTCGATTTTCTGTTCAATAGTTTCTGGATGGTTTGCGTAACATATATCCTTAATGTCTCCCCACACAAAATAATCCAAAGGGCTCAAATCACAGCTCCGAGGCGGCCAATTGACATCACAATTTCGGCTGGGTTATTTGATTTTCAAAAACATGCGTAAAATATCGATGATTGCGTTGGCTGTGTGACATGTGGCCCCGTCTTGTTGAAACCAAATGTCGCCCATGTCATTCTCTTGAATTTTTGGAGAAAAAAAATTCGTTGACCATGGCACGGTAACGTAGGCTCAAAAAAAAAAGGACCAGTCGTGGTAGTCATATGAATGATATTGTGTTCCATTCTTAAATGACAAAGTTCAACCTTTTCAATAAAATCAGAAACTAAAAAAAAAACATGTAAAAAAAAATTTAAAAAACTTTTGAAGTAAGATCATGGAGGTGAAAAAAATTTTTTGAGGTGAAAAACTTTTTTGGATGCGGAAACGAATTTTTTTACGTGAAAAAAATTTTGAGGTGAAAAAAAATTTTTGTGGTGAAACAAAATTTTAGTGGTGAAAAAAATTTTTTGAGGTGAAAAATATTTGAGGTGTACAAAATATTATTAATTTCTAAGCGATTGGTGAAAAAATATGAGAAAATATATTATATACCAGTCGCTACTATTAATTTGTACTAAAATACACCAATTTGTATGGAAAATTTAGAGGTATCTTGGCATTTTCACCCATAACTTTTTAACCGCTGGACCGATTTTGCTCATTTTCAATACCAAACTGTTCGGGAGGATGTACAATAATCTGGGTAAAAATAGGCACCCCCGCTAGCGTCTTCGTGCCGTGATCGCCATTTCAACAGACAGACGGACATCGCTAAATCGACTTAAAATTGCATCAGGATCATATATATATACTTTATGGTGGAGGGTATAAAAATAATCAGTACTTTTTTATAGCCGATTTAAATTTAAAATTTTATATGGCCCACCCTATAGGTTGGCACTGCCCAGGAAAAATTTACCAACAATGACCTACCCCTGACCACTGCATTACTTCTAAAGTGAAAATAATGAGTTACTAATAATGTGTTATACAGCCATTGATATGCCATGTCAACTCCTTGCATACTATATTACTTTCAATGTGAAAATAATGAGTTACTAATAATGTGTTTTAACTATTTATTTTTGGCAGTTAAAATATATTTTTGGTTTGGTTATTTAATTTTTTTTTCAAATTGTTATCAAAAATCAATTCAAGTTAAAAGCAAATAAAAAATTAATGGAAAAAAATTTAAACATAATAAAAAAAATAGTTTTTGGATTTTAAATATTTCTGTTTTTTAATAATTTTGATTTGAAAATGGGATTTTTCCAATACAATTTTGAATTAGAATTTTGAATGAATTAATCTGAAAATTAATATGTACATATGTTGTATTTAAGTTTTTTTAATGATTATAAATATAAAATAAATTTTATAAAAAATATATAATAGGTTCGTTTTTTCGATTTTTAAATCTATATCTATCCCTACTTACCTGACTTTTCTTTATTTTTTGTAAACAAATACAATAAGAACATTTGGGACCGCCTTTGTACGAAAGCTGATTTCGAATATGGACTTCGTCGGAAAGCGAAATAGGGCAATTATATTGCTTGCCCTGCTCTACCTTTACTTACAAAAACATAATTCATTTGTTAGCTTTTGTTGTATTTAATATTTTATCAAATTAAAAATACAAAAATTTCGAATAATTTTATTACAAATATTTTTGTTTACATTTAAAAGAGAAAAGCCATTAATTTCTAAGACTTGGCAGTATTTTTATATATTCTTAATTTTTAAGTAGCTATATCTATAACTACTTAGCATGTCTATATCTACTTGTATTTCTTTATACACCATTTCCAATTGAATATCTGAAACTGTATATTATTTGCAGAAATTATCAATTAATTTTTAGAAAATAACAATTTAAGAAATTTTTAATTTAATTTCAGATACATCAGTTAATTTCACATGTATTACTTTAATTCCAGTTATTATTATATTAATTTCTGAAATAAAAGTCTTAATATCTGAAATAAAATAAATTGTTTTTGAAAATAGTTGGTACTTTCTGAAAATAAATTGGAAATGGTGTAGTTATTCAGCTCCTTCCTTATAAACTCATTATATGTAGCCACTCTTTTAATACCTATTGATAATGCGTTATTTGCACCCCTTATGTAACGTATTATTATGCCTTTATATGCAACCAGTTATTTACTACCTTCAAGCCACCAGTTTTTATTATATGAATTGCAACCAGTTATTTTTGCGTTACCTATAACTAGTTATTTCAACCTCACCATTAACTAGTTGTTTTACTCCCTACTCGTAAGGTTGTAGATAACTAGCTACCTCCAATGACATCAATATGTAAAAATAATGAGCTTAGCAGGCAAACTTCAACCTGTTACTGCTCGTTCTAAAACTCATTATTTTTTTGCTGGGAAAAGCAAAATTTTCAGTTGTCATTACAGACTTTTTGTTGGTGAGTGTGGGAATACTATGGAAGGACGTTGCAATATTTATGAGCTATAGAAAACTCATACATATTAGTTTTGTAAATTGATGTTGCTATCGCTGGAAATTGAACACACAACTATCTGTGTAACAATTCAACGTGCTAACCATTTCTCTATAACGAAATATGAAATATTTCTTCCACCGAAATATGAAATATTTCTTCACCTTAAATTAACAAAAAAAAAATGTTCTAAAAATTTCTGCAAAAAAAAATGTGTAACATCACAAGAACTATTCATGAAAATAAACTTTAACGAAAGGAACACTCACCAAAAAAAGTCTGTAATGGCAACTGAAAATTTTGCTTTTATTACGGAAAATTTTGCTAATTTGAACACAGCGGTATTTTTTGCTAATCCTAGCAAGACATGTCTGCTGACGTGTAGTACAACGAAATATGTAGAAAAAATTAGCTGCCGCTACTAAATTTTAGTAAACTTTTTGTAAAGTGGAATTTAAAATCTGTTTGCTAAAATCAGCAAAAAAAAATTACTAAATATTAGTACAAAATTTCAAATTTATTTTTTTTTATCGAGCATCAAAATTTTTTTTATTTTACTTATTTTTTTCAAAAATATTTTAGACAAAATTAAAAAAAAAATCAAAGTTTGTTTTAATTTGGTAATTTCTGTTTTGAAAAATATTTCAGTCAATTTTTTTTCTTTTAAGGTCAAATTTTAATTGTTTTAAGGGCTGATTTTTAGAACTAAAAAAATTTTTTAGTGCTATTTAAAGTGGATGTCTTATTTTTAGACATGAGGGCGTATCTTCACTTCCGATCCTTTTTTTAATCCATGTAACATTTTAATGCAATTTAAGTTTTAATTGAAAATAAAATTTTTTTCATTATCCACTTTTTTAAATAAGTAATATTTTTTGCTAATTTTAGCAAATTGGTTTTCAAAAATTTGTAAAATTATTTCTGAAATTAGCAACAAAAATTTGTAAATACATATTCTGTAAAAATTCTGTAAATTGTAAATACCAAAAAGATTTGCTAAATAATAACTTTTTTACTAAAAATCAGTACAAAAATAGGAAAGTGGGATTGAAAACCATTTACAAATTATTTTACTAACTTTTTTTCTGAGTGATGCAAGGGTAACTTAATATAAATTATATAACTAACTGCTGCATATCTGTTTCGTTCGTATTTTCAGAATGAACATTGCTTCGTCCAGGGTTACGGCTTCGACTATTTTGAAATATTTTCCCGCAAAATATAAAAAAAAACTATAAAATCGATCATACGAATCCGTATTAAAAGATAATTGAAGCAGAGCTGCGAATAACGTTGTAAGCTACAAAATTGAAATTGTTATGAAATCGAAAAAAAAAACGTTTTAAAACTTGTAGGTGTATCCCACTGCCTGATTTCTTTAGATTGAATTTTGATAACGAAATCCTGCATAATTTTGCCTAATTTAATTTTTAAGTCATAAAACAGAGTTATTCTAACGGTAATCTGGAAAAACAGTTTTTGTAAAACTTGTCGCTTAAAACGTTATTCGCGGCTCCGCTTCAATTTTAGAAAAATATACATATATTTTTTTTTTGTATAAAATATATTTTTTGTAAAAAGTTTGGACTAATACTTCTTTAAACTGTTCCAGCATAACGAAAAATATTAGATTTAAAACCAATTTAGGTAAGGGGTTAATGTTCCTTGATTGGTTCTGGGAACATAAATATCTCGGATACAAGAATATGTTCTAAAACCTTTCCGTAGTACTATTGTGTGTGTTGCTCGAACGATTCCCTAATTCCAAGGGTGTAAATCATGGGGGTGACAACGCCAAATTGGCTAAAAAGAACTAGTTGCGGAACTATAGCAAGTTCTTCTAATATGTTTTTTATTAACACTTTTCATTTTCCTCTAGTTTAGATTTTTCATTTTTATCATTTGTTTTATATATTTGTTTTTTTTTTTTCTTACAGCCACGTCAACTTTTCAAATATCATTTGGAAAATTTAACATTTTCTTCAGTCTACAAGGTGGGCATACGTGCAACAAACACAAAAAATATGAAGGAAAGTGAATTATTTTGGAAAACCTTTCAAGCACCATCCTGTGTCGAATGGTATAATTATAATTTCAATGTTTGTGGTGAGTACTATTTGTTGTGCTTTACTTCTGACATTTCAAAGAATATTATTTTATGCAAAATCCCAATGAGATTTTTTTTGTTGAATTCAATGGAAACACATTTTTTAAATTTCAACCAACCAACTCGTGTATTTTTATGTGAAATATTTATTTAAATTATTTCTCTGAAAATAATATGTATAAAAATACAAATTATTTGTAAAATACAATTCTGTAGATTTTTGGCAAAATCACATAAGTCGACTTAAAAAAATTTCCCAAGACTTTGGTAGTGAATAAAACTTGTGAATGCACATATTTTGTCTGATTTTCACATTTCTACATAATATACAAAGTTAGCCAGGGTAAATTTTCAAATAAAACTATTAATAAATAATAAAACAAAAAACAGATTGGCGAAAATATTAAGTACTTTGTTTGTTTAACTTCAAAGCTTAAAAAATATAACAGTTATTTCAGATAAATCTTCTTCGTAAAAAACAACAAAAACTCAAAAAATTACATCACATTCAAAGTGAGCCACTTGATTTTGTTCATGGTAAAATAACGGTAACTGTTTTTTGTTTTTAATACTTTTGCATTGATATTATTGTTGATGCGTTATTTGTGTATAAAAGATCAAAGAGTGAGGATGGGACGACAAACCAGTGTAGAAATTAGAGAGCGAGTAATTGATCTCTACAAAGAAGGTAAATCTCAAAGAGAAATTGCTGAATTTGTCAAAAAAAAAGCCGTTGAACTTTACAGCACATTATTCACCGCTCTACAAGAGATAATAGAATTAAAAATAAAGTGAAAAAAAAATAATAAAAAGCATTTTCGGAAAGAAATGAGGCTTTTATTGTAAGAGAAATTTAAAAAAATCCTCGGTTAAGCGCTCCGAAACTGAGAGAAATGGTCAAAAGTCAGTTGGATATCCAAGTACAACCTGGAACAGTTAGAAGAGTGCTTAGAAAACACGGGTATAATGGAAGAGTAGCAAGAAAGAAGCCGTTTATTAGCAAAACAAACTGTAAAAACGCCTAGAGTTTGCTCGTAAATACGTTCAAAAGAATATGAGTTTTTGGCAAAGGGTATACACACCAGAGAACTGCAAAATCAACTTTTTTCTTGATTTAATCATACACAAAAACTTTTGTTCACATTTAATAATTCAACAAAATTCACTGTAGAATAAAATCAGCATCATGTTACTGAACGCGTAATTGGGATCAGTGTGAATCATCTGTCGATTATGTTTAATGCAAATGTAATCACTCAACAAAAAGTCAGCGTTGAATAAATCAGAAAAAACAACAAACAACGCGTATGAGTGTAATCATAATCAAAACAAAATAGAAACACATTTCATAAATGATATTGTGTACATTAGGGTGGGACTTAAATCCGCTTTTTCGAATTTTCATTAGTAATACAATACTAAAAATATTCTTCTTTGTGAAATAAAAATATATTTTTGGAAAAAAAATTTAGGTCGATATCTCAGGCTTGCCTAATCCGGAAAAATTTAAATAATGTCTTAATTTTTTTTCTTCTATTTTTATTGAAAAATTAGGCAATATTTAACTTTAACCGGATTGGGAGAGTCTGAGATATCGACCTAAATTAAAAAAAAATCACAAAGAACAATATTTTTGGAATTACTAATAAAAATTCTATAAAAAAGAGATTTTAGACCCACCCTGATTTATGAAATGTGTTTCTACAAAACCACCCCCTTTTTATAAATAAGAAATCATTTTGTTTTAATTATGAATACACACATACGCTTTATTTATTGCTTTTTCGGATTTATTCTACATCAAAATAATTATTGTTGACTCAAACGAACAGAATAAAATCAATGGTATAAAAACGACCGATGACAACAATTTGCACGTCGTTTGATTGATTTAAAATCATCAACAAATATGTGTGTTGGAGTATATTCAGCGTTTGGACGCAAACACATATTTATTCTTGTGCTGATTGCGTACGAACGTTTTGCAATCAGCATTTGCAGTTCTCTGATACACACATAAAATAGAAGCAAATGGTATGGCGACAAAAGAACACCCAGCTTCAGGAAAAAAAACGTTACCCCAAGTGTGAATCATGGAGGTGGTTCTGTCATGATTTGGGGTGCATGGCAGGAAGTGTAACCAAAAATTTTCACCACAAATGAACAAATTTGTTTATGTAGACATTTTAAAGCAAAACGTCACGCCGAGTGTTGAAAAACTTGGGATCGAAGGTGACTTCTACTTCTACCAGAACAACTATCCCAAGCATAAATCGTATGTTGCGCGGGAGGTCCAACAAAATATTAGTATTAAATATTAATCACATTTACTTTTAGTGGCTCACTTTCACTGCGATGCACATTTGAATATTTTTTTAAGTTTATGTTGTTTTTTTATATTACTTAAGAAATGTATCAGAAAAAATTGTTATGTTTTTAAGCTTTTTAGTTAAATTAAAAAAATAATTTATATTTTTGCCAATCAGATTTTCTTTTTATTATGTATTAAAATTTTTACTTGAAAATTCTACCTGGCTTTCTTTGACTGGAAGTCACTGTACATTAAAAGGTATGCAAGTTGATTTGATATTTGCTACAAAATTTTATTAATTTAATTAATTTATTTTTAATCTTTGATGTTTTTACTAAAACTAAATTTTAAAAAGAAATTAATAAATTATTCTGTTTAATTTCTTCGACCTTTTTAATACAATTTTCAGGTAATAAGTATTCAAGCTCAAGGTCTATTTTATACAAAATTTTTTATTCTTCATCCAATATTTTGCTATCTCAATGGATAGCTTCTTCAGGGATTTTTTGTTTTTTAATTTTTAACAATTTTGGATTTTTTTAAAAAAAGCGAAATATTGGATGAAGAATAAATCATATAAAATAGACCTTGAGCTTGAATACTTATTACCTGGAGTGTTTTTACACAACATGTAAATGTTTTTTTTTTTAGTTTTTCTGATAAATTTGTATTACTATTTTGAAATAAGTGCTTTTGTCCAAAAATCTACAAAATTTATGTTTTATTATTTACTAATATTAAGTATTTTGGTTGTTTCTTCTATTTTTTCATTTTAAGCACCTGATGCACCTCAAAACTTACATATTGAACAAACATATGTCGATCAATATGTTTATTCATTAAATATTACTTGGCTTTTACCAAAACATTTGCCAGATAATTATACCCTACGTATACAAGACTTATCACCACAAGGACAATTGGAAGTTTATAATCTAACAAAGGTGAGTAAATACAAAATGTATATTAATGGTCGTCACACTTTCAATAGCTTTAAACTGGCATATTATTACAAGCAATTACCAAAGGGGAGAAAGGAGAGCGTGTATATTGATAAGGTTGGGTAGCGTCAACCGAAAATACTAAGTATTCTATCCTGCTGGCTCTGTGGAATTTCTCAATTTTTATTCTCTATAATTTACTAATAAAAATGTTCATGTTTCTTTACAATAAAATAATTTATAAAAAGAATATGATTATATGATCTTAAATCCTACTATACTATTCATTTAAATTAATAAATTTTAATTTAATATAATTGTTTTTTTCCTAAAATCAAGAAATATTACTTAGAAAAGTTATGAACAATTTTTGAGTATATAAACTATTTTGTTTTTACTCAAACATAGGAATTTTTATTAATGTGGATTAAATATGAATATTTCTGTTCAAATACTGGCGTATTTTTTTGAGTATAAAGAAAAGATTGGTTGCAATTCGATCAAAACCATAAACATTTATTTGTGAGGATTTAATTTCATTTGGTACAACCTAAAATTAATTAATAAAGCAAAAATGTTGTATTGGGAATTTAAAAAAGGGAAAAGAAACTAAAAATCAGTCCTATTATTCAATTATTGGTATTTCCAATTATCTTTAAAAATAAAATTCGTTTAGTATTTGCAACTATTTATTTAGTGAATATATTATAAATTTGGTTAAATCTATGAAATTTATTAAAAAATTGTCAATATTCAAAAGTGGTAACAACAAGTACGGTTATTCTGATCAAATGTGTCATTTAATTAGGGTTTCGGAGCGCTCCGGTAGGCTAGTTGGTAGCGTGCTAGCTTATCAGTGCGGGGGTCGTTGGTTCAATTCCCACCAGAGGCTCTGGTCTGTTTTCACTACAACGAGCCGAAGGCCTTTATTGCTAGTGCTCGGTTAAGGTATTAACATATAATTTGTAATTATATGATTAATAAATAAAATAAATAAATAAGTTTAAACAGGTGCATTTATTTTGTTAAATTAAATTTCATGAAAGTAAATAAGGTACAAATTGATTGTTGCAGTCTTAGTAGACACTTTGTTGACAATGTCACCAAGAAGTCACCCAATATAGTCGACAAAATTGGTGACTTGGACACACTGGGATACAGGCTTCATACAAAGCTATAACATTTGTTATATATAGGTGCAAATTTAATTAAAATATTAATTGAATTAAGCAATTTCGTCATTAAAACTTGTTTTTATTTTTTCAATTACAGATTAACATTTTCGCGTAATTAGAGTTTTCACTTGTGATAATAACTCTAGGAAATTGTGATAATCGTATTTTTCATCTCATTTTATTTTCTTATTTTATAGGAATCGAACAACTTTTTTCTACCACAAGTTACAATTTATGGTTTAGTCTTTGAAGTAAGCCTCACAGCATTTACAAGAGGAGGACAGAGCACATCTACATTTAGAGATTTAACAAAAACTATTGTTCATATACCAGGTAAGTTGGTGTTTGTAGAAATGCATAAAAGTGTAACTTATATTCCACAAATATTATTTTGTTACCGAAAAAAACTATAAGCTAACTCAGATAACTCTAAATAGAAAAATTCAGTTATAAAATATCTTATGTATTATAAAGAATTGTTAAATCTCACTCTTTGGGCGATACATTTTTCCCTATCTCGTATAATTTTGGTATTCCAGCTTGCTTGGCAACTCTATGCAAAAGCATACCCAGCAAACATTTTCATTAATAAGAAGTTGTTATTCTTATAATGGAACTATTACAAATTTTTTCAAGTTTTTGTCCTGTTTTCGAAAATCGTAGATTTTCTTTCCCTTATCTTACCCCCTTTATATATCCTAGATATCTCTATCACATCCAAATATCAATAAAATCAGCTATTTTAGATTGTCCTGTTTCGAAATAAAAAAATTACCAAAAATGGTAGATTTTCTTCCCACCATTTTACCTCCTATAATTCCTAGATGTCTCAAAAACCAACGTCTTTGATTTTTTTCTCTATCACATATCCAAATTTCAGTGAAATCAGCACAGAGAAAACAGATGCTGACAACCGAATTTGTAGCCAATCTAATGGTTTCGGTTGTGTTTTCGGTTGTGACAACCCAATTGAGATATGAGTTTTTTGACTGTGACAACAGAATTTCGGTTGCCTCAATAATGATTCGGTAGTCACAACCAAAATATTCGGTTGCTGCAACTGAACCATTCGATTGGCAACAAAATCGGTTGTCAGCACGAATCCGTTTTCTGAGTGAGGGAGTATAGATTGGGTCTGTATGGAAATTATCAGTTACAAAGTTATTATTAAGTCAAGATCAAGCCCCACGGTCGGTACTTCGACCCATATGGATCTTTTGTACCAAGGATCATAAAACTAAACCAAATTCTCTTTTATATTCCCTGTAGTTAAATCCGAAGTGTCCGGTAGTCCTGTTAGAAACCTAATGTCGTTCCTAGCAAGGTCCAAAGTTTTCCCCATTGAAAAAATCAAAGAATTGTTCCAAGGTCCTTTGCCATTGGCAGTTCTCCCTCCTTAACCAGGGCTGGTATGGTGGACCAATTTACCCCACAGTACGGTTCCGGTCCTACTAAATGTGTGAAAGAACCCATTCTAGCTACTTCGTCCGCTACCTCATTACCAACATGTCCACGATGACCTGGTATCCAGTAAAGAGTAACGCTGTTAAGCGCGGCCAACTCCAGAGCTATTCCTGAGGTGAATTTCCACGACGACAAAGCCTGGAATGACGCTCGGCTGTCATAGAAGATCGATATATGTATATGCGCCAATTAGACCCTTATCAATATTTAGTCTAGCGCATATAAGTATAGCCTGTAGTTCAGCTTGGAATACTGTTTGCCACTTGCCCATTGTCTCCGATATCCTCGTGTTGAGTCCCACTCCCACACCGGAGTCCATTTTCGACCCGTCAATGTACTGCGAGTGTCCACTACTGGACCACCCGCTGCCCATTCCGTCCTGCTTGAGATAACAACCCCGAATTTCCTACCGAATCTCATTTCAGTGTTAATACGGTCTGTGGGCATACCTAAGAGGTCCTTGTTCCCTAAAGAATGCATTCATTCATAAAAAGAACCATCATGTTCAAGTGCAGTCAATGATGCTGAAGTTCTAATGAAGATATTTCAGGGGATTAGACCAACAATAATTAAAAATTTAGAGCAATATAAAAATGGCAAAAACATGGTAATGCCAGGTCGTTACTGTTTAGATTCTTTTAAAAAACAAAATAACAACCTACTGATACTGGGTGAAAGAAGTAGTGATATGTACACGCAAAATAATGATTTACAGGTAGTTGGTTTTTTACTATTATTTTATTAATTTGTTTAAAAAACTTTGCAACAAAATATAAAATTATCTTCTGTAAAATTTATTTTTTAAAAATTTCAATATTTTTAAGGCTTTCTATGAGAAATAGCATTGAACTTAAATGTTTTAATGCAGAAAGAAGGAATTTGAAAGATTTTTTTTATAAATTTAAATACAAATTTATCTTGTCGAAAATTTTATTTGAAAAGGTACACAACTGTTTTATTAAGAATAACTACTTACTTTATTATTGTAGATAACCACTTATTTCTTCACTATGAGTAACCATTTTGGTAATTCATTATTATCACTTTTTCTGTAGGCGAGAGGGTAATGACCTTTGGGACATCGCGAACAAAAGTAATTAAGCGAGTAAATAGCCTGGTAAATAGTGAAGCCAGGCTGGGGTGTAGGTTAAATTTCCATCGATTTTAGGAATATGGACTTAGAATCATCAATCTGCAAAATATTTTTTACTAATTATAAAATAAAAATTTTTCTGTTTTTTTTTTTTTTCTAGAGAAAATTCCTTTTGTAAAATTGATTGCAGTCATATTTGCTCTTATTTTCTGTGTTGCACTTCTATTATTAGCCATATACATGATTTATCATCGTAAAGCAAAACAGAAACGATATCAGGAAAGATGTAAATATTTTGAGGTAAGTTTTAGTTTTGTTCTAAATTAAAGTATTTTTATCATAATATTCATGTTAAATATAAGATTTCGAATGCTCAATTAGTAAATAATCTGCGCAATTATACTTTTTAATACTTTTTTTTCAGCGAAAACATAATTATAAGGATAATGATGTATGATTAAGATTATTTCGTTTGTATTTTTCACAAATAATCTGTATCATTTATTTTTTTAAATATTTACTGTTTTCTTTGTTAATTTCACACTCACCATTTAATTTCGAGTGTTACCTTGAAAATATCATCATGGTGATTTTGACTACATATTTTGTTTTTTTTTACTTGTTTACTTATTTTTAAATACGCAAATATATGTTTCATTTAAATAAGAAGATTAATAATATTTAAGAATATTCTTTTCATTAGAGTGGACCTAATAGCAAACAAAAAGTAGACTCGTTGTGGTTATATCGTCCACCAAAATTCAAATTTTTTTACAGCCAAGAGAAAGTCCAATATACATCCGTGGTCGGCAGAAAGAGAGAATATGAATGTATTGGTGTTTTACACCGTAAGAAATTATTTTATCTTTACAGATAAATAAATGAATTAATCGATAAGAGAATATCCGTATTCATTGAATAAAAAAAAATCATGTTTTTATTTTCTCTATTATAAAAAATAAAAATAATTCATAATAATGATAATAATTTTTTGATTGCATACAAGGCACTCTACTCTGCCTCATTTAATATATTTCAAGAAAATAAAAAAAATTCTTCCCATTTAACGTTCCACATTTTTAATATAAAATGCAAAAGAAAAAGAAAATAAATACCTACAATAAAAAAAATACCTATAATAAAAAAAAAGAAATTTTTAGAGTGTACTTTATTTCTTCAACAAAGTGGCATATACTTGCTCTGTTGAAAGTTAGCGTACTACTGAATGAAATTATTGTATTTTTTGTGCTCTTAGCTGTGAGATTTGTTGACATTCGTGTAGTGTACGTGTAAATTGCCGATTGTGTTCGGCCCCTGAGTGCCGATCACTGATATACATACTACATACATCGATGGCTTAATCTAGAAACGCCTTAACTACATTTTTTATTTCATTAAAGGAGAAAGAATAAACTTAATTTAATCTGAAAACCTTTGTATAGAAACTTTCTTTAAATGCATTGTTCGTAGTATTGATGAAAAATTATATTAAAAGAAATTTTATATCCAAATTTTCAGATTTATTTAATTTTTTTTTGCTCTAAAGATTTAAAAATGTAGTTAGGGTCTTACTACACACTAACCTAAAGGGTGTCCCAAGAAGAATGCAATTTTTAAATTTTAAATAAAACAGATATTTAAAAAAAAAATCGTGAAACTTTATTATATCGTAAAGTAGACAGAATGAGGTTATGTATGGAACAATATATCGTGCAGATGGCCGCCGCGGCTTTGCTGGCATGCGCGATCTTTTAATGAAATTTTCAATGACCGTTTTGCATGAATGCTGCGGTATTTCATTAATGCAGCATCCAATTTCCTCTTTTAAGGCTTGAGTCGTCGTCGGCTTATTCGCGTAAACCATTTCTCTGGCTGTATGACATGTGGCGCCGTCTTGTTGGAACCACATGCCCTCCACATTCATTTCTTCAATTCTAGGCAAGAAAAAACTGGTTATCATTTCACGATACCGAACACCATTGACTGTTTGCGCTTGACCTGCCTCATTTTCATAAAAAAAAGGTCCAATGATTCCTCCAGCCCAAAAACCACACCACACAGTGACACGTTGAGGATGCATTTGCTTCTCGTGAATCACTCGAGGATTTTCCTCACCCCAAATGCGACAATTCTGCCTATTGACGAAGCCATTAAGATGAAAATGGGCCTCGTCACTGAAGATGATTTTATCGGCAAAATCAGCATTTTCATGTTGTCTCTCCAATACCCAATTAACGAACTCCCTTCGCTGTCCATGGTCAGCTGGCTTCAGTTCCTGAGTCAATTGAACTTTGTATGCATGAAGATGCAAATCTTTCGTCAAAATTCGCTGCAAAGTGGATTTGGAGACACCAATTTGCTGAGCTTGGTGTCGAATTGAGGTGGATGGAGTTTGAGCGACATCATCACGTACAGCTGCGACATTTTCGGTCGATCGCCCTGGTCGATGGTGCGTTGTTGTCTTTACATCACTAACAGACAAAGTTTCGGCAAATTTATCCATTAATCTCTTTACAGTTGACTCTTTTGGAGCATTATTGTGACCCCAAATTGATCGCAATTTGCGAACTGTAGCCGCAAAACTTTCACCATTTTGGTAAAACAATTTCACAATGAGAATGCGTTGTTCATTCGTGTAGCGCTCCATTTTTACTAACCTCGTACCTTCTACTAGCAAACAATAACAATTGTTCAAATGTCAAACAATGACACTTCGAATGTTGCCAGATTTAAAAATTGCGTTCTTCTTGGGACACCCTTTATATATGAAAAAAAATTGTTTTGCAAAAAAAAATCTTCTTTAAAATGCAAAATTTTTCCCGTGCGAAATAAAGTTTCGGGAGAAACCCATTTTTTATTGTTTATAGCTTTCAATCTCCTACATTTTTCGTTTTGATTTCCGTAAAATAATAAAATTTTTCATAAGAAAAAATTAAAAAAAAGTATTTTTTATATTAATTGATTTTTTTTAATTTCGCTTCTCTTAGGAACTTGAAAAGAAAGCTCCTATTGATCCTAAAGATAATTTTGATATTTGCCCAAATAATAAACATAAATCAAATGAATTACAATATCAGTTGGATTTAGATGACACGGCACTTCTGAATGACGAAATGGAAATAGATCGAAGTAAATTAACGCTGTACGAAGTACTGGGTGAAGGTGCTTTTGGTTTAGTTAAACGTGGCATATATACAGATACTAAACTGGGTAGCGCTCATGAAGTGGCGGTTAAAATGTTAAAAGGTATGGACTAATATTTTTTTTATGTATATTTGACTGAAGTATTTTCATACTTATATGAGGCTTTTCATACCAACTGTCCTTCTACAAAAAAAAAATATATATTGTATCAATGTCAAATTTACAATATTTAATGACGTTTATGATTCGAATAAAAATTTTTAGAAGTGAATATTTTGTATTCACCTCAAGAAATTTTTTTCACCCCTTAAATTTTTTTTTCACCGAAAAACATTTTTTCTTCAAAAATTTTTTTCCCTTCAAAATTTTTTTTTACACCATAAAATTAGTTTACACATCTAAAAAAGTTTTTCACCTCAAACAATTGTTTTCACCTCCATAATTTTACTTCAACAGTTTTTTAAATTATCTGTATCAAAAACAGTAGAGAACATTTTTAGGATATTGCTGGAGGGTATTCGAAGATTCGGCATAGCTGAATTAAGACTTTTTTTACTTGTTTTTAATTCAAATTACCTATAAAAAACTATGTACGAGGGCAGATCAATAAGTTCGTAACTTTTCGAACTTCATTCGTAGTTATATGAAATACAACACTGCTCCCAACAAGTACCACCTGTTAATAGACTACTGCCAAATGTTTAGCAAGTTCCGTCATTTAATTTGCTTTTAACAGCTGCTCAAAACATACAACCTCGTGGCTTTTTTAAAAAAAAAAAGTGAATTTCGGTTGCTCATTAAACATTATATTTTGCGAAACAAACCGTCAATCCAACCAAGCAAAAGCTTGATAAATACTATGGGGACTCTGCACCATTGATTTCAACGATAAAAAAAGTGGTTTACTGACATTCGTTGTGGCCTTACAAGCACGGAAGATGCCGAACGTTCTGGACGCCCAGTTGATGTCTTTACACCCTAAACAATTGAATGTGCCATAGATTGTGGAAGACATAGGCATCTTACATTGCTCAGTGGTTTCAATTTTGAACAATCACTTAGGTATGAGAAAGCTGTCCGCTAGATGGCTGACGCGTTTGCTCACAATCGACCACCAACGGAATCGTGTGACGGCTTAGTTTCCATGGCAAAAATCCATGAAGTAGACTACGAATTGCCCCCTTATTCGCCATATTCTCCTAATTTAGCCCCTAGTGACTATTTCTTATTTCCAAACCTTAAGAAATGGCTCCGTGGAAAGATATTTAGCTTCAACGATAAAATTATTGATCAAACAAATGCCTTTTTCATGGACCTCGAAAAATCCTGCTGTTAAACGCAAAGTAAATGACGGAACTTACTCAAAATTTGACAGAAGTCTATTAGCAGGTGGTACTTGATGGGAGCAGTGTTGCATTTTATATAAGTACGAGGGAAGTTGGAAAAGTCACGGACTTATTGATCCGGAAATTAACATACAAATTTTGAGCATTTTTCAAATTCTATTAAATTATTATAAATTGTATAAAAAATGAGAGCAAAATTTGTCAATATTTAAATAATCACGCCTATTTAGCCAACTTTTTTTTAGAAAAAAGTTTTTCTGTAGCAGAGCAGTTGGTATGGAAAGCCTAATATGTTGATATTAAATCGCTTATTTATTTGCATCTTGTTTTTTTTATATTTTTTTTTGCTCACGCTGTTCACAGATCATCCTTCCTCTGATGATGTACGTGCATTTCGTCGTGAAATTGAAGTCATGAAATCTGTTGAAAAGCACCCCAACATTGTTGGTATAATTGGTCATTGTACACGTTCTGGCAATGAGATGATGCTGTTAACAGAATATTGTAGTTTTGGTAACTTGCTGAACTTTTTAAGGTAAATCAAATCAATCGCTATGTAATTCTCTCACCCTTTTGTTAACACATTGTGCCTGCATCTTGGAAATGGGCTATTTTTTTACGGAAAACTAATGGTGCATTGATGAATTTTATGTTGAAATTATTAAAAATATGGTGAAATCTCTCAATAGTAATATTATTCAATTCAAATTTTCAATTAAAAGACGCGAAAAAAATTTCCCTCAATCAGTTCTAAGCAAAAAATCAGTAATACAATACATCTTTTTTTGAATTTTAAAAATTTGTCTGTTAAGCCAACAAACATATTATTTTGAGTGTATAATTCCGTTTGTTTTAAAAATGTGTAAAATATACGTTATGTTTTCATCGGAAAATTTAATATTTATTTAAGATATAAATTGAGTTTAAATAGAAGTTAATTAATAGAAATCACAGTATCAAAATTTAAAAATTTAATTTTACTTCAGGGTTACTGGGTTATATGAAAGCATCAAGCTGTCAGTTGCTATTAATAAGGACGGCATACATGACTTAAATGTTCATTACACACATCGACTTATAGTTATGCATAGTTTCTTAAGAATTCAGTCCTACATTTGATTTCTAATTCTGATTGAATGACGATTGAATTCTCAAACACAATATTATTGGATGGAACGAACATTTAGTTGATCTCAATCGATTTAATTTTAAAAGACTTCTTTCGCTTTTCGATTCGTTGGGAATTCAATCAATTTGCAAATTTGCGATTTATTGATCATTCATTCGATTTTAAAATTTAGAAAATTAATATCTACATTATTAGTTTTAATTAAAAGATATTAAAGATTTTTTATACAAATACAAGAAAATCAAAGGAAAAAAAATCAAAATTTAAAAAAAAAAAATATTAACAAAATAGGCAAAATCGCTATAATTGAAAAAATCGTCAAAATAAAAAATTGCCAAAATTGGAAAAAATCGCTCAAATTAAAAAATAAAAATCGCCAAAATTTAAAGAATCGTTAAACTTTTAAAAATATCTAATAAATGTAATACTCGCCAAATTGGAACAAAAATTACTTAAATTAAAAAAAAAATCTTAAATTGAAAAACAAATTTCTAAAAATGCCCAGATTGAAAAAAAATTGCCAAAATTTATAAAATTCGCCAAAACCGAAAAACAGTAGAATTTAAAAAAAATCGCTAAAACAAAAAATCGCTAGTTTTTAAAAAATACAATATTTCAATTAGAGGTGAGCACGTGACACGAAATTTCGTGAATCACGCGTGAGCTTAAGCAAAAATTTAAATTTCTCACGTGATCGTGCGATCGATGAGCGGTAAAAATTTATATTCTTTCTAATTTTTACATGTAATGTAGCGAGACTGTTTTTGTTTCTTTATATATTAACACTTCAAGTGGTTTAAGTGATAAAATAAATTCTTTTATGTTTAATTTTTCGAAATATTTTTTCGTTTCGTATTTCGTGAGCAAACATTTAAATTACTCACGTGAGTAAAAAAATCTTTGTGCGTGATTGTAATTTTTAGTTCGTGATCGTGCGTGAGGGTGTGTCAAAAATAGCTCACGTGGCCATCTATAATTTCAAAAATAAAAAAAAATTAATCGAATTGATTCGCCTAAATAAAATTTAAGTCGTCAATATCTCAAACACCAGAGGTCTCAAGTTTTGATTTACTTGAAAATATTTTGGATCGCGTTAACCACAAGAACTTTTCATTGCAGAGAGAGAGAATGCTATATTTGGCGATATTTATTTTTTATATTTATTTTTTTTTTCATTTTGGCGATTTTTGCACTTTTGACGATTTGTTTTTACAAATTAATAATTTTTAACTGTGAATTCAAAAATTTGCTTTTTGTTGTTTTCTTCTTGTATTTGTTAGAAATCGTTAAATTTAAAATAACATAATTGTTAATTTATTCTTAAAGCGAATGAAGAAAATCGAATCAGTAAGAAATCGTATGTATTTCCTAATGATTGAATTCCTAATAATTGGATTTAATGGTTGTTAAAGCCGAATGAGATAAATTAATTCAATTCCTTAGATGTGAATTCGATCGCATGAATTCCAAGAAATGAAATATCGCGAATGTTTAAAAAGAAATTCACTTTTCTAATCAAGAATTCGATATTTAGGGAATTCTTTCCAAATAAAATTCACTCTCCAAGCTCTGCTTATATGCAATTAGCTGTTGGTTTTCAAATTGAAATTTCTTTGAAGTTTTAACAATATTCAAAAATTATTTTTAATTTTTCTTTAACATTTTTTCCTTTATTTTTAACTTCTTAAATTTTTGACCTTAAGATCAAAAATTTAAGAAGCTAATAATATTGAAAGATAATATTCCATAAATTCTAACTGTTTTCCAACGAAAATAATATAGTGCGAACTTAAGTCGTAAATGCCGAATAAAAAAAAAATAAGATAATAATTCTCTTGAAAATTCAAAAACAATTTGTGCCGAAATTAGTCCAATATAAAACTGTAAATTGCCCCAAAACTACCCCCTACTCTGATTTACTTGAATATTTAAAAATATATCACAATTATTTTCATCGGAAAACAAACAAAATTTATTGGATGAGCTTTTATATTTTTATTGAATTTATTTACTTAACTACATATCTGTGGCTTTTGCTAAAAGTACTTAAGTCGACTTGAAAAATTATTTACAAGATTTATGTCTGCTTCTTACACTAAAATTACAAAATTTTATTAATTTCCATTTGACAACAAATTTGATAAATGTCATTTGTAACTTACTTACACAGGGGTAGAAATCAAAGCAAAATCAATTATAACATATTTGAATTAACATGTTATTTTTTTACGAACATTTTTATATTAAGTATGAATCTAATTTAAGTAAATATGATTGTAGTAAAAATAAACTCTTTTACAATTTAAATAATAAGTCAACATTTTATATTTTGTTTTCGCATTTTAAAAGTTATTAGAAATATATTTATATTAAAATTAAAACAAGAGCACAATCACAACAACTTGAAAAATAATAGTCTTGTATAATAAATTTGCGGGAAAACAAATTATACAATATTTTCAGGTGAAATTAATTTTTTTATATATGGATCAGAGAACTGCATTTGCTGATTGCAAAACGTTCATACGCAATCAACACAAGAATAAATATGTGTTTGCGTTCAAACGTTGAATATACTTCAACACAAATATTTGTTGATGGTTTTAAATCAATCAAACGATGTGCAAATTGTTTTGTCATTGATTTATAATCATCGGTCGTTGTTTAACCATTGATTTTGTTCTGTTTATTCGAGACAACAATTATTATTTTGATGTAGATTAAATCAGAAAAAACAACAAACAACGTGTATGAGTGAAATCATAATTAAAACAAAATAGTTTCTTATCTATAAAAAGGGGGTGGTTTTGTAGAAACACATTTCATAAATGTTATATGTATATTAGGGTGGGTCTAAAATACGTTTTTTAGAATATTTATTAGGAATACCACAAATATTGTTCTCTGTTAAATTTTTTTTTTTTTAATTTAGGTCGACATCTCAGGCTCGCCCAATCCGGTTTAAGTTAAATATTGCCTAATTTTCCAATCAAAATAGATGAAAAAAAATTTAAACAATATTTAAATTTTTCCGGATTAGGCAAGCCTGAGATATCGACCTAAATTAAAAAAAAAAAATTCACAAAGAAAAAACGTATTTTAGGCCCACCCTAATATACATATAACATTTATGAAATGTGTTTTTACAAAACCACCCCCTTTTTATAGATAAGAAACTATTTTGTTTTAATTATGATTACACTCATACACGTTGTTTGTTGTTTTTTCTGATTTATTCTACATCAAAATAATGATTGTTGGCTCGAATGAACAGAATAAAATCATTGGTTTAACAACGCCCGATGATTATAAATCAGTGACAAAACAATTTCCACATCGTTTGATTGATTTAAAATCATTAACAAATATTTTTCAAGTTGTTGTGATTGTGCTTTTTTTTCATTTTAATATAAATATATTTCTAATAACTTTTAAAATATGAAAACAAAATATAAAATGTTGACATATTAATTAAATTTTAAATTTTTTTTCCAAAAAAATATTTATATTTCACAAAGAAGAATATTTTTATTACTAATAAAAATTCGAAAAAAGCAGATTTAAGTCCCACCCTAATGTAAACAATATCATTTATAAAATGTGTTTCTTTTTCGTTTTAATTATGAATACAATCATACGCGTTGTTTGTTGTTTTTTCTGATTTATTCAACGCTGACTTTTTGTTGAGTGATTAAATTTGCATAAAACATAATCGACAGATGATTCACACTGATCCGAATTACGCGTTCAGTAACATGATGCTGATTTTATTCTACAGTGAATTTTGTTGAGTTTTTAAATGTGAACAAGAATTTTTGTGTATGATTAAATCAAGAAAAAAGTTGATTTTGCAGTTCTCTGATATGGATTATAACAGTATTTTCACATGAAACTCAAACAACTTATTATATGCTAAAATAAACTTGACAAACTTGTTAGAAAATTTATACTAATTGTTTTATGTAACGGCAAATGTGTGTTTTATTAATTCTCCCGTAAAATGTGTGTTTTTGAAATAAGTTCTTTTGTCAGAAGTTCATAGACATTTGTTTAAAAACTACAAATATGTAAAATTGAAATTTAAGTTATTCCCTTTTTTCCTTACACTCAAAATAATGCAATTGTAATTTAATTAAAATACTTTTTTGGCTTACAATAAAATTTATTGAAGTAAAAGGTAGAACCAAAATTAGCCTAAGTGGCAAACTGAAAAATTCAAAATTTTTTAAATTAAAAATTTTGTATTTCTAAAATTTCGTTTCATACCAAAACAAAGCTTAAGTTACTTAAACCAATTATTTTAGAGCCTTAAGGCTAAACTACAATTGGCATAAGTGACTTCAATTGAGTATCGGTATAAGAGATCAGCAATGAGTAGTAAAAAATGGAGTACAGTTAAATGATGATTCATGATTTGTTGTACTTATACGCATTTATACTTATTGAAATTTTGTCGAACCTCATATTCATTCTTAAGTTTGAAGTACTCATCATACTCATAATTTATAAGATTTATGACGTTATTGATTTCGACTTTCCTTCACTCAATGTATATGAATATATATACTTGTTTTCACATTGATGAGTTGAATGAGCTAAATGATTCAAGTCAATAGTGAGTATGATAAGTATTATCCTAAAACTATAAAAAAAAATTAGTAGATTGATGAATCATACAAATTTGGAATGGTATGAATGGTATGATGTCGGTGTTGGATTCATACTTATAGCAACATGTACTTATAAATCAACGTTATTGTGTGTATAAGTACATATGAGTAGTTCATTTTTAATGACTCTACTCATATTTCAAATTTCATGAGTGACTATGAATAGCGAAAAACGATTCATTGCTGATCTTTGATCAGTTCAAAATTTTTTTAAATCAAAAATTTGTATTTCTAAAATTTATGTCATTTAAGACAATTATGTTTCAGCCTTAAAGCTGTTGTCTTCATGGGCAATAAAATAATTTTAAGCAATTGTCAAATCGGTTACAAAGAAACGTCACTTTCGGAAGTGTCATAGAAAAGCACAATATTTTATTTAAAATGATTTTTTTATTCTACAAATAACAAACTTTTACCCTTTTTTATTTACATTGAAATTAAAGGCTGAATCAGACAGACGTAAACGTATCTAGCAAATTTAATCAGTTAAATAAGTACTTCAGTTTGATAATTGCTTGCACGATATTATTTTATTGCATGTGGTGTATTCCAGTCTGCAATGTTTCGAGGCAGATATTTTTGTATACCATAATTATTTTGAGTGTACACATATATTTTATATCAGATACACGTGCTGTTTGTTTTTTAAGGAAATGTATGTGTTTTTGAACATGTTGATGCTCATTTTAGAAATTTCCAAGAAAAATTGTTATTTGTTTTTTTGGAAGGGTCGGGTAAGGAAAAAAAATTCTTTATCACTCAAAAATAAATATTTAGTGAATAAAAAAAGAAAAAATAACAAAATATTTTTATTCAATATGAACAAATATGTTAATTAGTAGCAAACGGCATTACTCATACACCAAGTGGTACAGACAGTTGTGTTAATTTAATAACAATGTCACTCATTTTATTGGACATAATTTGTCATGGCTTCGCATAGGTTTTCTTAAATTATAAGTTAATTTCTTCGTTGGAATATGGACTCTACAAAAATTCTTAAGTGGCAAACTCTTTCCTTTATATCTTCTTTGGATTAAATTTTTTATAAAAAGATATAAATAAAACGTATTTTGATCTTCTGGGTGGTTATTACACGATATCTTCTTTTCAACTTCCAACTGATGGTACGGCGATAATTTGTGGCTATTATGTTTGTAAAGTCCCCAAAAGGGTTTGCTGCTTTGTGAAAGTTCTAAGGCAGTTTAAAGTTTTATTATACTTGTACCCTCCATATATACCCTATATTTTAGTTTGGCATTCCGTTTGTAACATGTTGAAATATAGGTTTAAGACCCCGTAAAGTATATACATATATTGGTGATCCTTATGCAATTTTAAGTCGATGTCCGAAAGTCAGTAAGCCACAACGAAAGTCAGTAAATCGATTGTGCAGAGTCCCCATAGTATTTATCAAGCTATTCCTTGGTTTTATTGACGGTTTTTTCACAAAAAATAATGTTTAATGAGCACTCAAAATTCACTTTTTTCCATTTTTAAAAAAATCCACGAGGTTGTATGTTTCAAACAGCTGTTAAACGCAAAATTAATGACGGAACTCGCTCAAAATTTGACAGTAGTCTATTAAAAGGTGGTATTTGATGGGAGTAGTGTTGCGAGGGAAATTCGAAAAGTCACGGACTTATTGATCTGTCGTCGTATGCTGGAGATAAATATTTCATTTAATTAAATTTGTAAAAGTTTTATTGTATTATTTTATTTTATTACATATGTAACTTTATAAATAAATTAAAATAAAATAAAAAAACTATAATTTGTTATTCCAAATTAAAATATTTAGACATTTACATAAATCCGTTTTTTGTTGAAAAAACGAACCGAATACGGATCCGTAAACGGTCCGTCATTGACGGACTTTTAACATACAAATGCGTTTTTAATTCGATATATCGATCCGTAAACGGTCCATCATTGACGGTATTTAAACAGATTCGAATCAGTGTCGATCCGGTACTTAAATGCAGTTGGATGCCGTTTATGACGGACCGAAAACGATACGTAAACGGAACGTTTTGTTTGTTGGGTATTTCGTTTTTACTCAAACATAGAAATTTTTATCCTTTTTAAGAATATTAATAAAATTTGTCTTAAATTGATTGCGAGGGAAATTCGAAAAGTCACGGACTTATTGATCTGTCATCGTATGCTGGAGATGAATATTTCATTTAATTAAATTTGTAAAATTTTTATTGTATACATATGTATCTTTATAAACAAATTAAAATAAAATAAAAAAAATCTACAATTTGTTATTCCAAATTAAAATATTAAGACATTTACATAAATCCGTTTTTTGTTGAAAACACAAACCGAATACGGATCCGTAGACGGTCCGGCATTGACAGACTTTTAACGGACAACTGCGTTTTTCATCCCATATATCGATCCGTCATTGGCGGTATTTAAACGGATTCGAATCAGTTTCGATGTTCCTTAAAATCCGGTACGTAAATGCAGTTGGATGCCGTTTATGACGGACCGAAAACGATACGTAAACGGAACGTATTGGGTATTTCGTTTTTACTCAAACATAGAAATTTTTATTCTTTTTAAGAATATTAATAAAATTTGTCTTAAATTGAGGCAAATTTTTGAACTATTTTAAAAGAAATTTTGGATTAATTTTCATGTCTTTTTTTTTTTTTTGCTCCACTCCAAAAAAAAAAGACATGAAAATGAATCCGAAATTTCCTTTAAAATAGTTAAGCCCTTAAGCCAACAATACAAATTTCTATTTGTGTAATAACTTTTCATTACTTTTTACTTTTAGAGATGAATGGCGTTTCTTGCATGAGTTGCAACAAAAGAAACAAACTTTGACAACAAATATCGTAAATGTTGAATTACCATACGTTACCAAACAAAAACAACTAAAATCAAAAGGACTTAATGCAGGCATTCAATTAAACTGTAACAATATCCATAAAAAAACGGCAACACATCCTCTAAATGATGAGGATTATCAAACACTTGAAAAAACTACAGATGATATAACAAATCAAATAAAAAATGAAAATTCTATTGCTGTTGAAGTGTTAGAAAGGGATGATGACGTTATTGAAAGATTTAAAAAGAAGTACAATGACTTTAATGCATCAACAAAAATGCCAGAAGCAACAAATTATGTCATCAGCAACAACAGTTTTAAATTGCATAAATCAAATGAAAACTTACAACGTTTAAAAACTACAAACACATCCACATCTTATATAATACCAGGAGATGAGCAAATATTGGCACACGTTTCAAGTGACCAACAAATAATAACAAGCGCATCGACAGCAACTACAATTTCACCTGCTACTGAAAATAAATCATACGGTTATCATGGATGTTGCACCAACTCATGCAAATGTGATGTAGATGTTATAATCAAACATATCGATTCATCTGACTCAAGTAAAGACAATGCGGAATTAGATCGTTTACTACAACGACAACAACAACAACAGCAATTTCAAGTAACACAAAACCATTCAACAAAATCATGTTGTACAACAATAGAAATTAAAAATTGCAATTGTAAAATGAAAGAGCAAAATTTGCATAGTCCCAATTCAAAGCAACAACAGCAGCAGCAGCAACATCAGGCTCAACAATCACAAAAAACTAATAATAAACATAATTCTGCTATAGAAAATAAAACATATTTTAAGATCTTTAATGCCGACAAATACTATTTAACTCGAAAACAACGTTTAATGGAAGCCGAAGAAAACCGGCTACAACAACAGTCAACAACAGCAGCATCGCCACCACCATCAACACCACCACCTCCTGCGGCAAAAGTAAAAAGAAAACTAAAACCTCCACCTTTACCACTTCCTCCACCACCAGTAACAATAGCAACAACGAAAACGGCCTCGACCATAAATGATGTTTGGCCAGCAACATTTTATAGAGTTCCTCTTGCATCGGGTGATTTACTTGATATTGCTAGACAAGTTGCCGTTGGTATGGTAAGTAAGATGCTTACACATACAATAAAAAAAAAACATTTGTTTGTTTTCCATTTATTTCCAAGCAATTTCATTTTAATGCAATTAACAACAATTAACTAATACTTTTTTATTTTCTTTCTTTCTTTTAATATCCTTTTCTTTTTGTAGGATTTTCTAGCTAAAAATAAAGTTGTACATCGTGATTTGGCAGCACGCAATGTGTTGGTAGCTCCAGATAGAACAGTTAAAATTGCAGATTTTGGGTAAGTTATTTAAATTTATAATTTTTATCTTTTATTTAACCTTTTTCTTTTCTTTTTAATAACTTATTTATTTTTTGAGCTTAAGGTTCGGTTTTTTTTTTACAAAAAATATTATTTATTTTTCAATAGTTTGCCATAAATATGACAAAGTATAAACAAAAAAAAAACTAATTTTGTTTATAGTCTGCCATATATATTATTTCCTGAAGATGCTGCACAATGGAGTAGTGAAATATTGAAAAATAAATAATATTTTTTGTAATCAAAAAACGAAACTAAAGTTAAAAAAATAAATTAGTGATTTAAATGTATGTTATATATAATAATATTTAATGATTTTGTAACTATTTATGGGCCATAAATTTTATTTTTTTAATTTGTTTACCCCTGAACCAGATAAAAATACACTATAATTAATTTCTGTTGAAATTTACCCAACTTATGGTAGGAAACTGTACTCCTACTATAAGTTGGATAAATTCAGTCTGTGTGTGTAAATAAAACAAAATACACTCATTATGCGTAAGTTGGTAAACACAAAATGAGTAAAATTACATTGAAAATGAGTAAAAATCAAATTAAATATTGAAATTAGAGAGTAAATTTATCAAATTTGTGCGTAAAGAAACACATTTTACGTGTAAATTTGCACATAAAATCCCCGTGTACTTACCATTCGTAAAAATCGCGAAAATGCGTAAATATATCACCTCTATGTAAAAATATTATTTTCTTTATATTAAAAAAAAAATTTAAATGTGTTTTATTTATAATTATTTTTTCTACATATAATAAAATTGTTTAAATCAATATAATTGTCAAACCTGACGACTTTTTAAAAAAAAAATCTGGATTGTTAAGAGTTTTTCCTATAGAAAAAGTTAATAGTAATAGTAATCCAAGAAATAGCCATAGATTATTAGATCGACAGAAAAGCTTTATAAAAGACAATCAACAATTTAAAAATTGCAGCAGGTTGAATTCGGTCATGAAAAACAATTTACTTCGATCACTTTCAAATGTTCATTACGTGTAGTGTAATACGTATTTTTATCGAGACAGCCAACTGCATATATTGTAAACCATCGACACATCTTTTACCACTCGACACCATTCAATGTTTGTTGAATGCATAAATCACTTTTTCCAAATTCTTTCACTGCCAATTCAAAATTATATTTTCATCGCTACCACTGATCCCATTAGCCTGAGGACAGAAAGAATAAGTATTGTTGTAAACAAAAATAATTGCTAAATTAACCTTACCTTCCTATGAGTCAAACAATTTGCATAAAAATAATGTATCCGTTTTTAAAATTTATTTTATTTTTCTGTTTTATTATTTTTGGTTTTTAAAATTTTAAATTTTTTTTTCTAATTTGTAAATGACAAGAATGACAATGTTTTTATCACTACTACAAATTAGTACATTCACAAACTTTGTGTGTAAAACTTGAATTTATCGACAAATTTTGGCACAAAATGTTTAATTATAAACACATAATGCATATTATTACATTATATGTGTACTATTGTATTAGAAAGTGTGTACAAAACAATATCACGCATTTTGTGTTTATATTTACTTACTATGCGTTATATTACAAAAATATTTACCTATTTTATGGTAGTAAATTTACAGAAATTTTATAAAGTGTAACTTAAGGTACTTATACACCTTAAAAGATTATTGGTGAGTGTAGCTCTACACGATGCAATAAGTTGTACAATACTTTTGGACAAAATATGGCACAACTTTTTTTCTTTTCTCAAAGTTGAAGAATGTGGAACACACTTTACCAGGAGTATTTGAAAAAGAAATCAATTTTTTTTTACCAAATTTGCATACTTTTAAAACATAAAACATTTTAATCGTTTTTATACCTTACCCCATATACATATATGGTGAGGGTATATCTCAATTTGTCATTTCGTTTGTAACATGTTGAAATATAGGTCTAAGACCCCAATAGTATATATATTCGTGATCCTTATGCAATTTTAAATCAATTTAGAGATGTCCGTCTGTATGTTGAATCGGCGATCACGGCGCGAAGCAGAGGTACCTACATTGATGGGCATCCTCAGCAGCAGTTTGATATATAATCGATCCAGTGGTTAAAAAGTTATGAGTGAAATTGTGAAAGTTCCTCTAAATTTTCCATGCAAGTAAAATATTTTCCTTTTTTCACCAGTCGCTTAGAATTGAATATTATTTTATATTAACCTGAAAAAAAATTTTTCACCCCAAAAAAATTATTTTCACAACAAAATTTTTTTCCACCATAAAATTTGTTTTCACATCCAAAAACGTTTTTCAACTCAAAAAATTTTTTCATCTCCATAATTTCACCTCTAAAGTTTTTTACATTACGAGGGCGGATCAATAAGTCCGTGACTTTTCGAACTTCCCTCGTAGTTATATGAAATGCAACACTGCTCCCATCAACTACCACCTGGTAATAGACTACTGTCAAATTTTGAGCAAGTTCTGTCATTTACTTTGTGTTTAACAGCTGTTCAAATCATACAACCTCGTGGAATTTTTTTAAAAATGAAAAAAAGTGAATTTCGGTTGCTCATTAAACATTATTTTTTGCGAAAAAAAACTGTCAATCAAACCAAGGAAAAGCTTAATAAATACTATGGGGATTCTGCAATATCGATTTCAATGGTAAAAAAGTGGTTTACTGACTTCCGTTGTGGCCTTACAAGCACGGAAGATGCCGAACGTTCTGGGCGCCCAAAACAATTGAAAAAATTCACGATATGGTGTTGGCCGATCGGAGATTGAATTTGCGATAGATTGCGGACGACAGTGGATTCAATTTTGAACGATCATTTTTGTATGAGAAAACTTTCCGCAAGATGGCTGCCGTGTTTGCTAACAATCGACCACCAACGGAATAGTGGAATAGGCAAAAATCCATGAATTAGTCTACGAATCGCCCCCTCATTTGCCTTGTTCTCCGGACTAAGCCCCCAGTGACTATTTCCTATTTTCAAACCTAAAGAAATGGCTCGGTGGAAAGGATTTAGCTCCAACGATGAAATTATTGATCAAACAAATGCCTATTTTATGGACCTCGAAAAATCCTGCTGTTAAACGCAAAGTAAATGATTGTACTTAATGGGAGCAGTGTTGCATTTCATATAATTACGAGGGAAGCTCGAAAAGTCACGGTTATAAAATACGAAGGCAGATCAATAAGTCTGTACCTCGTCCAGTTTGGCCACAGTGGCCAAAATCCTTCAGAGGTATTTCGTACCCAACAATCAGTAATAAGAGTGAAATTAAAAAAATTTTAAAAATTTTCTGAAAATCAATTCAGAAAAAGCGCTTTTACATTTAAATAGGGCACGGTCAGACCTTTAATTTGAGGTATCACTTATATGTGTACCTCATCCAGTTTGGCCAGATTGGGCAAAATCCTTCAGAGGAATTTCGAACCCAACAATCAGTAATAAGAGTGAAATTAAAAAAATTTTAAAAATTTTCTGAAAAACAATTCAGGTAAAGTGCTTTCACATTTAAATGGGGCACGGTCAGACCTTTAATTTGAGGTATCACTTATATGTGTACCTCGTCCAGTTTGGCCACATTGGCCAAAATCCTTCAGAGGAATTTCGAACTCAACAAACAGTAATAAGAGTGAAAATAAAAAAAATTTAAAAATTTTCTGAAAATCAATTCAGGAAAAGCGCTTTTATATTTAAATACGGCACGGTCAGACCTTTAATTTGAGGTATCACTCATATGTGTACCTCGTCCAGTTTGGCCATATTGGCCAAAATCCTTTAGAGGAATTTCGAACCCAACAATCAGTAATAAGAGTGAAATTAAAAAAATTTTTTAAATTTTCTGAAAATCAATTCAGAAAAAGCGCTTTTACATTTAAATAGGGCACGGTCAGACCCTTAATTTGGGGTATCATTCATATGTGTACCTCGTCCAGTTTGGCCACATTAGCCAAAATCCTTCAGAGGAATTTCGTACCCAACAATCAGTAATAAGAGTGAAATTAAAAAAATTTTTAAAATTTTCTGAAAATCAATTCAGAAAAAGTGCTTCTACACTTAAATAGGGCACGGTCAGACCTTTAGTTTGAGGTATCACTCATATGTGTACCTCGTCCAGTTTGGCCACAGTGGCCAAAATGCTTAAGAGAAATTTCGTATCCATCAATCAGTAATAAGAGTAAAATTTAAAAAATTGTAAAAATTTTCTGAAAATCAATTCAGAAAAACCGCTTTTACATTTAAATAGGGCACGGTCAGACCTTTAATTTGAGGTATCACTCACATGTGTACCTCGTCCAGTTTGGCCACATTGGCCAAAATCCTTTAGAGGAATTTCGAACCCAACAATCAGTAATAAGAGTGAAATTAAAAAAATTTTTTAAATTTTCTGAAAATCAATTCAGGAAAAGCGCTTTTACATTTAAATAGGGAACGGTCAGACCTTTAATTTGAGGTATCACTCGTATGTGTACCTTGTTCAGTTTGGCCACAGTGGCCAAAATCCTTCAGAGGTATTTCGTACCCAACAATCAGTAATAAGAGTGAAATTAAAAAAATTTTAAAAATTTTCTAAAAATCAATTCAGAAAAAGCGCTTTACATTTAAATAGGGCACGGTCAGACCTTTAATTTGAGGTATCACTCATATGTGTACCTCGTCCAGTTTGGCCACATTGGCCAAAATCCTTCAGAGGAATTTCGTACCCAACAATCAGTAATAAGAGTGATGTAAACGATTTTTCGTATAAAAACGTCCAGATAAATTTGCTTACGAACACGTTTTCCTTCATAACTCAAGAACCAAATGAGTCTCCAGTGATGCATCACCTGTGATGCATAACCTGTGATGCTTCAAAATGGCATCCCAAAAGTTTTTTTGTATTAAAAGATTAAATGTCATTTTTATAAGTTTAATATTCAAAGACCCATATATCAAAATCCAATTTTTTTAAAATTCTGAAAAAATATATGTTAAAAACTAAGGCCTCTCTACATTTGTGTCAAAATTTCAAGGTGGAGACTCATTTGGTTCCTGAGTTATGAAGGAAAACGTGGTCGTAAGCAAATTTATCTTGACGTTTTCATACGAAAAATCTTTTACATGCTATGAGTGTGTATGTGTGTACAATGTTTAGTATACATATTGTTGTTGTGTGTAAGCTTTTGAGTACCAGTGATGCATCACCTGTGATACATCACCAGTGATGCATCACCTGTGATGCATCAGCAGTGATGCATCACCAGTGATGCATCACCTGTGATACATCACCATTGATGAATCACCAGTGATACATCACCAGTGATACATCACCAGTGATGCATCAGCAGTGATGCATCAGCAGTGATGCATCAGCAGTGATGCATCACCAGTGATGCATCAGCAGTGATACATCACCAGTGATGCATCACCAGTGATACATCACCAGTGATGCATCACCTGTGATACATCACCAGTGATGCATCACCTGTGATACATCACCAGTGATGCATCACCAGTGATGCATCACCAGTGATGCATCACCAGTGATGCATCACCTGTGATGCATCACCAGTGATGCATCACCTGTGATACATCACCAGTGATGCATCACCTGTGATACATCACCAGTGATGCATTACCAGTGATACATCACCAGTGATGCATCACCAGTGATACATCACCAGTGATGCATCACCAGTGATACATCACCAGTGATACATCACCAGTGATGCATCACCTGTGATACATCACCAGACATGACACATGTCACATGTCACATGAGACACGACACATGTGACATGTCGCATGAGACATCTCACATGTGACAGTCACATGAGACATGAGACATGTCACATGAGACACGACACATGTTACATGTCGCATGAGATACATCACCAGTGATGTCACCAGTGATACATCACCAGTGATACATCACCAGTGATGCATCACCAGCGATGCATCACCTGTGATGCATCACCTGTGATGCATCACCTGTGATACATCAGCAGTGATGCATCAGCAGTGATCACAGGTGATGCATCACTGCTAATGCATCACTGGTGATGCATCACTGGTGACAGTCACATAAGACACTCACATGAGACATGACACATGAGACATGTCATATGAGACACGACACATGTTACATGTCGCATGAGATACATCACCAGTGATGTCACCAGTGATACATCACCAGTGATACATCACCAGTGATGCATCACCAGCGATGCATCACCTGTGATGCATCACCTGTGATGCATCACCTGTGATACATCAGCAGTGATGCATCAGCAGTGATCACAGGTGATGCATCACTGCTAATGCATCACTGGTGATGCATCACTGGTGACAGTCACATAAGACAGTCACATGAGACATGACACATGAGACATGTCATATGAGACACGACACATGTGACATGTCGCATGAGACATCTCACATGTGGCAGTCACATGAGGCATGACACATGAGACATGTCACATGAGACATGTCACATGAGACATGACATGTGAGACATGTCACATGAGACATGTCACATGAGACATGACGCATGAGACATGGCACATGAGACATGTCACATGAGACATGACACATGTGACATGAAGTCTCGCTGGACGTGTGACAATCCTTGCAATACTCGCGATCCCTTGGCGGTAAGTTATATACGAAAAAATTCATTTAGTCAATCGCAAACCAGACATAAAATTTTCAGAATTTTTTTCTGTTGGAAAAATTCTGAGAATACTTTCAAGAGTATTTTTGGATAAGAAAAACCTTAAGAATCTATTTGAGAAAAATCTGTGATCCATCACCCGTGATGCATCACCAGTAAATGTAAAAAAAAAAAATCCATGATTTTTTTTAATCACCTTCAAATAGCGCCATTATAAATGATTTTAACTAATTACACTGGACAACAATTTCGATTTTTTTTTCCAAAATTACGGGGCTCTGAAAATGGATTTTTGTAGAGTAGACAAAAAATAATAAACATGTGAGGGGGTTAAAGTTTCCCCTCTATGACCAGTTCATGCAGTATATCGGTATATGAAACTAAGTGTTCTTTACATCTGAGTTGTGGGAAATGTTCAGCAAATATTTTTGTGGACCTTATTAACACGTTCGCTGCCATGTGACCCACCGGTGGTTCACAAGAATTTTTTCCTAAAGGCCATGTGCACCACCGGTGGGTCACACGCTACCTCATATTATTAAACAGTTTTCAGTGCGGCCTGTGAAGCAAACACTTTTTTCTCTTCATTGGCACCTACCTGAAAGCTTTATCTTTGTTATACACAAAAAATTAATTGATTTGAGACACTATTTTAGAAGTTATTTCAATTTTATTTTATTCAAAAAAAAGTATAATAAAAATTATTTCATGGCTTTAAAACTTAAAAAAACATTTCATTTTCATTGAAAAATAAAACAATATTATTTTTACTGATGTTTGGTAAAACATTCCAAGCAAAATGCAGGACTGCCTTCACAATCACTGCAAAAGGTTGATACTTTCTTTGCCTTTTTCGCAGCAACGCTCCTTCCTTCAATTTTGGCTAAGTTCTCATAACAACTCAAACATCGCTTTCTTGTTTTTCTGTTTGTACTGTCTCTTGTTTCGAATTCTTTCAATTTGTGTTTAATTGGATTTGAAGTTGACGGCTGCTGGTCAAGTTTTATATCGCAAAGAGCTTCACAAATGGATTGCCTGAACTCGAGGATCGTCATATTTTTAGTACTTTTATAAATTACTAAGGCGTTCACAACTGCTGTTGAAAGCAGATATTCGAACGCAATTTTGTGGTACCATCTAATGGTTTTCCTCAATGGGGTGAAATAACAAGCCATTTGGTCGGATATGTCGATACCTTGTTTTGCATGATTGTAATCTATAATTACCTTTAGCTTAGTTATTTCCTCCCCTTGTCTTGTTTTTTTTCCTGTTGGAGCTTGCTCTAGACCATGCTTTGTGCTAAGCATCAGTACTTCACGCTTGTCCTTCCATTTCGATATAACAATAGAAGAATTTTCACGCCCAATGATTTCAGATCTTTTTAGCTTAGCCATGGTTACTTCTTTGGGATTTCCTATTCGGTTTTTTCGTAGGGTTCCAATAAGGTGAGTTTTTCGAGCAAGGAGCATTTTAGCTAAAGAAACCGAAGTGTAGAAGTTGTCAGTTGCTAAAGTTCTTCCGTGGTCTAGGTATTTTTCTGCTAGATCGAGAACAATTTGTGTACTGTGTGATGTTGTCGTTGTAGGCTGACCCCTTTGGTGAAGACTTTCATTTTTTCCTGCGTAAACGGAACTTGTGTACGTGTAGCCGCTCGGATCGCAAAGTTTGTACACTTTGACTCCATATTTGTGGGATTTCCCAGGATTATACTGCCTAAATTGCAGTCTTCCTCGCCAAGGAATCATTGACTCGTCAACTGCCAATACTTCACCCGGGCGTCTAGCATTTACGAAATTGTGTTCTAGCATTGCCAACAATCCACTCACTTTTCCTAAGCGATCACTTCCAACCAAAGAATTGTCGGAAAAATGGATAAATTTCAAAATCAACTGAAATCTATTTCTCGACATCACTTGCGGAACGAATGAATTTTTGTAGAATTGGTCAGTCCTCCAGTAGTGGGAAATAGATGGATATTTTACGATTCCCATATATAGCACTAATCCCAAAAACTTTTTTATTTCGGCTACTGTTGTACCTACCCATTCCTTTGTACGAGACTTTCGTGTGATCGTATTGTTTTGTAAAAAGTTGTTGGCATTTAAATTTGTTTGATTCACAATGAGATCAAATATTTCCTCAGTGACCATTATCCTAAATGCATCAATGGGACGGAACGTTGATTGCCCTCTTTCGATACCAAATGTTGGAGCTTCGTCAAAAACAAAGGTATTCAAAGATGTTCCACTTACAGGGGTCCACAGGTTTGCTGAACTGAGGGGCACATCAGGTGCATCTGGAATATCTTCTTCAACTGCCGAAGGTTCTGAGTCTCTTGAAAAGTCAGATCCACTTGATTCAACTTCGGATGGAACGTAATCCTCTGAGTCCGATCCCTCAAAATCGACTTCATCAGTGTCGGAGCCTTCGTCCCTATCTCGGTTTCCATAAAAAATGGTTGTATTTATTCCAGAATTGTTGTTTGCCATTATGATTTTCTATTATTTATTCCTGAAATGTGAATGATTAGATCCAAATATATAAGTACCTCGAAAATATTACTGTGACCACCGGTGGGTCACGTGGCACCATGTGCTCTTCTGTAACACTTGAGTGCCGCGTGACCCACCGGTGGTCACACTCTAAAACAACACAAACGTAAAACTGAAGACACAGAACGGTTCACTTACACTTAACATACACTTTTAAACAAAAAAACACTTTTGGCACACTGGTAACTTTTTTTATAATATATGGCGGCAGCGAACGTGTTAACCCTCTTACTCTCCCACAAAGCGGTATTTTTTTGCTCTATTCTAACAAAAAACACCCCTAACAACGGGGAGGGCGGGAATGAAATTTTCTACAATAATGTTGCCCTACATATGTCGGAACTAGAGGTTACGGTCAGAACCGGTCGACTGGATTTTACGGTATACCCGATCTTTGCTCCCTAGACCGGACGACCGGGTATACCGGTCTACCCGGTTAACCGAGCTACAGAATTTAAAATTTAAAGAAATCGATAGCGTTTTTTTCAAAATTGGTAATAACGTATCTGTAGTTTGTAAATGCCTACATTTTTCGTATACTACATATTTATGTATTGTATACACCCAAAGAAAAGATTGGTTGCAATTCAATCAAAACCATCAACATTTATTTGTTTCGTTTTTTTTCAAAATTGATAATAACGTATCTTTAGTTTGTAAATGCCTACATTTTTCGTATACTACATATTTATGTATTGTATACACCCAAAGAAAAGATTGGTTGCAATTCAATCAGAACCATCAACATTTATTTGTAAGGATTTTATTTTATTTCCCATAACATATAATTCATGATTATTATATGGATTATTATTGGAAATTAAAAAGGGGGAAAAGGAACCAAAAAAGAATAAAATTATCCAATTATTGGTATTTCCAAACAACTTTACAAATAAAATTCATTTAGAAATTGCGTACAGTAGAACCAACCATTTATTTAGTACAATCAATCAAATTTATTAAAAAAATTTCGGTATTAGATAGCGATAACTACAAATAAGGTTTTCTGATAAAATATACCGTTAAATTAGGGTTTCAGTTGAACCAACCGAATTGTGGATTGTATTGATTATATAGGGTTTTCCAATAAGGACTTGACAACTTTGTTTTAAATAAAACGCAAACTAATTGAGATATCACCTGTGATGCATCACCCGTGATCACCGTGATCACCCGTGATCACCAGTGATGCATCAGCAGTGATGCATCAGCAGTGATGCATCACCTGTGATGCATCGCCAGTGATGCATCACCCGTGATTTTTTTACATTACACTGGTGATGCATCACCTGTGATGCATCACTGGTGACAGTCACATAAGACAGTCACATGAGACATGACACATGAGACATGTCACATGAGACACGACACATGTGACATGTCGCTTGAGACATCTCACATGTGACAGTCACATGAGACATGACACATGAGACATGTCACATGAGACACGACACATGTCGCATGAGACATCTCACATGTGACAGTCACATGAGACATGTCACATGAGACACGACACATGTGACATGTCGCATGAGACATCTCACATGTGACAGTCACATGAGACATGACACATGAGACATGTCACATGAGACCAGTGATGCATCACCTGTGATACATCACCAGTGATGCATCACCTGTGATACATCACCAGTGATGCATCACCAGTGATGCGTCACCTGTGATGCATCACCATTGATGCGTCACCTGTGATGCATCACCTGTGATACATCACCAGTGATGCATCACCAGTGATGCATCACCAGTGATGCATCACCTGTGATACATCACCAGTGATGCATCACCAGTGATGCATCACCAGTGATACATCACCAGTGATGCATCACCAGTGATGCATCACCAGTGATGCGTCACCTGTGATGCATCACCTGTGATACATCACCAGTGATGCATCACCAGTGATGCGTCACCTGTGATGCATCACCTGTGATACATCACCAGTGATGCATCACCAGTGATGCATCACCTGTGATACATCACCAGTGATACATCACCAGTGATGCATCACCAGTGATGCATCACCAGTGATGCATCAGCAGTGATGCATCACCAGTGATGCATCACCAGTGATACATCACCAGTGATGCATCACTGGTGACAGTCACATAAGACAGTCACATGAGACATGACACATGAGACATGTCACATGAGACATGTCACATGAGACACGACACATGTGACATGTCGCATGAGACATCTTACATGTGACAGTCACATGAGACATGTCACATGAGACCAGTGATGCATCAGCAGTGATGCATCACCAGTGATGCATCAGCAGTGATGCATCACCAGTGATACATCACCAGTGATGCATCACCTGTGATGCATCACCAGTGATACATCACCAGTGATGCATCACCAGTGATGCATCATCATGGTGATGCATCACCAGTGATGCATCACCAGTGATACATCACCAGTGATGCATCACCAGTGATGCATCACCTGTGATGCATCACCAGTGATACATCACCAGTGATACATCACCAGTGATGCATCATCATGGTGATGCATCACCAGTGATGCATCACCAGTGATACATCACCAGTGATGCATCAGCAGTGATGCATCACCAGTGATGCATCACCAGTGATACATCACCAGTGATACATCACCAGTGATGCATCACTGGTGACAGTCACATAAGACAGTCACATGAGACATGACACATGAGACATGTCACATGAGACACGACACATGTGACATGTCGCATGAGACATCTCACATGTGACAGTCACATGAGACCAGTGATGCATCAGCAGTGATGCATCACCAGTGATGCATCACCAGTGATGCATCAGCAGTGATGCATCACCAGTGATACATCACCAGTGATGCATCACCAGTGATACATCACCAGTGATACATCACCAGTGATACATCACCAGTGATGCATCACCAGTGATGCATCACCTGTGATACATCACCAGTGATGCGTCACCTGTGATGCATCACCTGTGATACATCACCAGTGATGCATCACCAGTGACGCATCACCTGTGATACATCACCAGTGATACATCACCAGTGATGCATCACCAGTGATGCGTCACCTGTGATGCATCACCTGTGATACATCACCAGTGATGCATCACCAGTGACGCATCACCTGTGATACATCACCAGTGATACATCACCAGTGATGCATCACCAGTGATGCATCACCTGTGATACATCACCAGTGATGCATCACCAGTGATACATCACCAGTGATGCATCATCAGTGATGCATCAGCAGTGATGCATCACCAGTGATCCATCACCAGTGATGCATCACCTGTGATACATCACCAGTCATGCATCACCAGTGATGCATCACCAGTGATACATCACCAGTGATGCATCACTGGTGACAGTCACATAAGACAGTCACATGAGACATGACACATGAGACAGGTCACATGAGACACGACACATGTGACTGTCACATGTGAGATGTCTCATGCGACATGTCACATGTGTCGTGTCTCATGTGACATGTCTCATGTGTCATGTCTCATGTGACTGTCACATGTGAGATGTCTCAAGCGACATGTCACATGTGTCGTGTCTCAGTGTATCACTGGTGATGCATCACTGGTGATGCATCACCAGTGATGCATCACCTGTGATGCATCAGCAGTGATGCATCAACCTGTGATACATCACCAGTGATGCATCACCAGTGATACATCACCAGTGATGCATCACCAGTGATACACTGAGACACGACACATGTGACATGTCGCTTGAGACATCTCACATGTGACAGTCACATGAGACATGACACATGAGACATGTCACATGAGACACGACACATGTGACATGTCGCATGAGACATCTCACATGTGACAGTCACATGAGACATGACACATGAGACATGTCACAAGAGACACGACACATGTGACATGTCGCATGAGACATCTCACATGTGACAGTCACATGAGACATGTCACATGAGACACGACACATGTGACATGTCGCATGAGACATCTCACATGTGACAGTCACATGAGACATGACACATGAGACATGTCACATGAGACCAGTGATGCATCAGCAGTGATGCATCACCAGTGATGCATCACCTGTGATGCATCAGCAGTGATGCATCACCTGTGATACATCACCAGTGATGCATCACCAGTGATGCATCACCTGTGATGCATCACCAGTGATACATCACCAGTGATGCATCACCAGTCATGCATCACCAGTGATGCATCACCAGTGATGCATTACCAATGATGCATCACCAGTGATGCGTCACCTGTGATGCATCACCAGTGATGCGTCACCTGTGATGCATCACCAGTGATGCATCACCAGTGATGCATCACCTGTGATGCATCACCTGTGATACATCACCAGTGATGCATCACCAGTGATGCATCACCTGTGATACATCACCAGTGATGCATCACCTATGATACATCACCAGTGATGCATCACCAGTGATGCATCACCTGTGATGCATCACCAGTGATACATCACCAGTGATGCATCACCAGTGATACATCACCAGTGATACATCACCAGTGATGCGTCACCTGTGATGCATCACCTGTGATACATCACCAGTGATGCATCACCAGTGATGCATCACCTGTGATACATCACCAGTGATGCATCACCAGTGATGCATCACCAGTGATACATCACCAGTGATGCATCACCTGTGATACATCACCAGTGATGCATCACCAGTGATGCATCACCAGTGATGCATCACCTGTGATGCATCACCAGTGATACATCACCAGTGATGCATCACCAGTGATACATCACCAGGGATGCATCACCAGTGATGCATCACCTGTGATGCATCAGCAGTGATGCATCACCTGTGATACATCACCAGTGATGCATCATCAGTGATACATCACCAGTGATGCATCACCAGTGATACATCACCAGTGATGCATCACCAGTGATACATCACCAGTGATGCATCACCTGTGATGCATCACCAGTGATGCGTCACCTGTGATGCATCACCTGTGATACATCACCAGTGATGCATCACCAGTGATGCATCACCTGTGATACATCACCAGTGATGCATCACCTGTGATACATCACCAGTGACGCATCACCTGTGATACATCACCAGTGACGCATCACCAATGATGCATCACCTGTGATGCATCAGCAGTGATACATCACCAGTGATGCATCACCAGTGATACATCACCAGGGATGCATCACCAGTGATGCATCAGCTGTGATGCATCAGCAGTGATGCATCACCTGTGATACATCACCAGTGATGCATCACCAGTGATACATCACCAGTGATGCATCACCAGTGATGCATCACCTGTGATACATCACCAGTCATGCATCACCAGTGATGCATCACCAGTGATGCATCACAGGTGATGCATCACTGGTGACAGTCACATAAGACAGTCACATGAGACACGACACATGAGACATGTCACATGAGACACGACACATGTGACATGTCGCTTGAGACATCTCACATGTGACAGTCACATGAGACATGACACATGAGACATGTCACATGAAACACGACACATGTGACATGTCGCATGAGACATCTCACATGTGACAGTCACATGAGACATGTCACATGAGACACGACACATGTGACATGTCGCATGAGACATCTCACATGTGACAGTCACATGAGACATGACACATGAGACATGTCACATGGGACCAGTGATGCATCACCTGTGATACATCACCAGTGATGCATCACCAGTGATGCATCACCTGTGATACATCACCAGTGATGCATCACCAGTGATGCATTACCAGTGATGCATCACCAGTGATGCGTCACCTGTGATGCATCACCAGTGATGCGTCATCTGTGATGCATCACCTGTGATATATCACCAGTGATGCATCACCAGTGATACATCACCAGTGATGCATCACCTGTGATGCATCAGCAGTGATGCATCAGCAGTGATGCATCACCAGTGATTCATCACCAGTGATGCATCACCTGTGATACATCACCAGTCATGCATCACCAGTGATGCATCACTGGTGACAGTCACATAAGACAGTCACATGAGACATGACACATGAGACATGTCACATGAGACACGACACATGTGACATGTCGCATGAGACATCTCACATGTGACAGTCACATGAGACATGACACATGAGACATGTCACATGAGACCAGTGATGCATCACCTGTGATGCATCACCAGTGATACATCACCAGTGATGCATCACCTGTGATACATCACCAGTCATGCATCACCTGTGATACATCACCAGTCATGCATCACCAGTGATGCATCACCAGTGATGCATTACCAATGATGCATCACCAGTGATGCGTCACCTGTGATGCATCACCAGTGATGCGTCACCTGTGATGCATCACCAGTGATGCATCACCAGTGATGCATCACCTGTGATACATCACCAGTGATGCATCACCAGTGATGCATCAGCAGTGATGCATCACCAGTGATTCATCACCAGTGATGCATCACCTGTGATACATCACCAGTCATGCATCACCAGTGATGCATCACTGGTGACAGTCACATAAGACAGTCACATAAGACATGACACATGACATGTCTCATGTGTCATGTCTCATGTGACTGTCACATGTGAGATGTCTCATGCGACATGTCACATGTGTCGTGTCTCATGTGACATGTCGCATGAGACATCTCACATGTGACAGTCACATGAGACATGACACATGAGACATGTCACATGAGACCAGTGATGCATCAGCAGTGATGCATCACCAGTGATGCATCAGCAGTGATGCATCACCAGTGATGCATCAGCAGTGATGCATCACCAGTGATGCATCAGCAGTGATGCATCACCTGTGATACATCACCAGTGATGCATCACCAGTGATACATCACCAGTGATGCATCACCAGTGACAGTCACATAAGACAGTCACATGAGACATGATACATGAGACATGTCACATGAGACACGACACATGTGACATGTCGCATGAGACATCTCACATGTGACAGTCACATGAGACATGTCACATGAGACACGACACATGTGACATGTCGCATGAGACATCTCACATGTGACAGTCACATGAGACATGACACATGAGACATGTCACACGAGACCAGTGATGCATCATCAGTGATGCATCACCAGTGATGCATCACCTGTGATGCATCACCTGTAATACATCACCAGTGATGCATCACCTGTGATGCATCACCTGTGATGCATCAGCAGTGATGCATCACCTGTGATACACGGTCAGACCTTTAATTCAAGGTATCACTCATATGTGTACCTCGTCCAGTTTGGCCACAGTGGCCAAAATCCTTCAGAGGTATTTCGTACCCAACAATCAGTAATAAGAGTGAAATTTAAAAAATTTTCTGAAAAACAATTCAGGAAAAGCGCTTTTACATTTAAATAGGGCACGGTCAGACCTTTAATTTGAGGTATCACTCATATGTGTACCTCATCCAGTTTGGCCAGATTGGGCAAAATCCTTCAGAGGAATTTCGAACCCAACAATCAGTAATAAGAGTGAAATTAAAAAAATTTAAAAAATTTTCTGAAAATCAATTCAGAAAAACCGCTTTTATATTTAAATAGGGCACGGTCAGACCTTTAATTTGAGGTATCACTCATATGTTTACCTTCCGCAGTTTGGCCAGATTGGGCAAAATCCTTCAGAGGAATTTCGAACCCAACAATCAGTAATAAGAGTGAAATTAAAAAAATTTTAAAAATTTTCTGAAAATCAATTCAGAAAAACCGCTTTTATATTTAAATAGGGCACGGTCAGACCTTTAATTTGAGGTATCACTCATATGTGTACCTCGTCCAGTTTGGCCAGATTGGGCAAAATCCTTCAGAGGAATTTCTAACCCAACAATCAGTAGTAAGAGTGAAATTAAAAAATTTTTAAAAATTGTCTGAAAACCAATTCAGAAAAACCGCTTTTATATTTAAATAGGGCACGGTCAGACCTTTAATTTGAGGTATCACTCATATGTGTACCTCGTCCAGTTTGGCAGAGGAATTTTATCATCAGCATTTTAGCGTAACGATTTCGTTTTTTCCGTATTTTTTAATTTTTAATTTTTTTTTCGATTTTAACTTCACACTTAGCGTCACTTTTGTCATTTCCCGGTGTTTTTTAAATTTTATTTTTCAATTAGCGTTAATTTTAATGTTTTCCGCATTTTTTTTTTTTCGTATTTAACTTCACACTTAGCGTCAAAGTTATCGAATTTAACTTTCGATAACTTTCGTATTTATCTTCACACACTTATGCTGGCGTATGATGAATTAAAAACTACATTGTATTAATATCACTCATACGACACATGGTCCTATTAAAAATACATGCATGTAGCAGTAACAGTGTTGACATAATTTAGAATTGAAAAAATGCTAAAGCACCAAATAAAAAATGCAAAAATGTTCTACAGACTAATGAACAGAAATTCAAAATTTGCTTTATAGTTCTTTCATTGTTTCTGGGTAATAAATAGTCAAGCCAAAAGTCAATTTTATAAAACAAAATATTTATTTTGAATCCAATATTTCGCTATCCAAATGGATAGCTTCTTGAGGATTTTTTTCTCTTACAGTGTACTCGCGGTAACGTGAACTAATTAAAACCAAGGGAGTTCATGTTAGCGAAATTTATCACGTTAGCAATTGTCAAATTTCATGAAAAAAATATATGTGTTTTACACGCTTGAACTTGAAATTATTTAATTATTACATATTTGCATTATTAAAATATAAAAATAAAATTATTAATTAAAATTCATTACAAAACAATTCAAGATCACGAAAAGATATCCATTAAAATAAAATTACATAGAAAATAAAATTATGTACTCATTACATTAATGCATTAAAGAAATCCGTTATCTTTTTCTGCTGCTTTTTCTTTTCTAATAACTGAAATACTGCTTTCTCTCTAAGCGTCTTAGTACACTCATGTCACTTTGATCCACCATTTCATCTCCTGCCCATTGCAATGCCTTGTTAAAAATTTCAATTGCGTCACTTGCTGAAATTTCGTTTTGTACAATTTCATGGATTTCAGTAGTATCATCAACACAAGTATCATTATTTCACTCCTGAACCATTGGCAAGGTATACTCAACCTAAAAGTTAGTAAAACAATGCTTTAATTGTGATTTCAAAGTTTATCGTATAATTCTTACCTGAGGACTCAAGTCCTGAAGGAGATCGGCTGAGATTTGCATTAAAAAATTTATTTCTGCATCCCACTTCTGTTTTAGAATACTTAATGGAATGTTATCTTCAGGGTCATCCTGGTTTCTAACTAAACTTAAAATATTTTTCCAGCAATTGGCAAGAGTTTCTGTGCTGACCTGATCCCATGCGACAAATAAAAGAGTGACAGCATCTTTCAAAGTTACATTTCTCATTGATTCAAGCAAATCAGAGTTTTTAGCTGCTATCGAAGCTAACAAGCTGTTTCTGTAGTATAATTTTGTTATTTTAATCGCATTTTGATCCATTGGTTAGATTAGGAGGGGTGACATTTGGTAGCATAAACATGGCAATTATGTTTCCATCTTCAGTTTTTAATTATGTTTCGCTTGGATGAGAGGGAGCGTTATCGATAAGTAATAGTGCCTTCATTGGTAAGTTTTTCTTCTTTAGAAACAATTTCACCTAATCAAAAGCAAGAACTTTTAGTTATGTATATTTTTTAGTCAACAAAGAATTTGTTTACCTGTGGTACAAAAGATTGATGGAACCAATGCTTAAAAATGGCTGACGTCATTTAGGCCGATTTGGAATTCTTATAATCCGTAGGACAAATGAAGTTTTTAAAATTGCGTGGATTTTTGGCCTTACCAATTACCAAAAGTTTAAGTCTATGTGCACCTGATGCATTTGTGCAGCACAGAAACGTTATACGTTGCTTCTCCGTCTTTGTACCGGGAGCACACTTCTCTTGCATTGCAACGTACGTTTTATTTGGTAAAAGTTTCCAGAATAAGCCAGACTCATCAGCATTATAGAGTTGGTCATTGCATAACTCCATGTCTTCAATTTTTTGTTTTGGTTTTAGCTTAAATGGATCCACCAATTCAGGCTGCGATGAGAGTTTTTCTCCGGATATTTTAAGAAGTCTAACCCCGTACCTTTTCTTAAATCGCTGAAGCCATCCGTCACTAGCATTGAACCCGCCCTCGTTTTCTTTAAGTTGGAAATGTAATTCCTTAGCTTTTTCTTTAAGCATTAGCCCACTTACAGGCCAATTCCTTTCACGCATTCGGATGAACCAACGGTAAAGAGTTTTTTCCATAACTGGAAGTTCTGATGATTTTAAAGTTTTTCTTTTTCCCGGTCCTTGGTATGTGTTGTTTACACATTTTAAAATTGCATATTGTTGACTTAGCGACATTAAATTTTTTTGCTAAACTAGTCACACTTGTTCCGTTTTGCAAACTTTCTAAAATGTCTGCCTTTTCTTTTAATTACAAAAATTTAGATTTTTTAACACTACTGCCGACTGATTCACCACTTTGCATAAGAAAAAAACTTAAAATATAATTTTGTTGCCAAACAAAACAAAAAAAAAAAAAATTAGGGAATTGTACACACATTTTTTATATAAGGGGATTCCCTAAACTTTAAAAATCGAATTAATTGTATTTAAGTGTTGTCTATAAGCTTAGAAAACATATGCAGTAAAAAAAAAAATTGTTCACGTTATAGGGCTTTCTGAGTTTGTTCACTTTACAGAGTAGTCAATGTAAAAAAAAGCTTGTTCACGTTACGCGGTGTTCACGTAAGACGGTGTTCACGTAACCGCGAGTGCACTGTATTTTAATTTTCAACAAATTTGTTAAAAATTAAAATAAATATTTTTTTTATAAAACTTACCTTGGGCTTGACTATTTATTACCCAGAGCTAATATTAAAAAGATCAAAAAAAATTAAACTAAATAGTTCTTTCATTATGCTTTCAATATTTATAGATAAATTCAAATTGGATTTAGAAACTTAATTTTTTTTTTTTCAGATATTATTAATTGATTTGAAATTTTTAATTTAAATAAATAAGTTTGCAAATTTTTTTTGTAAATGCCTTAAAAAGTCTCTTGGCTTTTAAAGGTAAAAAAAAACTTCAAAGTTTTCTAAAATTGAAATTTAAATTCTAAGAAATTTTTCCTTTAAACATTTTTTTAACCTCAGACTTCTTCCTAGCAAAAAAATTCCTATATTCCTCGACATTCCAACTATAGAAAAAAAAGTTATTTCCATTAATAAATAGACACTCTTTTCGTATAAAAAAGCTGTCTTCGTATATAAGGATTGCCACACCAACCGTCCCACTACAGGAAAATGTGGTCTAAGTAGGCGTGATCAAATATTAAGCAATTTAGCGCCTCATTTTTATTATGTTACTTATAATAAATTAATGAAATTCGAAAAATGATAAAAAATAAAAATAACTATATCAATAAAGTTTGTTATGGGCAACTTTAATTGTTTAAATTCATAACTATAGTTTTAAATTTTTATCCAAAAATAGCTACAAATTTTTATTTATAAAAAAAAAATCATATGTTTTTCTATCGCTTCAGAATGTTTGAAGTGTGTTATTGGGTTTCGTTTTGTCTACCTCAAATATTCTATACAATTTCAAACATTTGTTCTTTAATCAGTTAGGGCTTCAGTACGTATGATCAATATCGTGTTTATCATCAAACTGTGGGGGAAATTGATTATAAAATGAACATTCAGCGCTGTTCTAAGTTGAGAGGCTTAATTTAGAATGGTTTTGTAAAAACTCATGGAATTAAAATATTAAGAAATCTGAGGTTTTTCGAAATGTCAAATGCATAAAAAAATCACTTATAGGCTTTTTACACTGAACAACATCTTTGAGAAACGCATGGAAGATGTTGAAAACGTGAAACATGAATTTACATTGGCAACATCTTTCATCTGTTATTTATTCAGCTGCCAAAAAAATAAAATAAAAAGACGCATAATTTTAGTTAAAAATAAAAAATAGATTTAGAGAAAGCATTAATCATTGGAATAGTTGTTGCTTTGCAAGAACAAACCGAATTTTTATGCAGTACATTAAAATATTAAAGGCCATTCTGGAAGATGATGATGAAGAAGAAGAATTTTTGGTAGACATAAGTATGGAATTCTTACATGTGCCGCTCATTTTCCGTTGTTGAATAATTTTTTTTTTTTGTTTTTTTCTGCAATTTCAGTTTGCTAGTGATGACACAAAGAAAATCGATTTTTTTTTTGTCATTTTTTTTTAGTGATGACACTTAAAATAACGAAAGATGTAAGATGAAACTAAATGAGAAAGGATAATCTTTTGCAGATGTAGAATTTTTGGCCTGTATGATTCTTATCGGAAGATGTTAACATCTTTGTAATTTGATGAAAGATGTAGGATGTAGCTCAGTGGAAAAATTGTTTCATAAGCTGTTAAACATAATAAATTTTGGAAAATAGTAAAAAAAAAATGTCTGATACATTCGTTTTGAGTTATCTCGATCTTTAGTGTCAAAAAATTCATAAAGAAAATATTCGGAAAGGCATCAGATCATATAATAATGCCCAAATCTGGGTCAATTCAATATTTCGTTATTAATTTTTGTTTGTCTTTAAGGTTCCGAAAGAAAACGTTAAATAATAAAGACATTTTTTTAAATAATTTAAATAAATGAATTAAATGTTTTATAAATTTCAACATTTAAGTAAAAATGAAAAGAAAACATTTCAAATTTTGTTTATAACTTGTATACCCTTCACCACAGGTGGAAGGGTATATATAAGTTTGTCATTCCGTTTGTAATTTCTACAATATTGATCTTAGACCCTATAAAATATATATATTCTGGGTCCTTATGAAGAGCGAAGTTGATTTAACGATGTCCGTCTGTCCGTCTGTGTGTTGAAATGGGTTTTCCGAAGAACCTAGACATGATGAGGACTTGATTGTTATTTATTTCTGTTACATGTGATCCATTTCTGTTTGCTATTGAAAATCAGACAAAACGGGTTATAAATGGCTGACATATTAGCAAAAAACCAGGACTACCTCTAATTTTTTCCGTAAAATCTCTTTGTTTAATATGTATGTAGAATTTTACGCATAACAAACACATCCATTTGTTGAAATTCTTTTCTTTCATCTCCACCTACACATACAAAGATTTGTCATTTATATAAAAACCAAACAAATCTCTAATGAACGAAGACTTTTTATATATACCTCTATTAACGATGATTTTGTGTGAGCTTCAAAAGCTCAGTTGTCTAGACGCTATGTCACAAATACTTTTTTTCTCTAAGGCCGCGGGTTCGAATCCCGGCCAATTCACTTTTTTTACATTTTTTTTTTTTTTTTGATTTTCTTAAGACTTTTTTTTTTTTTGTTTATTTTTTGCTTTTTTAACATTTAATAATACATTTATATAAAATTTTATATTAATAATTAAATAATCCATAAATAGACTAAAAACATCAAAATTTTTATAAAAACCCTCTGATACATACAAAATACAAACCTTTTTATTTCTATTTTTTGCTCTGATTTAAAAGAATTTAAAAAAAGATTTTTAAACCATTTTATTTCTCATATATTAAGAAAATTTTATACATAATTTCCCTTTGAGTGCACCTATTTTAGGTCATAACTTATAATAATTTATAAAAAAAAACTTTATAAACTATTTTCCTTCAAATTTTTAAAATTAAGCTAAAGAAATTAAAAATATTTTTTAATAAAAAAGCGAAATAAAATCCCAAATGCAAATTTTCCAGCTAAATCAAACGTTTTTGTAGAAATAAAACACATGCAGTTCTAGTGATTTCTTTTAACGATTTGTTGAAATTCTTTTCTTTCACCTCTTCACCTTTTATACACAAACAACAAACACTATTCTAGAGTTTTAATATGACCTATGGATACGTCTTATATAGCAAAAGATCGAAAATCTTTAGTATAACATATTTGCTGAAAAAACTCGGAAATATCGGTTCAGATACAAAAAAGTTATGCCCAAAACATACATTTTTTTTAAATACCTATTTTCTGGAACCATAAATCTTCCCGAGTCCAAGTTTTATCACCAAATTAAATGATTAATTTCCTCTTAAAGGCGTCCGTATACAAATCTGTCCATTCCATATATGTCCATATATAAGCTTCAGTTTTTTTCCAACCATGGTGAAGGGTATATAAGATTCGGCATAGCCGAATTTATCCGCTCTTACTTGTTTTTTTATAACCCTGTCGAAATTGGAATATATATGAACATACATGACCATACATGGGCTTGTATATGATTATACATGGGCATACATTGTCATATACGTCCAAACAAACACGATTTCATACATGATCATATATCTTCGGATCCGAAATTTGAGGGTATATGGGCGAATATGGTTATATATGATCATATATGTCTCTTATATTAAACATCTATGCTCAAATTTTGGATCCGAAGATATTAAATCATACATGGTCATATATTCCACTATGTATGGACGTATATGACCATGAATGCCCATATATGATCATATACAAGCCCATGTATATAATCATACATGATCCCATGTATCACCATATATCTTCGGATTCGAAATTTGAGGGTATATGGGCGTTATATATGATCATATATTATTCATGTATGTTTAAATAAATAAGAAAAATTCAAAAAATTAAAACCCATATTTTCATATCAAAATTTAAAAAAAAAAATCAGAATCATTTCGCCAATGTTCAGCAGATTTTGTTTGCTAAAATGAACAAATTTTTCAGCAAAAAATAATACATTTTTCTGCATGATTTTAAGATAATATTACTTATGTTTTTTAAGTGTTAATATTTTTTGAGTGTAAACAAATTTGCAAATTAGACAGCAAAATATGGTTAATTTTTGTGTAGCAATAGCAAGATTTTTAGTTAATATTACTAACTAAGCAAATTTGCAAATTTGACAGCAAAAAATAATAATTTTTTTTTGCAATAATAGCAAGATTTTTAGATAATATTACTAAGGATTTTGTAAGTGTAAATATTTTTTGAGTGTAAACAAATTTGACAGCAAAAAATAGTTAATTTTTCAGTAATAATAGTAAAATTTTCATTTGATTTTACTATTTTTTTTTTTTAATGGAAAAAAATTGTTTGAGTTTAAATATTAAAAAAATCCCAAAATTACATTTTTTTAATAAATATGACATTTTTTAATAAATAAAAAAACCCATATTTCACGCTAAAAGTTAAAAATAAAAATCAAAAGTTCAACTTTGACCTAGAGTTCCTTAAAAAGTACTTTTTCAATTTTAATGAAATTAAAACTGAGTCAAGTTCAACTAAATATCTATCCATTAAAAAAATTACTAAAATATTTTGATTGGTTCAAAAGTTACAGAATTTTGGTCAATCAAAAACGACTTTCAGCCACTGTGCGGCGGACATCATTTTCCACAATTAATTGAAACAAAATTTATAAGTACGAATAAACATAATCAACTAAAAAGCAAATGAATTTTTACATTAAACAAAAGTTATAGTGAAAGAATAATCAGATGATTCAACATTCATGCGGTATACTTTTTCCTGTAGCGGGACAGTTGGCATGAAAAGCCTCATATGTAAATAAAACAGTTCCCTCTAAGAATTCTAAAGGAATTTAGAAAATGTTTAATCTATTTTAATATTGTTTTTCTTTTGCTCTATCGTTTATTCCCTTAAAGTTAATAAAAAATATTTTGTTTATATTTAAATTACACAGTTTGAGCCGTGATGTCTATCAAGAGAATATGTACAAGAAGACCGGAAATGGAAAATTGCCTATTAAATGGTTGGCATTAGAATCGATGACACACCAAGTGTATACAACACAAAGTGATGTGTAAGTTGTAAATATAATAAAAGGAAAATTTGTTTTTTTTTTTAATTAACACTAATTTTTGAGTTTTGACCTACTAAGTACTAAATGTAAAATTTATATAAAAATATCTGTAGTTAACGTTTTTATATAAAAGTAAAAATTTGCTAATTTTATGTACAAAAATAAAAAAAAGTAGAATAATTAGTAAATCGTTTTATATTCATACCACGTTACCAGAGAACTGCAAAATCAACTTTTTTCTTGATTTAATCATACACAAAAATTCTTGTTCACATTTAATAATTCAACAAAATTCACTGTAGAATAAAATCAGCATCATGTTACTGAACGCGTAATTGGAATCAGTGTGAATCATCTGTCGATTATGTTTTATGCAAATGTAATCACTCAACAAAAAGTCAGCATTGAATAAATCAGAAAAAACAACAAACAACGCGTATGAGTGTAATCATAATCAAAACAAAATAGAAACACATTTCATAAATGATATTGTGTACATTGGGTGGGACTTAAATTCGCTTTTTTCGAATTTTTATAAGTAATACAATACTAAAAATATTCTTCTTTGTGAAATAAAAATATATTTTTGGAAAAAAAATTTAGGTCGATATCTCAGGCTTGCCTAATCCGGAAAAATTTAAATATTGTCAAAATTTTTTTTTCTTCTATTTTGATTGAAAAATTAGGAAATATTTAACTTTAACCGGATTGCGAAAGCCTCAGATATCGACCTAAATTTAAGAAAAAAATCACAAAGAACAATATTTTTGGTATTACTAATAAAAATTCTAAAGAAATGGATTTTAGACCCACCCTAATTTATGAAATGTGTTTCTACAAAATCTACCCCTTTTTATAGATAAGAAACTATTTTGTTTTAATTATGAATACACACATACGCTTTATTTATTGCTTTTTCTGATTTATTCTACATCAAAATAATTATTGTTGACTCAAACGAACAGAATAAAATCAATGGTATAAAAACGACCGATGATTATAAATCAGTGACAATAATTTGCACGTCGTTTGATTGATTTAAAATCATCAACAAATATGTGAGTATATTCAACGTTTGAACGCAAACACATATTTATTCTTGTGTTGATTGCGTATGAACGTTTTGCAATCAGCATTTGCAGTTCTCTGCATCATTTTTAGTATAAAATCATTTTTTAGTAAAAATTCTTTTTCTTTTCTCAAATTACAATTTTTTTTACTAATTTTCGTTGCTGATTTAGGCAAAATATTTTACTAATTTTCAAAAATTTTATGGCTAAAATTAGCAAAAAAATTTATTAATTTTTTTTTTTTGAGAGGAATTTTTTTTTTCAAATTATAATCTAAATACAGTAGAATCGCTATAATGTGTACCCCGATAGTTCGAAAATCTTGATAAATCGTTACGAATTGTCGGTCCCTTGAGAAAACTCCAATAATTCGTAATATCTTCATACAGGGTGTCCGCCGGGAAGGTATACTACTTTGTTTGCTTATAATCTTTGATTAAATAAAAGAGAATGGATGTTAAATTGATAAATGTTTAATTTAATTGCGGCAATTATGTTATGTATGAAAAACAATATCAGATAAATGTCCGCCTCTGTTAGCCTCACAAATGCGAACCCATTTGAGCACATTTTTCACGCGGTATTTCATTAATTTCATCACGAATATTTTGTTTGAATTGCTCAAGCGTTTCTGTTTTGTTTGCATAAACCTTGCTTTTGAGATATCTCCACAAAAAGAAGTCCGGAGGAGTCAAATCAGGCGACCGGGGAGGCCAATCAACATCACCATTTCTTGAAATAACTTGTTGTGGAAAGATGTCTCGCAGTAATTCCATTGTAATCCTGGCTGTATGCGATGTGGCACCGTCTTGTTGATACCACCACATGTTAATCAAGCCCAAAGCATGCAGTTTTGGCGTTAAAAAGTTTTCAATCATATCACGATATCGCTCCCCATTCACAGTTTCCGTTACGCCGTTTTCATTTTCAAAGAAGTAAGGTCCAATGATTCCTCCTGCACGCAGAGAAAAAACATGGTTGGGACAATCATATTCGAAGAGCATCATACATTTTTGGGTTTAAGATTGTGCCAACCATAGTCGTACTATAATATGGTTATCATATTATGATAATAAAATAACCATAATTTTACCATAATATGATCCCTACAGTTATATGATGATTCAAAAATTACCATATGATTCTAAATAAACATATTATGATCTTGAATTTATCATAATACCATCGCATGTAATCATAGTATACTCAAAATGTTATTATATTATGATCCCCACAACTATGTATATTATGATTCTATAATCATATTATGATTCTATAATTAATTAATTTATAATTACCCATCTAAAAATCGAAATATATATGAACATACATGATCATACATGGGCTTGTATATGATCATACATGGGCATACATGGTCATATACGTCCATACATGATCTCATATATGACCATATATCTTCGGATACGAAGTTTGAGGGTATATGGTGATATATGTGCATATATTATCATACATGCTCATATATTATTCATGTATGCTCGTATATGATCATATACGTCCATATACCCTCAAATTTCGGACCCGAAGATATATGATCATATATGAGATCATGTATGGTCATATATTGAACAATGTATGGACGTATATGACCATGTATGCCCATGTATGATCATATACAGGCCCATGTATGATCATGTATGCTCATATATATTTCGATTTCTAGATGGGTAATATAAAATCCGAGCAATAAATAATATATGATTGTCTTTTAAGACATTTAAGACATAAACAAACTGCCTGAACTGATAAAATTTTGGTTTTTATGAAAGCAAAACAATATTATGACTGTACATGTCAAAGTCATATTTTATTTGATGTATAATTATTTATTGATTATTGCCAGCATTTTGTGGTTGCATAATTATCATATTTTTCTCATAGTCAAAGTTTTTGTTACCACAGTATGGTTACAGCGAATCATGTTATGAAATAGAAGGTGGCAATCATAAAATAGTAAAATATTTACTATAACAATGAAAATAGCGACCATCTTGATGGTTAGAAAACCAATAATATGGTTGTGACAACCATACCCGATTGCAGCAAGCACAATATATTAGCAGTGATCATGTTGCAACCATGTTTTTCTCTGCGTGTGACCAAATTGCACACCAGACTGTCACTTTTAATGGATGAACCGACTATTCTGTTTATTGACATATCCATTGAAATGAAAATGTGCCTCGTCACTCATTTTGATTTTTTTAATGAAAATTTGGGGTTGTCAATGGCGAGCTGTAACATCCTTAAAACACGTTGGTTTATCGAAAAAATCATTAGCTGTAAACAATGAATGTTTTTTTGCTTTCTATTGAACAGTTTTTTCAGACAAACAAGCGTAGTCATACAAAACCAAGCAACGAATTACTTCAGCAAATTAATGGAGCAAACAAAATATGTGGCTAAGGAATTTGAAATCCCTCCATCAAAACTTACTTTAATACTGCACAAGAGAGAACATATTGCAAGCACATTCGAAAAGTAAAGTAAAACGACAAAAACGCCTAAATTCCCACATATAAAGAAGTCCCTTCTATTATGTTATTACTTTTTTCAAATGCTATCACAATGGATCCAATAGGTCTCCGAGTGGTAGTGTACTCTGTACTCAACATTTATAATGTAATCTCTTCTATTATGGTTTACGAAACGTCGACATTCCAATATTTCTGTGGGCGGCCTATTTTAATATAAAAACGGTAGTTTTTTTTAACAAAAAGCAATTTTATAGCAAGCAGTGGTTGGCTCGACCATTTTCAATAAGGGCAACAATATTTCATTGAAAATATTTCATTAAAATTTGCGGTGAAAGTGCTGCTGTTGATGATGATATTTCGCGGAATAGAGAGAAAAACTAATTGATAATAACTTTTAACTTAATTTTTATATTTAAATTTAATATAAATTTAATATATAAACTTGATGGAAAAAGTTAGATTATTTTTAGTAAGTTAGTATTTTCCGTAATTTTTACAGACATTTTTTTTGAGGGTATAATAGAAAATTTAAAGTATGAATAATTAAAGAAGAATTAAGTTGCATCTAAAAATATTTATCCAAAGCAAATTTCTATTTTTTTAAGTACCCTCGAGACACGTTTAAGTTGTTATACCCTTCACAATATTAATGCGGTATATTTGATTCGTCTTTCTGTTTGTAACATAACGAAATATTAGTCGGAAAACAGAGCTGTATTAAAAAATAGGTAAAATGCTTAGAAAATTTTTATTATGAAATTAAAGAATCGTTTAATGAAAATTTTTTCATAAAATTTTAATGAAATTCAGTCAATGAAAACCTTCACAAAATTTGTTTATAAAACTATTTTTTTAAATTTTAGCCAATAAAAGTTTCATTAATTCCATGAAAATTTTTTTTTATAAAAATTTATGAATATTTTCTTAATTTGAACAAAAACCTTCATAGTTTTAATTTAACTTGGTTTTTAAAATAAAATTATAATAATAAAAAAAAAATTCATTGATTTTATGAATCCAGTCGTTACTGTCATGCAAATGATTCTCTTACAAAGGAACTTGTTGGAAAGTTGCTCCAGATTTCTATTAAATTTGGATATAAGATAGAGAAAGCAAAAACAATAGAAGTTTGATAATTATCATCATAGAAGCCCAATTACATAACCAGCAAAACCACACATTATCAAATAATGTGTAAAGTAATGTGTAGCCATAGGGGCTCATGGATTACTTTACACCTTACTTCACTGATGAATTTTACAGGCGATGAGCCTCAAAGTAATGTATGATAATGTAAGGGGTTACTTATATGGTTACGAGAATGGAAAAAGTAATATCTCTAAAAGTAGATTTTTAAAAAAGAGGAATTTTTATTAAAAATAAATTATTACAAATATTTTAAACGTTATTAAAAATAATGTGGTCATGATGGAAATCGAAGCAGATAACTCTCGTTGCCAGCCAATAACTCTTTAATTACTTTAAACTGAAATAAATTGATGCGCTTCATTTTTTCGCTAGTGCTGTCAAAACAAACATACATTACCCTTTTGCTTATAAAAAAACACAAAATAATGTATCTAAAAATAGATTTTTCAAAATATTTCAATTATAACTTTACATTTATAAATCATATATTACGTAATCAATAATCAGCAACTTCTTACTTTATGCTTGCAAATTATTAAAAAGGTAACGAGCTATCATTACAAGATAACGCATGAGAATATCGCACCCATTACCAAAGTTTTGCTGGGTAGTTAGGGATAAAAGAGGTATCAAACTATTTTTAGTACCCCATTGAAAATGTCCTCAAAATACCTTTCATTTGGTACCAAATTTTGTATATCGTTTCATTGAATCAAAAAACACATAAAGCGAAAAATGGGGTTATTTTAAAACCTTAAACGTAAGATTTGGACCAGAGAGCTGATTGCAAAACGTTCATACGCAATCAACACAAGAATAAATATGTGTTTTCGTTCAAACGCTGAATATACTCCAACACACATATTTGTTGATGATTTTAAATCAATCAAACGACGTGCAAATTGTTTTGTCACTGATTTATAATCATCGGTCGTTGTTAAACCACTGATTTTATTCTGTTCATTCAAACCAACAATAATTATTTTGATGTAGAATAAATCAGAAAAATCAACAAACAACGTGTATGAGTGTAATCATAATTAAAACAAAATAGTTTCTTAACTATAAAAAGGGGGTGGTTTTGTAGAAACACATTTCATAAATGTTATATGTATATTAGGGTGGTTCTAAAATACGTTTTTTTAGAATTTTTATTAGGAATACCAAAAATATTGTTTTTTGTGAAATTTTTTTTTTTATTTAGGTCGACATCTCAGGCTCGATCAATCCGGTTAAAGGTAAATATTGCCTAATTTTCCAATCAAAATAGATGAAAAAAATTAAGACAATATTTAATTTTTTCCGGATTAGGCAAGCCTGAGATATCCACCTAAATTTTTTTTCCAAAAAAATATTTATATTTCACTAAGAAGAATATTTAAGTCCCACCCTAATGTAAACAATATCATTTATGAAATGTGTTTCTATTTTGTTTTAATTATGAATAAACTCATACGCGTTGTTTGTTGTTTTTTCTGATTTATTCAACGCTGACTTTTTGTTGAGTGATTAAATTTGCAGTAAACATAATCGACATATGGTTCAAACTGAACCGAATTACGCGTTTATTAACATGATAGTGAATTTTGTTGAATTATTAAATGTGAACAAGAATTTTTGTGTATGATTAAATCAAGAAAAAAGTTGATTTTGCAGTTCTCTGATTTGGTACGCTAAGATGATATCCATACTTATTTGCTTTGACCGCCATATCACATATCCAAATTTCATGGCAATCGCAGAGAATCCATCAACAGTACTTACTTGTTTGAGTTTAAATATTTAAATTTAATAAATTCTCTCCTCTTTCCTTAATTGCAATGGCGTAGGGTATAACTTTCAGTCAACTTTCATTCACTTTCATTCACTTTCTCTTGTTAATAATTTATTTTAATACATCATTGACATTTTACATTTATTTTGCTGCACAAAGTTTGTGTTTAATTCTTAGAAATTATTTTATTTTCTTTTATCAGTGCACTAAAAGAATTAAGAATTTCGTAATAGTTATAAAATTTGTAATATTTTTAATTTTATAAGATTTACAATAGTTGTACTTATATATTATTTTTTTTTAATAAATTTAATGAAAAGTTTTAATATACTGAAATTTCATTAATATATATTAAGAAGAAGTGCTGGTAAATTCGGTTACTTTTTTTCAATACTCGGTATTATTCGATATTTGATATTTTGAATGGTTCTTTTTAAATTTGAAATTCATTTAAATTTTTTTATAAAATTTTTGTAAATCAACACTTTTATTAAAAACATTTTTAAAAATTTTTACTAACAATTTTTAATTTTTTTACTTTTAAAAATTTTATTTTAATTTTCTTGTAACAGTGATATAAATTTTAGCGTATGTGCAATTCAGAAAGTATCGAGTAGTTGCACCCACTACTTAGTAGTACCCACTACTTAAGTTTATACCAACACTGTAATGTAGCTGTACATAGTTTTGTATACCCTACGTCATTACGTTAAAAATTATATCATAAGTTTGACAGTTTGACTACACTTAGCGAAAAAAGGTTCATCATGAAAGTAAAATTGTTTCTCTTGTTTTCCCACCAGTCGCTTCGAGATGAATATAAAATATTATTCACCTTATTTCACATTAAAAAATTTTTTTCATCCAAAATTTTTTTTCACCTCCAAAATTTGTTTCACTTCAAAATTTGTTTTCACCACAAACATTTTTTTACATACAAAGAAGTTATACACCAAAAACAATTTTTTTCATTTAAATAATTTTATTTTTAAACTTGTTACATTATTTGTCACAAGAATCTTAAAAAAAAAATTTCACCTCAAAAATTTTTTTAACCTCAATTTTTTTTCTTTTTTTCACCACAAATATTTTTTTCATATCCACGTCAAATTATTTTCTTCACCTCCATAATTTCAATTTTAAACTTTTTTTACAAGGATGATAAGTTTGTACTTAAGTACTTTTTGTGGTGCTATTAGAACCTTAAAATTCCAACGGTACTCATTTCACTCATTTGGTTCTACTTACTTTTTATTTATGACAACTTTTGTGATATAAATTCTTTTAAATGCTGTTTTATAGAAAATAAAATTTTCGGGAATGATATAATAGATACGAGAGTAGATTTTCTTCCCCAATTTAGAGCCTCAAATGTACTTTTGTGTCAAAACTGTTAATACTGTTCTTATACCCTATTATAGTTTTTAATTACTATAACATGGTATATATTGGAGATATTTAGGGATTTGTGTGGTTTAAAGAAGTTTCACACACACTAAAGGGAAAACTTTGAGAATATGTTATGTGGCTTGCTTTTATTTCAAATTTGTACCAGGCCCAAAAGTTTGCATTTGTTAAGCTGCATTTAGCCGCTAAGATGTTTTTTGTATAATTTTGGTTTTTATCGGTAAATTGATATTTTTTAAGTCTACTAATTCCCAGCTTAAACATAGTAATGACAGGTCATTACTATGTAGATTACCATGTAATGATAGGTTGTAACTTTTTGCATTACTTTAAAATACAAAATAATGACCTACAGATAATGGATGGTAGGAGTATTATATATGTACATGCAAAATAATAATTTATTGGTAGTTACTGAAGTATCGAATTCGTATATCTGATTTTTTTTATTATTTATTTGTTTTGAAAAACTATACGTTAAAGATGATTTTGCAAAAATTTTAAGATTTTAATGCGGTTTTAATGCGAAATAGCATTGCACCTGTATAAATTTATGGCTGGTCATTACCCTCTCGCTTACAAAAAAAGTGAGAGTATGGTTACTCATAGTAAAGAAATAAATGGTTACCTAAAATAATAAAGTAGTAATTCTTAATAAAACAATAGTGTACGTTAAAAAAGTAAAATTTTCTTACTCAAAGAAATCGACAAGAATAATTTGTATTTAAATTATAAAAAATCTTTAAAATATGTACTTTTTGAACTCAAAAATTTAAGTTCATAATTCAAAGAAAAAAGAAAGCCTTTAAAATATTAAAATTTACAAAAAAAAAACAATTTTACAGCAGATAATTTTCTATTTTGTTGTAGTTTTTCAAAACAAATTAATAAATATTCAAAAAAAAAACAAATAGGAGTTCGGCACTTATTTCAGTAACTACTAATAATTCATTATTTTGTATTTTAAAGTAATAAAGGGTGTCCCAAGAAGAACGCAATTTTTAAATCTGGCAACATTCGAAGTGTCATTGTTTGACATTTGAACAATTGTTATTGTTTGCTAGTAGAAGGTACGAGGTTAGTAAAAATGGAGCGCTACACGAATGAACAACGCATTCTCATTTTGAAATTGTTTTACCAAAATGGTGAAAGTTTTGCGGCTACAGTTCGCAAATTGCGATCAATTTGGGGTCACAATAATGCTCCAAAAGAGTCAACTGTAAAGAGATTAATGGATAAATTTGCCGAAACTGGGTCTGTTAGTGATGTAAAGACAACAACGCGCCATCGACCAGGTCGATCGACCGAAAATGTCGCAGCTGTACGTGATGATGTCGCTCAAACTCCATCCACCTCAATTCGACACCGAGCTCAGCAAATTGGTGTCTCCAAATCCACTTTGAAGCGAATTTGACTCAGGAACTGAAGCCAGCTGACCATGGACAGCGAAGGGAGTTCGTTAATTGGGTATTGGAGAGACAACATGAAAATGCTGATTTTGCCGATAAAATCATCTTCAGTGACGAGGCCCATTTTCATCTTGATGGCTTCGTCAATAGGCAGAATTGTCGCATTTGGGGTGAGGAAAATCCTCGAGTGATTCACGAGAAGCAAATGCATCCTCAACGTGTCACTGTGTGGTGTGGTTTTTGGGCTGGAGGAATCATTGGACCTTTTTTATGAAAATGAAGCAGGTCAAGCGCAAACAGTCAATGGTGTTCGGTATCGTGAAATGATAACCAGTTTTTTCTTGCCTAGAAACAGCCAGAGAAACAATTCAATTGCTGCATCAGTCATTTCCCGGTCGTGTTATTTCGCGTTTTGGAGATCAGAATTGGCCGCCTAGATCGTGCGATTTAACACCATTAGATTTATTTCTTTGGGGTTTTTGAAGTCGATGGTTTACGCGAATAAGCCGACGACGACTCAAGCCTTAAAAGAGGAAATTGGACGCTGCATTAATGAAATACCGCAGCATTCATGCAAAACGGTCATTGAAAATTTCATTAAAAGATCGCGTGCATGCCAGCAAAGCCGCGGCGGCCATCTGCACGATATATTGTTCCATACATAACCTCATTCTGTCTACTTTACGATATAATAAAGTTTCACGATTTTTTTTTAAATATCTGTGTTTTATTTAAAATTTAAAAATTGCGTTCTTCTTGGGACACTCTTTACAAAAGGTAACGACTTATCATTGTAATCTACACAGTAACGAACTGTCATTATCATGTTTTTGCTGGGTATGTTAAAATATAATTTTAGCGAAAAGATCGATAAAATGTTTAAAATTATTTTTTTTTTTGACATTTGTAGCACATTCCAGCAAAACATTGGTAATGGGTGCGATATTCTCATGCGTTATCTTGTAATGATAGCTTGTTACCTTTTTCATTATTTGCAAGCATAAAGTATTAAGTTACTGATTATTGTTTACGTAACATATGATTTATATAAATGTAAATAATTGAAATATTTTTAAAAATCTATTTTTAGATACATTACTTTGTGTTTTTTTGTAAGCATGTATGTATGTTTGTTTTGACAACACTAGCGAAAAAACGAAGCGCAACAATTCATTTTAGTTTAAAGCAATCAAATACTATATGCGTCGATAGCTCAGTGGGTAGAGTTCCCTAGTTCGGTTCCCATCATGACCACATTATTTTTAATAACGTTTAAAATATTTGTAATAATTTTTTTTAATAAAAATTCCTCTTTTTTTAAAAATCTACTTTTAAAGACGTTTCTTTTTCCATTCTTGTAACCATATAAGTAACCCCTTACATTATCATTATCATCGCCTGTAAAATTCATCAGTGAAGTAAGCTGTAAAGTAATTAATGAGCCCCTATGGCTACACATTACTTTACACATTATTTGGTAATGTATGGTTTTGCTGGGATTATCTGTGATTCGGTAAATCAATGTTATCTTAGGACATGGACAGGGTTATTCAAAGATTCGGCACAGTCGGTTTTAATATTTGTTTTACTTGTTTAATATATGAACGTATTATTATATCCAGTTCACCAAGTTAATCTAAAAAGTGTAATAATTGATTAATCAAGCATTTTTTAATGTGATTGATTAACAGTTAATCCGACATTTATACTGGTTAATATTTCTTCTGCTATTAATTGTGTGCTTGTAATACGGGCGCTTTCTAATATTAAAAAATGAACACACAAATGCTGTGTTTATGCGGCAAGCTATCAATGTTCAGATAATTAACGTTAAACATTAACTTAAACATTGGCTTATGTCAAATTTATATAAAAATGGCATAAGCCAACATTTAACTTGTTGTTAAAGTAAGGACCCTATAAACCAGGATGAACAAACTACGAAATTTTTAGCCACCCATGATGCCATGACGCCAAATGGTGTGACTACAAAAAAAATCTTAGTCGAGACCACGAAATTCTTAGCCGATTTACAGAAACATTTAGCCGCTAGCGAGGGTTGTAGCGCAAGTACAGTGATTGTGATGTGAATGTATACTTGTTTGAATTGGTACAACCCTTGCTAGAAGCTAAGTGTTTCTGTAAATCGGCTTAGAATTTCGTGGTCTCGACTAAGAATTTGGTCGCACCATTTGGCATCATGGGTGGCTAAAAATTTGGTAGTTTGTTCATCTTGGTTTAAAGGGTCCTTGGTTAAAGCTTTGTTTTAAATCGATCATTAGTCCTCTTGTATGGTGCTTTCTTGTTAAAAATATTAATCAATTCATCTATTTAAACTACAGTATGACAGAAAAACTATTTTTAAAATAATGTTTACATAATATTAACCACATATTTATTTTCCACTTAATTATTTATTTATTATAAATATGTATATTAAAATTTCTCCTTTATAAAAATTAGCTGAATAAATATTTAAATTTCATTTACATAAACATTTAATATGAATTTCTTATTAAGGTGGTCCTTTGGCATATTATTATATGAAATTGTTACTCTTGGCGCAACACCATATCCATCAATACCAACAAATCGTTTATTGCATTTACTTAAGACTGGCTACCGCATGGAGAAACCAAAAAATTGTGGTCAAGAATTGTAAGTTAAAAATTAATAAATTCATTAACTTTTTTGCATTACATTACCTATAATAGGCCCTTAAAATTTTAAATTTTTAAAAGTTTTTCTTGAAGTTTTAATTGGACAATTTTGTGTTTAGATTCGCTAGAAATTAAAGAAAAAAAATCATTAAATTTTAATGGTGTTTGGTGCTTTCGCGAGCCAGTTATAAATGTCTGAAGAGAATCCGTATAGCAAAATTTAATGAGAACCGCTGATCCATAAATATTTATTTTATTATTTAAATAATATTTATTTATTTTTTGTTTGATAGTTATGATTTAATGTATTCCTGCTGGAATGGGTTACCAAATGAGAGGCCAACATTTCATGAAATTATAAAAAAGTTGGATGACATGTTAAACAATCTGAATAACACCAACACTACCAGCAGCATGACAGATACAAGCGCAACCACAACAATAAAACCAGATGACAGGGATTTTATTAAAGAGGATAATGATTTATGTAAACAAGAGAGGTAAAAAAATAAAAAATACATCACTAGGGCAAGGAATTTCATGCATTAAAAGAAAAAATGAAAATAAACACTCACATACAAAATGCAGCTAAAAAAAATCAAAAATATGCAGTAAAAAGAAAGCAAAAAAGCATGCAATTAAATTATATTTATATACGTAAATGATCTGGAATCCCTTTACGCACAATATAAAACGAAATCAAATATTTTGGTGTTTTTGAATTCACTTTCACTAGTTTTTTTTTCTTTTTGCTAATTAAAATCACCAGAAGGTTAGCAGGCGAAATTAATTAGTAGTCTATGTTCTGGAATCCCATCACGCACAAAATTAAACTGAATTCAAATATTTTGGTGCTTTTGAATTCACTTTCACTAGTTTTTTTAATACTTCAATTCGCCAGATGGTTAGTAGGCGAAATCATTTAGTAAGTGTTTTTTTCATAATTAAGCATATCTTGTGAGAAGAAAAGACACTTGGGTCATATTAATTATTAATTTCAAGCATGTTTTTACCTTTTTAACACTAAAAAATTAGTTTTTAAAAATCATCTAAAATATGTGAATTTTTTGGCAAAAGTTTACTTTTTAGGGCAGCCCCCAAAAATAAAAAAAATACATATGACCCCCTTTTGGGGCCCCTGGAACCCGCTAGGTCCAAAGACCGAAATACACCCAAAATGGTAAGTGTGATGTATCAAATTAAAATAAATTTTCTCACGATTCCAAATATGCTTTTTTATTAGGGCCATTTTTGTAATTTTTAGGTAGTAAAAAAAGGTAAATGTTAATTTTTCGCTCAAAAAAACTGGAATTTATTGTTCACATAAACCGGAATAGAATTTCGTAAAACCAATTTTTTTTTTTTTTTGATTTTTACAACTAAAATATTTTTCGAACATAAACACTAAAATCGTACGAATTTAACAACACAGTTTTTGCAATTCGGTGAATTTTAAAAATTTTACGTTATGAATTACTCATTAATTCCAGAACAGAATCTAACGTCTTTCTTCGGCTTAAAATCAATTTTTTGGCTTAAAACAAAATGCAAACAAAAAAATCACATAAAATCCGTTTACAAGTAGATTTTTCCTAACCTTTCCATAACTAGAAGATGGAGTTCTGTATAGTACGGTGTAGTACGTAGTGCTGCTGTGACGCTCACAAAATCAATTCTCTGTACCCTTTCAAAATATTTAAAATTGGTCACTGTGTACACTCAGAAAAAAAGTTAGTAGGAAAATTTGTAAACAGTTTTCAATTCCACTTTACTATTTTTGTACTGATTTTTAGTAAAAAAATTATTTTTTATCAAATCTTTTTGTTATTTACATTTTACAAATCACAGAGTTTTTACAGAATATTTACAAATTTTTGTTGCTAACTTCAGAAATCATTTTACAAATTTTTGAAAACCGATTTGCTAAAATTAGCAAAAAAAAATTTACTAATTTTAAAAAAGTGAATATTGAAGGAAATGTTGTTTCTAATTAAAACTTACACGTACAAACTTAAATTGCCTCAAAATGTTACATCGATTAATAAAGGGATTGGAAGTGAAAATACCGACTCATGTCTGAAAATAGGACATCCACTTAAAATAGCACTTAAAAGCTATTTTAATTTTAAAAATCAACCCTAAACACAATTAAAATTTGACCTTAAAAGTGAAAAAAATTTACTAAAATATTTTTCAAAACAGAAATTACTAAATAAAATCAAAATGATTGATTCCTTTATGTTTTAACAATTTTTACGATTTTCAAGCCTTTGATTTTATTTTTAAATTTTGTATAAAATATTTTTTGGAAAAAATAAATAAAATAAAAATAACTTGATACTCGATAAAAAAAACTTTTTGCTAATTTTAGCAAACCGATTTTTAATTTCACTTTACAAAAAGTTTACTAAAATTTTGTAGCGGTGTACTACGCGTCAGCAGAAATTTGTTGCTAAGATTAGCAAAAATACCGCTGGTCTCTAATTAGCAAAATTTCCCGTAATAACAGCAAAATTTTTAGTTGCCATAACAGACTTCTTTTGGTAAGTGTATATCCTCATACAGGAGTACAAAATAATCGCCGGCTTTTCGCCATTTTTTTTTCTTGACGTTGTTTTGGAAAAGCAACATCCTGTCAAGAGTAACAGGGGCAAAATTGGGATCGGTATGGCCCTTGTAAAAGATTACAAGCTCCGTTTAGTTAGGATTGATCCGAAGTCTACAGGTCCTTGCCCAAACAGCAAACACCCTCGAAACAGTCTGCATAATATCCCCCAACGTGCAAGGAAACTTCCCCCTTTAGCACTACCGCCACGACATTAGCGTAGGCCACCACTGTTTAGAGCTGTCTTTATTTACCTTTCCTTACTGTATGCTTGTTGCTACTTGTTAAAAATCATGGACAATCATGAGAAAGAAAGCATGAAATTCCTTGCCCTATACATCACACATGAGACGTTCATTAAAAAAAAAAAAACAAATCCATCATGAGTTTAATCCAAATTTTTTTTAGATTTATTAAATTTTAATTGAAAAATATGTATGTTATTTTAAATGATTTTATTTTAAGCAGAAAATTTGAAACACTTGCTGTTAATATAATCTATGGTATTATTATTTTTTTTTTTAAAAAAAAGTAATTTACTTTTGAATTAAACACATAAAAATTTATATTATTTGGAAAATTTAAAAAAACTCTACAGAAATTTCTGGAATTTTCTTTTTTTTAATATTTTTTTCTTATTGTTTTTTCTTTCAGTCCGATACAACAAATATGCAGTGATGATTCTTATTTAAAACCTTTATAAATAAAATTATTTTAATATTAAGAAATTTATAAATTTTTATACATTTTTTTTAAGATAAATACATACATACGTATGTAAAAGTATGAGTAACTTTTATATAATTTTTACATTGTATGTGTATGTTTAAACATTTTAATCTTAAGGACCTTTGCAACAATGTATGTTTAAGTACGTTAAAATATGTATATTTAAAAACTTATTATATGTTTATTCCTTAAGAGTAATATTTTAAATTGTTATATAATAAACGTACGTTCATTTTTGTGTAATGGTTCCTAAATAAAAATTCTCAACAAAAAAAAAAAAAAATGTAATAAAAACTAAAGATTTAATAAAATCCTATTATAATAACATAATAGTAGGTGAATTTCTTTAATTACATATTGTTTTATATCTGCTTAATAGTTTTTAAAATTAACAGAATCAATTATATTTTATAAAAAAAATTTTAAAGTATCAAATAAACTAAGCATAACATGAATTTTAATTGTTATTTAAAATATTATCGTATTCTTTTTTCAAACTTTTTTAAATAAATATTTGACAGATTTTTGAAAACAAAAAATGTGTCATATAAGACTAGATTTTCAATATTGAAGTATGGCTCACACTACAGAGTTTGAGTGGACTTAAAAAGATTTTACAAAAATTATGTATATAAAATACAGCTCCACCCAATCTACTATTTCCCACACAAAAAAACTATAGGTAATATCGCCTAAAATTATAGGGTGATATTTTTAAAGGCAACATAGAGTTACAAAAAAAAAATACACTCACCAAAAAAAGTCTGTAATGGCAACTGAAAATTTTGCCGAAAATTTTGCTAATTTGAACCCAGCGGTATTTTTTGCTAATCTTTGTAACACATGTCTGCTGACGTGTAGTACAATGAAATTTGAAGAAAAAATTAGCTGCGGCTACTAAATTTTAGTAAACTTTTTCTAAAGTGGAATTTAAAATCTGTTTGCTAAAATCAGCAAAAAAAAAAAAAATTGCTCAATATTATTAATATAAGCACAAAATTTTAAATATATTTTTTTCTATCGAGCATCAAAATTTTTTTATTTTATTTATTTTTTTTTCCAAAAATATTTTAGACAAAATTAAAAAAAATAAATCAAAGGCTTAAAAATATTAAAAACAAAAACAAATTTATCATTTTGTTTTAATTTGGTAATTTCTGTTTTGAAAAATATTTTAGTAAATTTTTTAGATTTTAAGGTAAAATTTTAATTATTTTAATAGTTGATTTTTAGAACTACAAAAGTTTTTAGTTCTATTTTCAGTGGATGCCCTATTTATAGACATGAGTCGGTCCGATTAGTAATTTTTTTTTGCTAATTTTAGCAAATCGGTTTTCAAAAATTTGTAAAATGATTTCTGAAATTAGCAACTTAAATTTGTAAATATTTTGTAAAAATTATGTAATTTGCGAAATGTATTTAGCAAAAAGATTTGCTAATTAATAATTTTTTTTTACTAAAAATCAGTACAAACATAGCAAAGTGGGATTGAAAACCGTTTACAAATCTGTCTACTAACTTTTTTTATGAGTGTAGGCAATTTCTACTTGAGTTTCATATTCGAAAAAACACCTAAAATTTATGTTAAATTAACTGAGTTAAAATAGGTGTATTACAAATTTTAATGTAGGCAAAATATTGGTAATATATAGGGTCCGCCAAATAACTTTTTTTTTGAAAATGCTATAAAAAAAACTACTGAATATTTTCTCAAATTTCTTTTTTTATTTGAAAGTACAATCCTTCCGGTTAATAATGGAAAATAATTTCATTCAAATGGCTGCCTCGGCTGGCCATGCAGTAGCCTACACGATCGGTCCAATTTTCAAGCACATTATCGATTGTGTGCAGCTGTATTTCACCAATAGCTTCACGAATATTGCCCTTTAATTGTCTCTGGCTTGTCGGCGTAACACTTATCTTTGACGGCACCCCACAAATAATAGTCCATCGGTGTCAAATCGCAGCTCAGAGGTGGCCAAACGACATCAGCTCTGCGGCTGATAATGCGATCTTCAAAAACAGGGCGCAAAACATCGAGTGTAGCTTCGGCTGTGTGGCACGTAGCGCCGTCCTGTTGAAAACAAATGTTGCCTCCTTCTCTATACTTTTTGTGAACAAAAATTCGTTCAACATGGCTTGATAACGATCGCCATTGACTGTAACAGCCAGCCGAGGCAGCCATTTGAATGAAATTATCCATTATTAACCGGAAGGTTTGTCCTTTAAAATAAAAAAAGAAATTTGAGAAAATATTCAGTAGTTTTTTTACAGCATTTTCAAAAAAAAAAATTTATTTGGCGGACCCTATAACTCTTGGATATTAAGATAGATTTTTATTACAAAAAGGCCCCCTAATAATGAAAATTTTTTATTTAATTTAAATTTATTTATTGTCCCATGTAAAAATCGAAATATATATGAGCATACATGATCATACATGGGCCTGTATATGATCATACATGGGCATACATGCTCATACGTCCATACATTGTTCAATATATGACCATACATGATCCCATAGATGATCATATATCTTCGGATCTGAAATTTGAGGGTATATGGACGTATATGATCGTATACGAGCATGTATGATAATATATGCACATATATAACCATATACCCTCAAATTTCGGATCCGAAGATATATGGTCATATATGAGTTCATGTATGGACGTATATGACCATGTATGCCCATGTATGATCATATACAAGCCCATGTATGATCATGTATGCTCATATATATTTCGATTTTTACATGGGGTATTAAAAAAAACTCCTTAAAATCTGAATATTTTTTGGTAAAAAGCTCACAATATTTGATGGTTTTTTCTTTTAAAAAAGTACTATGATTCCTTAAAAAGAAATCTCTTCAGATTTTGTAGTAAAAAATTCCAAGTCTAAAGGTTTTTCTATAAAAATGTCGTCAAAATCTTAGGGTTTTCTACAGGAAAGAGTCCTCAGAACTTAATGGTTTTTCTTTAGAAAATATTCACAGAGCTTGAGGATTTTTCTGCAGAAAAAGATTTTAATTAGTTTTTTTTTTCATAATAAAACATTATATTCTGATGAAAAACCATCAGTAATTTTTCTTCAGAAAAACTATCAGTAATTTTTCTTAAAAACATCAGATCATGCGGATTTTTTCTAATCACATTTGATGAATTTGGGCTTCAAGATCAGCAAATTCTTAGAAATATTATAGTTCAAAGTTTCTTCCAACTCGAATAGAATTGAAAATCCAACCATATAATACACTCAGAAAAAAAAAGTTTGTAGAAAAATTTGCAAACAGTTTTCAATCTCACTTTACTATTTTTATACTGATTTTTAGTTAAAAAATTATTATTTAGCAAATGTTTTTGGTATTTACATTATACGAATTACAGAATTTTTACAGAATATTTACAAATTTTGTTTGCTAATTTCAGAAATCATTTTACAAATTTTTGAAAACGGTTTTGTTAAAATTAGCAAAAAAAATTACTAATATTAAAAAAGTGTATATTGAAGGTAATGTTATTTCTTATAATGAAAACTTATACATACAAACTAAAATTGCCCTAATATGTTACATAGGCTTAAAAGTAAAAAAAAAAATGACTAATTCGTTTATGTTTTAACAATTTTTAAGTTTTAAGCCTTTAAGTTTTTTTTTCATTTTGTATAAAATCTTTTTTAAAAAATATCAAAATTTTTGATGCTCGATAAAAAAATAAATTTAAAACTTTGTACTAATATTAATAATATTTATTTTTTTTGCTGATTTTAGCAAACAGATTTTAAATTCCACTTTACAAAAAGCCTACTAAAATTTAGTAGCGGCTACTAGTTTTTCTACTAATTTCTTTGTACTACATGTCAGCAGACATGTGTTGCTAAGATAAGCAAAAAATACCGCTGGGCTCAAATTAGCAGAATTTCCCGTAATAACAGCAAAATTTTCAGTTGCCATTACAGATTTTTTTTTGTATGGAATTCTATTATTTTCAAAATAAAATTATTAAGAGTTTGACAATTTGTATCACCAATAGTAGATATGGGTGGACCATCCCTGGGTAACCTGTGAATCTATTTTAATACTATTAGATAAAAATTATAAATAAAATATAAAATTTCAGGTAATAAGTATTCAAGCTCCATTGCCATTGATATAGCGAAATTTTGGATGAAAAATAAATAATTTTGTATAAAATAGACCTTGAGCTTGACTACTTATTACCTGGAATTTATATTAAAAAAGTCGAAGAAATTAAACAGAATAATTTAAATATAAAATTGTTATTACAAAAATAAGCATTTATCAAGAAAGCATAAATCCGAATAGACTTAAAGCATAACAAAATAAAAAACTGTAGATTTTCACATAGATACAAATGATATATTTAAGGATATATTTCAAAGATATAACCTCCTCAGTCCCAAAGAAAAATCCAGCGTCAAAAGTCTTAAGTAATTTTTATGTTTCTGAAAGAAACAAGAAAACGTTTTCTACGATCAACTGATCACAAATGTAAAGCAAATTTTTTTTATAGTAGCCAGCTTTAAAGAAAAATGCCCTGGTTTTTAGTACAAAAAACATGTCCAGTTAGCTGTATAAAGGGACATAAGTTGAACAATTATTTTTTAAACACGTCTGCAGACGTTTGAAAAATTTCAAGCAGGCTGCACATAAGGACCGAAGAGGATAACCAATTGTTTAAACAAAATATATATTTTTTTAATAGACGGAATCCACTTAGGCGTATGATTATTATAATTATTGGCAACAATTATACGTACTAATGGTTTAATTTACAATTTCTAAGCAGGTAATACATTGATACAACTTGTCGTAGAACTACTTGTTTTCTTTCGTATGGTCGTACAGACACATGTTGAACTAAAAATTTAAAAAATTTTACTTTTCTTTTGATTCGCTGCTGTATTGATAAGTCCCACAGATCAAATATCAAAAATCTATAAATAATAGTGTTGCCAATTAAGCGATTTTTGGCTAGCCCTAAAACGCAATACATCTGTTTTTTAATTCCGAGAGATTTCTATAAAAATCTCGCACAGAAATCTTGACATTGCAATTAGTGAGAATTCGTTTTGACAACCATCGGTTTTTGTAACCTCAAATAAAAAATATTTCTAAAAATCACTTTATTCTTTGGCGAAGTTTAATTTTCATTATTTATAGTGGGTGCGAATGGGATAAATAAAATCTAAACTAAATTCAGGTTTCCAAATTTTTATGAAATTTTTAAATTTTTTCAAATATTTTTTCAAAGAATATTTAAAACTTTTTGTCAATTTTCTATATATTTGTGGAAGGAAGTGAGATAACTTGAAAAGCTTTCTTCATTGTTTTTCTCCGCCAGAAGCAAAAATTAGAACCACACAACAACATACATGAGGCTTATTAATTGAATAGACTATTTAATTAATGATTTCATTAGCATTGCATTGTTATCAATTGTAATGAAATTATTTTCATTAGCAGTTTTTTAATTAATGATAATGATTTTAATTGTTTGATTTCATTAATTAATAGTAATGTTTTTTTTTAATTCCCGGGAAAGATCCCGAGGGGTTCATTTAAAAAAAAACAGCGTATGTAAAGCAATTTAAACATCCCACTTTTTGTAAACAAATGTTTTTTTAGCAATCGTAAATAGCTTTTGAGACAATAGTATGATTTCAAACAAATGCTAATGTCAGAAATTTTAATTACACTTAGAAAAAAAGATAGTAGACAAATTTGTAAACGGTTTTCAATCTCACTTTACTATTTTTGTTCTAATTTTTAGTAAAAAATATTATTTAGTATTTTTTTGCTATTCACATTTAACAAATAACAGAATATTTAAAAATTGATATTGCTAATTTCAGAAATCATTTTACAAATTTTTGAAAACCGATTTGCTAAAATTATATTATTATTATATAAAAAGTGTATATTAAAGGAAATGTTATTTCTAATTAAAACTTACACCTACAAACTGTTATTGCCTTAAAATGTTACACAGATTATAAAAAAGGGATCGGAAGTAAATATACCGACTCAAGTCTAAAAATAGGACATCCACTTAAAATAGCACTTAAAATTTTTTTTAGTTTCAAAATCAGCCCTAATAATATTTTACCTTAAAAGTAAAAAAAAAATTTACTAAAATATTTTTTAAAACAGAAATTACCAAATTCTTTATGTTTTAACAATTTTTAAGCCTTTGATTTTTTTTTTTAGTTTTGTATAAAATATTTTTTTAAAAAAATAAATAAAATAAAAAACTTTTAATGCTCGATAAAAAAAAATAAATTTAAAATTTTGTACTACTATTAATAATATTTAATAATTATCTTTTTTTGGCTGATATTAGCAGATTTTAAATTCCACAGAATTTAACAGATTTTAAATTCCAATTTACAAAAAGTATTCTAAAATTTAGTAGCGGCTACTAATTTGTCTACTAATTTCATTGTACTACACGTCAGCAGAAATGTGTTGCTAAGATTAGCAAAAATACCGCTGGGCTCAAATTAGCAAAATTTTCCGTAATAACAGCGAAATTTTCAGTTGCCATTACAGACTTTTTTTGGTGAGTGTAATGAAATTTCAATGCCAATGAAAAATGCCCAAGTATGCCACACCACACTTCTTTTGATTAGTAGCACATTTTAATTGTTCTATTTTTTAATTATTATTTTATTTCAATATGTTGTGATATTTATTATGTAGTCAGCTGTTGATTAGCAGTGTTGTTGTGTTCTGTAAAAGTTTCCACATTTGCGTGATTTTCATGAGATTTCTTACAAAATCTAAAAAAAATGTTTAGATTTTGCACAAGATTTTCACTGAAATCTTATAGCTTGAATGCTGATGTAAATAAGACATAAACAGATTTAAATAAATTTAAAATTTGATTTGCAAATTTCTAGTTTGCCTAAAGTTTTTTGAAATTAGTGTTTTTTTTTATTCGATTCAAGATCATACACAAAAAAATTTTTACAAAATAATGTTTGTAATATTAAACATCTTTCATAGAATATTTTTGTAAATAAAAAAAATTTCTAAAAGGCAAAAACTTTTTTTTTTTTTTTGTAATAACAATTTTTATTTTTAAAGAATTTTTATATGAAAAATAACAATTTACCAACATTTCATTTTGTGATGTTTTTTTCTGTGTATTATCACAAATTCCAAATAGAATTTAAAAGATAGAGAAAAACTTCGAAAAAAAACTTTTTGACAATTTATACATTTCGAAGTATTACCAAAGACATTTATATATAAAAAGAAGACGCAAAATGGATAATTACACTGTAAGTAAATTTTTAACTTTTAAATAGACACATGAACGCCATTTTGAAGAGTCAGGTCTTTTTAACAAGATATGTATATTTTAACAAATTTCTATTGACTCAAACAATTTTTTGATTAAATTTTACTGAAGACTTCGAAAACTCTTTTGCAATTACTTCATATATTGATTTTTTTACTATTTATTAATTTTTTTTTCGTTTGCAATCAAAAAAAAATAAAATATAAAAATTTTGTTGTATTAAACACATTCCAGTGTAGAATTTAATATTAAGGTATCATAATTTTTTCAACTACAAATAATTATAACTCCCTACCTTCTAGATTAATTTAAAAATAATAGTAATAAATAGTAAATAAGTGAAAAAACAATAAATTAAGTCATTGGAAAACAATTTTTCGAGTCTTTTCGTTACAATATAATCAAAAAATCTAAAAAAAAATGACCTGACTCCTCAAAACGGGATTCGCCACTAAATTCTATGACCCAAAATTAAGTTTACGTATCCCAGGGTTTTCGTGTATCATTTTGACGTACTTACTGTGTTATATTATTTTCGATATTTTTCTATAGGTGGCGATCTACAATTAAAAAAAAAAAAAACAATAAAAAAATGACAACTAATGACCCTTCTTTAAGAAGTTAATGCTGCTTTTTTATATATAAATGACTTTGGGATTCTTTTATTGCTAGAATTCAGGAAATACTGAACCGATTTGACTCAAAAAGCTACTACTAATATTTATGCTTTTTCGGAATATTTAACACAAAGTTGTTACATTTAATTAATTTGTCAAAAAATGTAAACCGAAAAAATTTGAAAGCAAATTTGGTTAAGATATTTCGAAAAGCACATACAAAATCCAAAACAATCCACTAATTTTCGATTACTAGCAAATCTAGAATTCGAGTAAGCAAGATGTAATTTATATACATTGTTTTCACATTACGTATACGTATTGTGGTACCAACATTTGGTATAATAAATGTTTGTACCACAATACGTATACGTAATATGAAAAAAAGTTAGAAATATCGAATTCTAAATTTGCTTTAAAAATTTTTTCGGTTTACAATTTTTGACAAATTAACTACTTTAAGATAAATATCCACAAATGTGGAGAGGCCTTAGCTTTTAACATATATTTTTTTCAGAATTTTAAAAAAATTGGATTATGAGATATGACTCTTTGAAGATTAAACTTAAAAAAATGAGCTTTAACCTTTTAATACAAAAAAACTTTTAGGACGCTATTTTGAAGATAATATTTTCACCTTTAAAATGGAACCAATAGGTTGTGTAGTTTTCAAGTTATGAGCGATATTTTGACGTTTTTGCCAATTTCCGTGACGTTATTATTTCGAAAACCGAAAGGATTTGGGGTCGAAAGGTAAATGATTTGATAAACACTACCCTGCTACAATATTTGTGGCGAATTTCATTAAAATCGGAGATGACAAATCCGAATGCTGTGCAGTTTGACATGCAATGGCCCTTATATATAAAAAAGAAGCCATTAATTTATTTAAATTGGTGCATCAGTTGTAATTATTTGCCGTGAGGTGGCGCATAAAGTATTCTGCTGCACAGTAGGTCTGCACACTCACCAAAAAAAAGGTCTGTAATGGCAACTGAAAATTTTGCTGTTACTACGGGAAATTTTGCTAATTTAAGCCCGGTATTTTTTGCTAATCTTAGCAAAAACATGTCTGCTCACATGTAGTACAATGAAATTATTAGAAAAATTAGAAAGCGCTACTAAATTTCAGTAAACTTTTTGTAAAGTGGAATTTAAAATTTGTTTGCTAAAATCAGCAAAAAAATACTACATATTATTAATATTAGTACAATCAAATTAGTATAATAAATTAGAAAGCGCGACTAAATTTTAGTAAATTGCTGTAAAATCAATGAATTGTAAAAATTTTATTTACACAAATTAACTTTATTATTTTAAGATACACTTGTTACGCTTTAAAGCTGCTAATTTATTTTAAAATTTCCTTACAAATTCGAATATACAAATTTATATTTTTATTATCGAGCAATATTTTTTGTTTTATTTATATTTTTCAAAAAATATTTTAGACAAAATTCAAAGGTTTAAAAAATACCAAAAACATAAACGAATTTATCATTTTGTTTTAATTTGCCAATTTATGTTTTGAAAATTGTTTTTGTTACATTTTTTGGATTTTAAGGTCAAATTTAAAGTTTTTTTACTGGCTGATTTTTAGAACTAAAAAAGTTGTTTAATGCTATTTTAAGTGGATGTCTTATTTTTGGACATGAGTCGGCTGTGAAAAGTATCATCACTTTCGATAACTTTTTTCAACTTATGTACTTATTTTAATTACTAGAAACAACATTTCCTACAATTATTTAAAATTAGTATTTTTTTTTGCTAATTTTAGCAAATCGGGTTTCAAAAATTGGTAAAATAATTTCAGAAGTTAGCAACAAAAATTTGTAAATATTCTGTAAAAATTCTGTAATTTGTTAAATGTAAACAGCAAAAAAATTTACTAAATAATAATTTAAAGTGGGATTGAAAACCATTTACAAATTTCTCTACTAACTTTTTTTGTGTAGTCGTTTTCCTTTGCTAATCTCAGCAACACATGTCTGCTGACGTGTAGTACAATGAAATTAGTATAAAAATTAGTAGCCGCTACCAAATTTTAGTAAACTTTTTGCAAAGTGGAATTTAAAATCTTTTTGCTAAAATCAGCAAAAAAATTACTAAATATTATTAATATTAGTACAAAATTTTAAATTTATTATATCAAAAAAAAAAAAAAAATAATAATTTTGAATTTATTATATCAAAATTTTTTTTATTTTATTTATTTTTTTCAAAAAATTTTTTAGTCAAAATTAAAAAAAAATCAAAGGCTTAAAAATCTTAAAAATTGGTAAAACATAAACGAATTTATTATTTTGTTTTAATTTGTTAATTTTTGTTTTGAAAAATATTTTAGTAAATTTTTTTTTTAGTTTTGAGATAAAATTTTTATTGTTTTTAGGGCTGATTTTTAGAATTAAAAAATACTTTTTAGTGCTATTTTAAATGGATGTCGGTATATTCAGTTCCGATCCCTTTTTTTAATCTATGTAACATTTTAAAGCAATTTAAGTTTGTAGGTGTAAGTTTTAATTAGAAATAACATTTCCTTCAATATCCACTTTTTTAAAATTAGTATTTTTTTTTTTGCAAAATCGGTTTGCAAAAATTTGTAAAAGGATTTCTAAAACTAGCAACAAAAATTTGTAAAAATTCTGTAATTTGTAAAATGTAAATAGCAAAAAGATTTGCTTAATAATAATAGTAAAGTGGGATTGAAAACCGTTTACAAATTTTTCTTCTAACTTTTTTCTCTGAGTGTAATATAAAATAATGCCAAACAAACAGTGTTCAAAAATATCTGAGTTTCTTTCCCCTAGATCCTCGAGGTGACCGAAGAAGTGGGACATGTTGTTCTTGGATTTAATTTTTAACACATAATTATCCAAAATTTATCAATATCGGAGTGTTTAGGTTGAGGTGCTTTCCTTGTTAGAAAAATGGATGTAATTTCAAGCTATAGATACCTACCAGTGCTTAGATATCTATTGGATTTTGTTCGTCTACACGGTAGGTATCTACCGTGTAGGTAGTACTGGCAGGTATCTATTGCTTGAAATTATGGGCATAAGAAAAAAACTTGTTAATTTTGTTAATTTTTTATCATTTTATTAAACTGAAATATAAAACGCTGACTTTATCAGGGCGCATAACAAAATCTGGAAGACACATTAGAAAATGTGTTCTCAAAATTACAGAAAAACTGAAGTGTCAAAAAAAACCAAATTCTGCCTAACGGCTTTACCCAAAGAGTTTAGAAAATAAAGAAAATGCAATTCTCTCAATTGTTGAGAAAAAATATATTTATTGTGGCTGCAAATAGAAAATTTACATTTTTCGTCACTTAATTGATAAAATATTTTTTTTTTTTTTTTTGAATATCACTTCTGGTAGTTTTCATCATATTTATAATAATTTCAACATAGAATTGATCATTTTTTTTAATAGTTTTCCTTAAAAATCTTTCGTTTACAGAAATAAGGTGTTAACAAGAGCTAAGAGAATTACATTGTCATTACCTGGGCATGGGTTTCATCAAGATTTTTTTTATATTTTTATAAAAAAAATTTTAAAATACTATAATTAAGAAAAAATTAAATTAAAAAACTACTGACTTTAAAATAATGGCAAAAATGATTAAAGAACAAAACTTATTTAACTAAAATGAAATAGTTATGCCTCTTTGTGGTTCTAATACAAAAGAAAGGGAGATTGAATTGTAAATACTTCAACAGTAACAAACGTAACAGTAATTAAAAAAAAAAAAAACTAACTTAAAATCTAAGGTCTATTATAACCTACACCCAATATATTACGAGCCTAAAAACATAAGAAAATATGAAATTGATTAATCATTTGAAAAACCTGGCAATTAAAATGAACTTACTGTTATGAAGGCTGAGTTAAAGGATCTTTGAAATTTATGTTTAACATCTTCAGTTTGTTGAAACATCATTTGCAATTGTACCGCTTCGTCCATGCGATTCTTTAAAAATTCCCAGGTATTGCTATGATCGGGTGAATTGTCTTGCAACATATATAATTCGGTCATTTTCATAATTGTTGCTAAACCAATGCGTCTGGTATACCAGCCAATCTGTGAAAAGAAAAAATAATTTTAAAAAAATTAGGTAGCAGATTTTTTTAAATAATACTTGAAATTAGACAGAAAATATGCAAAAAAACAAAAATCATTGTGAATGAATTCTAAGAATTGAAATTTAATGAATGAATTCCCTTAACTCAAAGTTAATTCCATCAGGAAATTAAAAGTTAATTCATTCAAGAGAATTTAACGAAAAATTGATTTCCTTGAGAGAGTTAAGGGAAAATTTTAGTTCCTTCAGGAAACTACACTCACCAGAAAGGTCTGTAATGGCAACTGAAAATTTTGCTGTTATTACGGGAAATTTTGCTAATTTGATCTGCTAAAATCAGTAACAAATTTTACTAAAGATTAGTAAAACCACTGCCGCTAATAGATAACCACTACAAAACATTGGTAAAATTCTTTACAAAGTTTATTAAAATAAATAACCTTTAATTACCAAAAAATTTTGATAAATTATAGTGAACTAAACTCAATGAATTTTAAAATATAGAAAAATTCGTATTTATATAAAAATTAACAGTATTTTTTTTTAAACACGCTTGTTGCACTTTAAAGCTGTTAATTTATTTTAAAATTGCCTTACGAAACAAAAATCTCAAATTTATTTTTTTTTTTTTTTTTTGAGAGGCATTTTTTATTTTCTTAATATTTTTTTGTCAAAAAATATTTTAGACAAAAATAAAAATAGTAAAAACATAAATGAATTTATCATTTTATTTTAATTTCCTAATTTTTTTATAGAAAAATATTTTTAGAGTCAATTTTTTTAATTTTAAGATCAAATTTTAATTGTTTTAAAGGCTGATTTTTTGAACTTTTTAGTGCTATTTTAAGTGGACGTCATATTTTTAGACATGAGTAGGTTTTGAAAAGTATCTTCACTTCCGATCCTTTTTTTCAACCTACGATATGTATCGTTTAAAGGTAATTTAAATTTGTAAGTATAAGTTTTAATTATTAAAAAAAACTATTACTAACTTTTTTTCTGAGTGTACACTACACAATTGCATGAATTTAAGAGTACTTAATTTAATTTATATAGAAAATTAAAACAAAATAAAAATAAATAAAAAAGAAAAAAACAGGATTTATAAACAAAATACGAATCTGAGATGTTTTTAATATTCCAAGTTTTTTGGTTGCCCTGTACAAATTTAAAATAGAGTTGAGTGATTATAAAGTACTGCATTGAAGTAACATACATCTCTTGATATTATTTTATCGTTCTATCATCAAAACTGTCAGATTTATTTACTATTGGCGTTTTTTACTTTTCCCGTAAAAAAAATAAAAATGTTAGTTAAGCCCTTTTTCATTTCAGCTAACGATATATACTTTATGGGGTATTATACCTATTTTTCGACATGTTATAAACGAAATGATAAACTGATAAAAATACGAGGGCGATCTCAAAATTGGCCGAGCTGACGTATAGTGAAAAGTGGCAACCTTATAAAACATATGTTTTAAGTCTCAGGCGCCATATTGTTTAGTATTTTTTTTTTTTTTTTTTGGAGCCATCAAAAATAAACGATCTCATTGAATTTGTAAACATGGAAAAATTTGGTCACATGAAAAAAATTCGTCAAAATCAAAAAACTAAAGTTCGAATTATTTTTTTTACGCACCTTATTCGCCAGATTTAGCTCCCTTGAATTATTTTATATTTCCCAACTTGAAAAAATGGCTCGGTAGTAAAAGATTTGCGGTTGATGGCTATTTTAAGCAGCTAGACAGTAATTACACTCAGAAAAAAAGTTTGTAGAAAATTTTGTAAACGGTTTTCAATCCCACTTTACTATTTTTGTGCTGATTTTTAGTAAAAAAATTATTATTTAGTAAATCTTTTTGCTATTTACATTTTAAAAATTACAGTTTTTTACAGAATATTTACGAATTTTCGTTGCTAATTTCAGAAATCATTTTATAAATTTTTGAAAACGGATTTCCTAAAATAAACAAAAAAAAATACTTATTTTAAAAAAGTGGATATTGAAGGAAATGTCATTTCTAATTAAAACTTACACGTACAAACTTAAATTGGCTCAAAATGTTACATAGATTAAAAAAAGGGATCGGAAGCGAATATACCGACTCATGTCTAAAACTAAGACATCCACTTAAAATAGCACTAAACGTTTTTTTAGTTCTAAAAATCAGCCTTAAAACGATTAAAATTTGACCTTAAAAGTGAAAAAAAAATTTACAAAAATATTTTTTTTTAATTTTTTATAAAATATTTTTTGAAAAATATAAATAAAATAAAAAAATTTTGATGCTCGATAAATTTAAAATTTTATACTAAATATTAGTATTTTTTTGCTGATTTTAGCAAACAGATTTTAAATTCCACTTTTCAAAAAGTATACTAAAATTCAGTAGCGGGTACAAATTTTTCTACTAATTTCATTGTACTACACGTCAGCAGAAATGTGTTTTGCTAAGATAAGCAAAAAATACCGCTGGGCCCAAATTAGCGAAATTTCCCGTAATAACAGCAAAATTTTCAGTTGCCATTACAGAATTTTTTTTGGTGAGTGTACTATAAATAGGATATCGAAGCTATTGAATGTCTCTAGGAAAGGTAAATCGAACTAAAATAAGATTGTGTTGAGAAATACAGATAATTTTTCCAAATTTGTTGTGTTTTCTTTGTTAGGTCGGGTAATTTTATGATATGAACACACGAACGAACACACTGTTTTATTTATTTTTACCCTCCACCATATATGGTGCAGGTATATACGTATCAGTTTGTCATTCCGTTTGTAACATCTCCAAATATACGTCTAAGACCCCATAAAGTATATATATTCGTGATCCTTATGCAATTTTAAGTCGATTTAGGGATGTCCGTCTGTCTGTCTGTTGAAATGGCGATCACGACGCGAAGACGAAAGCGGTGGTGCCTATTTTTACCTTGATTGTTGGACATCGAGCAGCTTCGTATTGAAAATGAACAAAATCGGTCCAGCGGTTAAAAAGTTATGAGTGAAAATGTGAAGATACCACCTCTAAATTTTCCATACAAATTGGTGTATTTTAGTACAATTTCATAGAAGCGACAAGTACAAAATGTATTTTTTCATATTTTTTCATCAGTCGCTTAGAAATTAATAATATTTTGTATTCACCTCATATATTTTTCACCTCAAAAAATTTTTATCACCAGTAAAATTTTTTTTTTACCACAAAAAAAATTTTTCACCTCAAAAAATTTTTTTCACCTCCATAATTTTACTTCAAAAGTTTTTTACATTATTTGTATCAAAAACAGTAGAGAACATTTTTTTTAGGATATTGGTGGAGGGTATTCAAAGATTCGGCACAGCCGAATTTAAGCCTTTTTTTACTTGTTTGTATTGTAACTAGTATTTCCAATTCGGTTAATCGATTCCTTGAATTATCACCTCTTTTTCAGTTAATGTCGCAACAACAAATAATTTAAAACTCAAATAATTATACGAACCGAATAATCGATTAAAATAGCTCGATTAAACGGTTAAATTTTAAGTATTAATTTGTCTGTTATTTTTGTTAATATACAATCAAATTATTTTTAAATTGTCTGAACCAAAGCAAATGTTATACAGACTTTAGGAAATATGATACGACAATTTTTATTTTTGTTTTAATTCGTTTTATTTAAATAAAATTAAATTTTAAATAATATAAAATTATATTTTCGTGTCCAAAAAATTTAATTAGAGCTTTTAACCCCCGTATACATGTATTTCAAGCTGACAATAGATCTCATCAGAACGCGAAATTTTATAAAACTTAGAGAATCTAAGCAGAGCTTTAACTCTTTCTAAATATTTTTTTATAAATTCTGTGCGCATTGGTATGGTACAAATATCGTTTTAACATATTATTTAAAGCTTATATTTTTTAAAAAAAATATTTCAAGTGCGGAAAAGAAATATATATGGGATTTATTTAAGTACAAAGATGAACGTCGAAACAGGGACCAACTACAATAATCGACCTCGACTTGTAATGTGCCTCTTTGTCCAAGCAAAACTAAATCATGCTTTAGTGATTTTCATAAATAAATCATTAATTTTATGCGCCGTGGTATAAATGTATGTAATACTATGTCCTTGCTCAGAATCCTACAAGGATAAAAATTTTTCTAATACATATTTTTCAATAAAACTCGATAATAAGTGAAAGCAAATTAAAATTTTGTTTAATTTTCACTGATATCTTATAGTGCCCCGAAAAAAGTTAACAAAAAACCTATTAAAATATATATTTTTCTCCTTAGCAATGAAACACGTGTCTAGGTATACTCCTAATAAGCACTATGACGTTACTTATGTTATAAAATAATAATATAAAACTGCTTTAAATTTGAAAACTGTATTTTCTAAAAAACAGTTTTATTAAAAATTCTCTGAAAAAATTTATAAAAACTAAAAAATAATATGGAATTTTGTTTCTAATTTGATTTATCAACAAATTATGAGGAAGTAGGAACTTCAGTAGAATTAAGTTGTTTAGTTAAAAATATTTAAGAATTCGCAAATTTGAATTCTTAATTGCACAAAGACAGAAAAATCAGCGAGGTCTTGTCAGGAATTTTGCGTGATTTTTATATTTTTACTAATAGATAAATAACTCTAAAGCTTAAACCAGGTAGTGAAAGAGTCTGGGAACAGCGGTAGTTCCATCAAACTTTGTTTGTGAATTTCGCAAAAATTATTCATACCATATTTTTAAGAATTTGTTATTGAATTTTTTTGAAGGCAGCTCTTTTTTATTAAGGCATAGTTTTTTATTCGACAAAATGTCCCACTTCGGTAAAACACTGCTTCTTTAAGGTTTTACTTTCACTGAACAAGTCTAACATTTTCTTTTAAAAGAGAAAAATAAATCTCAGGATGCTTTGAATTGTCCCCAAACAAACACTTTAGAAACCAACGCAATAGACTTAACTTGAAGTTTCAACAAAAAGCAGCTCTTTGTGTTCGTATTGATAAAAGAAATACATTTATTTTCTATAAAACGATTAATCACCAACTATTCCGATTAATCGAATAACCCGAATAACCGATTAATTAATTTTTAATTAAAACTTTCCAGCTGCATTAAAATAAGTCAATCGTAGTAAGTAAACGAGCAGACCTAAACTTTCCCATTGTAGTAAAATAAGAATTTCGAGTAAAAGTTCATTCACAATGCAGACGTTATTTACGCTGCAGAGTGGAGTGTGCTTAAATAGAGATGGCATGATACAAAAAAAATATGTATGTGCAAATGAGAAATGAATAAAATCCACTCTGCAAAGAAAAATACTTCAATATTGTGCATCCATCTTAAAGGAATACACTGAAAATATTTTCTATACTTTTTTTTGTAAATTTTTTTGTTATAACTACTAAAAGAAATCAACTTACATCCACTGAACGATCTCCTGAATAATAACAAATATCATCGACCAGTGTTAGTACTTGTGCCAAAGCTGTTGCTGCATTTTGTGGCAGAGCTATCAAAGCCAAGGCCTGAGGCCATTGTTCCTTATAGGCTGCTATCATTTGCAAACGTATCTTAACAAAACGTATTAAAAACTCCAAGGGATTTGTAATTTCTTTAGCACCATTATCAGTTTCTTTTTGTAACATTTTCAATAATTCTGCATTACATTTACCATTGAAATAGGAGACCAGGGCAAAACCACCTTCGGGAAACATACCATGTGCAACACTAGGAAAACCAGTTTCTTCGGCGCCCTGTACAATGGCATTACGTGTCCATCCCAAGGAGTGAACATGCTGCAGGGCAGCCTCTAAAATTTTTGTACGTACAGCTTCTACTTTAGCGTTTTTTATATTCTCATCATCTTGTGCTTGGGCTCTTTCTTTGGCCTTTTCTTGTTGTTCAAATTCTTCTTCTCTCTTTTCTTCTCTAGCTCTAAATTCATCAATGGTAGTGGAGGATGATGATGATGGTGGTGGTGGGGAAGTGGCATCTTTGGTAGATTTTGTGCAAAAATTTCGGTGGTTAATTACTGTTTGTAATTTTAATATCTTACGAGCTGTATACTTTGTTTGCTGTTTGGTTTCTTGTAACTTCTGCTGCTGCTGCAGGTGTTGAGTATTTGCAGAAGCTGTTAGTGAACGACACACCAATTGATGACTTAGATTTACATCTAAAAATATAAAAATAAAAACATTTTAGATATATTTTATTAAATAAAAGTAATTTAAATTATACTATCTATGTGACAAAAGGAATCGAATAATTCGAAAACACAATTACAAACCATTGATTCCATGCAATTAAGACATTCAGATTTCAATGGTGAAATCCATTTTTATACCCCACATCACTATGTAGTCAGGATATAATGAAGGTATCGTGCTGATGTTTTAATACGCAAAATATCGGACTTAACACCGTCAACGTGGCCCGATCTAAAGATGCCAAAACTTTTACAAATACAGGAAACTGTTATTTTTATTTTAATATTTGTGAAGTAAACAAATACAGAATACAGGTCGACAAGCCATGGAACGCTTAACTCCTCAAGAGCGCGAAATACTGGTGAATATTTTTTCAGTGATTTTTTTTTAAGAGAAGCAACACTTAGGAAATTCTTAATACTTATTACTTGTAATGTGTTGCTTTCTGTGGAAATGGGATAGAGGAGAGATGAAAGTTGGTGAAAGATGAAAGAGTTGAAATATAGCAACACTGTAATTGCGCGACTGATACATTTTAGAACAGTTGTTGTTCGCCATCTGATAGGGAGTTGGCGAACATTGTTGAAGCTTTTTAGTTAATAGACCTGTTGTGTTATTTTACTTCGGTGGGGTTAAGTGCTACTAAAACATTGAAACACCGAAAAAAATAAGGCGTTAAGTCCCCCGCCTCGAAGAGACTGTAACAACACGTGACAAAGGAGGAGCCAAAAATATTGTCGCTGTGGTAAAGATGTCTGGGACGATCTGACGCGATCACAAGAAGACCTGTCGCGATTACACGTTTCTCTCTGTTGAGCATTTTGGTAAAGATGTCTGGGACGATCTGACGCGATTACAAGAAGACCTGTCGTGATTTCACGTTTGTTTTTGTTGAGTATTTTGGTAAAGACTTGAAGATGTTCCCATACAAAGTGCAGGCAGTCTAGCAGATTCTGCCTACAAAGCGTCAATCGTATCTAAACTACGCTTACAATCTCCTGAACCTCAACGACAATGGGTTTTCTGTCAAAATTAAACATGAGTAACGGGACCTATTTCCATCTGGACAAATACGTAAACAAACTAAATTTGCATTTCTAAAGCATTGGGACTTCTCGTATCATTCACAAAGAGCTTTTACATCCACTCAAAGTCCCTGCATGGTGCGCCATTTACGGACCATGGCTTATGAGTTTTTATTGACGCAAATTGATGAATTGGGACTGGAGGAAATGTGGTTCCAACAGAACAGCGCAACTGCACACACAGATTGTGTGACTATGGAAATTTTGAATGTCTCGTGTTGGAGATTTGCTGGCCACTGCAGTAAGACCGTTTTTTGAAGTTACGGATTTATGTTAACAAGGCATAGACTATGGAAGCTCTGGAAAAAAATTTCCGACAAGAGTGCAAAATACTTATCGCTCGAAGTTCTTTCCATAAAGATGGAAAAAGCATTAAAAAGACTCTAATTAATCATCGACAATGACAGCACCTATTTAAACGATATAATCTACAAAAATTAATGAAAAAACTTAGAAATTAACATTAAAAAAAAAATTTAAATTGAAGATAAAGCAAACAAAATTGACTGAATGTTTTTGGGCCACCCTGTAGTATATCAATCGACTAAAAATCACTTTGTGAGTCGATTAACCGATGCCTGCCCTTCCGTGTGCCAATGTGAATATAGAGAAATTTGGTGCGTCTATTTCTATTGACCCAAGTTCGAACCCTTCCCATGTTAAGATCCTTTCTAAATAAACAATATTTAGACATACAAAACCGTAGATATCTGTCTGAAATTTAGGTTGTGAATTAAGTCATGTCTTTAAATTTAAAGAAAATCGGATCATATTTGGATCTAGTCCCATATATAGCCACTCTCCCAGTGTTTGCTTTAATGAACTTTAATCAAAATACAAGTCGCAAATATAAATAAATTTCATGCATAAGTTTATATTGCCCCAGAGACGATAGCTATTTGATTAAATTGGGCTTAAATCATATTTGGACACATACGATATATAAACCCAACTTACCACTATTTGCTTAAATTATTAACTTTTTCAGCAATTTCGTTCAGATATAAGGATCCTTATGAAATTTTAAATTTGGCCCAAATTTTACCCCTTTTAATTTTTGTTCCTGATTTTTTTTTTTTTTTAATTTCATATCTATAACTACGAGAGCGGATAAATAAGTTCGTGACTTTTTGAATAAAACACAGTTTTTTGCAAAAAAAAAAAAAAAAAATATTTTTCAACATAATCTCTTTTTAGCTCAATACACTTAGTCCAATTCCAATTTTTGTATCCTCTCCAATTTTTGTATCCCTTCAAAAAAATAGGATTTGTTTAATCAATAATTTCATCGTTGGAGTTAAATCTCTTTCGTAGTCTCATGGATTTTTGCCATGGAAACTAAGCTATCACAAGATTCCGTTGGTGGTCGATTGTGACCAAACGCGGCAGCCATCTTGCGGAAAGCTTTCTCATACCCAAGTGATCGTTCAAAATTGAAGCCACTAAATCATGTGAGATGCCTGTCTTCCACAATCTATCGCACATTCAATCTCCGATCGTCCAACACCATATCGTGAATTTTTTCAATTGTTTTGGGTGTAGAGACCTCAACTGGGCGTCCAGAACATTCGGCAACTTCCGTGCTTGTAAGGCCACAACAAAAGCCAGTAAACCACTTTTACCATTGAAATCGATAGTGCAGAGTCCCCATAGTATTTACCAAGCTTTTTCTTGGTTTGCTTGACGGTTTTTTTTTTCGCAAAAAATAATGTTTAATGAGCACTCGAAATGCACTTTTTTCCATGTTTAAAAAGCCTCGTGGTTGTATGTTTTGAACAGCCGTTTAACGCAAAGTTAATGACGTAACTTGCTCAAAATTTGGCAGTAGTTTACCAAAAGGTGGTACTTGATGGGAGCGGTGCTGCATTTCATATAACTATAAGAGAAGTTTGAAAAGTCACGGACTTATTGATCCGCACTCGCACTTGTAAAAGAACAGCTATCCCTTCTTACCTGACTTTTTCTTCATTTGAACATTTTGGGTCGCCTTTATACGAAAGCTGTATTCGTATTTGTACTTCGCGGGAATGCGAAATAGAGCAATTATATTGTTTGTCCGGCTCTACCTTTACTTACAAACACATAATTCATTTGTTAGCTTTTGTTGTTTTTAATAATTTATCAAATTAAAAATACAAAAATTTTTTGTTTACATTTGTTTACATTTAAAAGATAAAATCTACGAATTTAAAAGACTTGGCAGCATTTATAAACATTCTTAATTTTTAGGCAGCTATATCTATAATAGCAAGTCTATATCTACTTAAGTTTGTATGGAATATTTATATAAAATTTGGGACAAAAAAACAAACCTTAGTTTAACCCATATCGCCCCAGTGTTCGATTATTTGAACACTCGTTTTTATAATTTTTATCTTTTTTTAATAAAGACTCTAAACTATTTCTTTTATGCTATTAGATAGTATAAGGCGTTAGCTTTAAATGTAAATATAAAAGTTCCTACCCACTTCACTCTCCCTTCTATAACAAAGAAGAAGAAGAAAATTAGCATAATTTTAAAAATAAAAATTATGTATTAAAAATTAAAAAAGTAAAAATTTAGTTCCATTAACAAACGATTAAACTTTCAACAATAGAAAACAAATGTTTTTGTTTTTCATTTTTATTGTTGTAATATGCCTTCAAAATACAGTGTTCGAAAAATCGAATACCATTTTTCTTAAAAACAAAAAATTTGACTTCAGATTCGTGTTTTTTAACCCCAAATTACCTAAACTACCAAGTTTTATAAAGCTATAGAAAAGAAAAGAATCTTTGGGACGATATAAGTTAATCTATGCTTTAGTATCATGTTTCTGATACAAATTTAGTTTAAAATTATGAATCTATAGTTAAAAAATTCGCAGTATTACTTATTTTTAAATTTGTTACTATTTTAGTCGACCGCTTTTGTTATCATTGATTCAGAAAATATTTGTAAAAAAAATACCATCATTGTTTTAAAAAATATTTTATATCTAATTTTATGTTTAAGTCGTAACAAAAAAAAAACTGCAAATTTGTACATTTTCAAAGTTTGCAAAAATTATTAATTTGCACTACTGGTGTTGTTTTGGGGCTGCTACAAAGTGTAATTTAATTTTTAACACCAGATTTATTTATTTTTAATATCGATGTATTCATTTGAAAATTAAAGTTTCCTCTATTTCACACTCTGTTGTTAATTATAAGATATTGTATTTTTTGTGGTTTACTTTTGCACTGAATGCAGTTCAGTTGTTTTTAGTCATTATTTAACAAATGTTTTTTTTTTAATATTTATATATAAAAACTTTAAAAGTTCAGTTGGTTTTTTTTAACAAAGATATTTTTTAACAACTAATGGTCTTGAAGGTTGTTTGCTGCAATATTTATCGCAAATTATGAAATCATATTACTTAAATAAAAATTAATTTAAACTTTGAAACTTCCTCTTTCGAAAACCGAGATGCGGTTTCGGTCTTTTCATAATAACAAATATAAATTCAAAATTGGAAGTCAAATTCAAACTACTCTCTTTATAATTTAAATAATAGCAATTCATTTTAAAAACTTCATTTAAAAGTAAAAAAAATAGCAATTATAAATAAATAAATAACATTTCTATTCCGAAAAATATATATATTTGTATTCCGAAAAAAAATATATCAAATAAAAATCAAACAAAAAAGAGCGGCTAAATTCGGCTATGCCGAATCTTATTACCCTTCACCATGGTTGGGAAAAACTGAAGTTTATATATGGACATATATGGAATGGACAGATTTATATACAGACGCCTTTAAGAGGAAATTAACCATTTAGTTTGGTGATAAAACTTGGACTCAGGAAGATTTATGGTTCCAGAAAATAGGTATTTAAAAAAAAATGTATGTTTTGGGCATAACTTTTTTGTATCTGAACCGATATTTCCGAGTTTTTTCAGCAAATAAGTTATACTAAAGATTTGCGATCTTTTGCTATATAAGACGTATCCATAGGTCATATTACAGCTCTGGAATAGTGTTTGTTGTTTGTCTATAAAAAGTGAAGAGGTGAAAGAAAAGAATTTCAACAAATCGTTAAAAGAAATCACTAGAACTGCATGTGTTTTATATTTTTAATTTCTTTAGTTTCATTTTAAAAATTTGAAGGAAAATAGTTTATAATTTTTTTTATATAAATTATTATAAGTTATGACCTAAAATATGTATATGAGAAATAAAATGGTTTAAAAATCTTTTTATAAATTCTTTTAAATCGGAGCAAAAAATAGAAATAGAACCGTTTGTATTTTGTTTGTATCAGAGGGTTTTTATAAAAATTTTGATGTTTCTAGCCTATTTATGGATTATTTAATTATTAATATAATTTTTTTTTTTAAATGAATTATTAAATGTTAAAAAAAAACAATAAATAAACAAAAAAAAAAGTCTTAAGAAAATAAAAAAAAAATGTACAAAAAAAAGTGAATTGACCGGGATTCGAACCCGCGGCCTTAGAGAAAAAAAAAGTATTTGTGACATAGCGTCTAGACAACTGAGCTATTGAAGCTCACACAAAATCATCGTTAATAGAGGTACATATATAAAAAGTCTTCGTTCATTAGAGATTTGTTTGGATTTTATTTAAATGACAAATCTTTGTATGTGTTTGTTGTTTCTGTATAAAAGGTGGAGATGAAAGAAAAGAATTTCAACAAATGGATGTGTTTGTTATGCGTAAAATTCTCAGCCATTTATTAACCGATTTGTCTGATTTTCAATAGCAAACAGAAATGGATCACATGTAACAGAAATAAATAACAATGAAATCCTCATCATGTCTGGGTTCTTCGGAAAACCCATTTCAACACACAGACGGACAGACGGACATCGCTAAATCAACTTCGCTCTTCATAAAGACCCAGAATATATATACTTTATAGGGTCTAAGATCAATATTGTAGAAATTACAAACGGAATGACAAACTTATATATACCCTTCCACCTGTGGTGAAGGGTATAAAAATGAAATCAAAAATACACCAAATAAAATCAAAAATACACCAAATGAATACCAAAAAAATAACAAATAAAATTCTAAAATACCAAATGAATTCAATTTATATTTTTTTAATTTCAAATGTTTTTTTTTTTTTTTTTGTTTGCCCTATAATTGATATTTTTAATTATTTAAAATTACAATTGGTATTTTTCTTTTGATATTTTGAACTTGCAATTCGTGTTTTTGAATTTCAATTGGAATTTTTGGAATTTAAAAAATAAGAAATTAATATGTGAAAATTTCGTAGATCTGCGTTTTTTCCATCAAAACCATAAAACATGTCTAGCTTTAATTTAGGCAGACGATTGGCGGTTTTTAGACAATTTTTTACAATCAAAAAATTTTGTCAGTTACTACCGCAAATGACAGTGGGCCCTTATTATTATCCTAGCGTCGGCATATGAATACACAGCAAAGAACTGATATATTCGCGAATATGTAATTTATGAAACAGCAAAGTAAAAAGCGTAACATAGTATAAAAGTTTGGTTGCAACCACAAATTATATTATTAAAAATATTCATTCCAGGGTTGCTACATATATATATAATTGTTGTATGGGGTCATTTTAGACCCCACATTTTAAACCCTAAATTTGAGGTTGGGTTGCTATAATAAAATACTTGTCGGGTTGGGACAAAATATAAATATACAACTGCTTTCACACTGATGAGTTAAATGAGCTAAATGATTCAAGTCAATAGTGAGTATGATACGAGGGCCGATCAATAAGTCTGTGACTTTTCTAACTTCCCCCGAAGTTATATGAAATGCAACACTGTTCCCATCAAGTGCCACCTGTTAATAGGCGGCTACTGACAGCTGTTCAAAACATACAACCTCGTGGCTTTTTTTAAAAATGGAAAAAAGTGAATTTCAAGTTTTCATTAAACTTAATTTTTTGCGTAAAAAACCGTCAATCAAACCAAGGAAAATACTATGGGGACTCTGCACTATCGATTTCAATGGTAAAAAAGTGGTTTACTGACTTTCGTTGTGGCCTTACAAGCACAGAACGTTGAGGTCTCTACACCCAAAACAATTGAAAAAATTCATGATATGGTGATTGCCGATGGGAGATTGAATGCGCGATATATTGTGGAAGACATATGCATCTCACCTCACATGGCTCAGTGGTTTCAATTTTGAACGATCACTTGGGTATGAGAAAGCTTTCCGCAAGATGGCTACCGCGTTTGCTCACAATCGACCATCAACGGAATGGTGTGACAGCTTAGTTTCCATGGCAAAAATCCATGAGGTAGACTACGAATTGCCACCTCTTTCACCTTGTTCTCCGGATTTAGCCCCCAGTGACTATTTCCAAACATAAATAAATGGCTCGTTGGAAAAAGATTTCGCTCCAGCGATGAAATTATTGATCAAACAAATGCCTATTTTATGGACCTCGAAAAATCCTGCTGTTAAACGTAAAGTAAATGACGGAACTTGCTCAAAATTTGACAGTAGTCTACTAAAAGGTTGTACTTGATGGGAACAGTGTTGCATTTTATATAACTACGAGGGAAGTTCGAACAGTCACGGACTTATTGATCTGCCCTCGTATTTTCCTAAAATTATAAAAAAAAATTAGTAGATTGATGAATCATATTGTGAGTATAAGTACATATGAGTAGTTTATTTTTAATGACTACTCACTTATATTTAAAATTTCATTCATTATTTAAAAAAAATAAGATTTATAATTTGATTAATTAATTATTATTTATTTATTAATTTGATTTATTATTTATCCTTTAAAACGACTAAAGAAATACATTTTGGCGAAAAACGAATCATTACTGATCTCTGGTATCTCTGTGTTTATTAAAATCTAACACTTATGTAAATTTCTCCTGCCTGATTTTAAAATTTTAAAGTGTTTTGAATTTAACATTAAGATGATGTCCCTAAGAATACCCCGTTCAAAAATTTTTTTAAAAGGTCTATTTGATAAAAACAAAATCTACTTTTTTAAAATGTTTATATTGTAAAATTTGTTTAAATAAAAAAAAAACGGCATTTGTAATAAATCATATAAAAGTTTTATTTATTAAGTTACTTCAGTTATCTTAATTAATTCTCTTCATTACCGTTTATGTATTAGAGGAGAATGTTCCAAACATTCACATACTCTGGACAGCAAACTACGTATTAAATCAAAAGTACATAAACTCTGATGTAAAATACTCAATTTTTTTTCACGATCCAAATCTAAATTCAATCTTGATTGCTGATCATTAGCAACATCAATATCCAAAAGATTCAATTCAGGACGCGGTACATTATTTTCAACATTAGTTATCTCAGCTTTAAAATGAGCCTCTGATAAATCCAAGGCCCGTCTTAAAGGCCCTAAAAACAATATATCTATGTCGGATGAGAAATTCCAAAATCCAGTGCGATTGTCTACATCTTTAATGGCAAAATAACGAATAGCATTTAAAGAAGAAATAATTTTATCGGAATTTTCAATGAGATCAGTTTTAACACCTTGAGATAGTTTGCATATATTTTGTAAGAAAATCGCACGAAAATCTTCGCCGCAGAATGCAACAGAAAGAGGAGTAGAATTTTCTAAAGCCTCTGCTACAATATCTTTATATAATGTTGCTAAATATCCTGCAATAGCATATTGTGGTGCAAATTTCATAAGATTTTTAAGTATTAAATATTTTCCTTCATCTTCAAAGCAAAGTATATACTGGCGTAATATCTTTAGACCCAATTGTCTTAAATGAGTTTCAGACGAGTAAGTTACCAAATTACATAAAGCATGACAAAATGGTTTGTGTACTTCCAGTTCGAGGGAATTGGTTGGTATTTGTTGATTTTTTAAATTATTCAAAAGTTGCTGTAGCAGTAGTAAAGCTTTTTCCTGCAATGGCGGTTCCACTTCTTGTAATAATTCGTATACTAGATAAAAACAAGACTCCAAAATGTATAATGGATTATAAACAAGAGGTATACATTTTAAATCTACCCCTACTACAATAACCATATAAAAGTATATAGCTAATCCACACAATGGCTGTTTGTCGTCGATTAGAAAGATATTAGAACAACTCGTTTCATTAACTCCGTTTGCTTCATCATTACGTCTCTTAAACCTTGTACGAGTTTCTACAAAGGAGAGTAAAAATATGGGATCAATAATACATTTTGTAGCTCCTTCTGTGAGCGAACGGGCACATTGTAAAGAATAAGTATTGGTCTTTTTCGTTTTCTTTTCATCATATGATAGATCCAACAGTGATAAGGGTTTTCCTAAAAGTTGTATAAAAAAGCAACAAAGTACATTTCGTCTTGTAATACCCACACAACGAAATATTTCCTCTTTCCCTCTGGGTTTAGAGCATATAGTTTTTAATAAAGGCTCATAGAATAATCCCACAGTTATATAATACATTAATAAATTTTCTACATCCTCTTCCTGTTCGAGTAATTCCTTTTGTTCTGCATCATAGCCCTCTATCAAATAATCTGGTATATTTAAACATTCCAAGTGAGTATAAACGCTATTTAAAGCCCATTCTAAGGAACGTGGTTTTTCATCTCCCTGTCTTAGTAAAACCAATTGGAGAGCATGTAAAGCAGAAGTGAATACATATTCCGAAGTATTGTCTTCTATTAATTCTAATAATTCCAATAAAAATTCTTCTGCTGGACCATAAGAGGCCATAGTTTTTAACAGCTCCTCACAACAGGTATACAGTTGAATATTGTCTCGGAAGACTTCGTCTTTTAGGTATTGCACGCATAGATCATTATATAAATCCATGGCTATCTGGGGTAAAAATTCACGATTCTTTGCTGCTTCCTTATTGCTAGTAAATAATAAAGCAACTCCCTCATAATGTCCCTCTTTAATCAGTTGTTTGATTAGAGCTAACAAGTTTTTAGAACCATTATTTTCCATTGAAGACATATTCCTTGCGTGTATAATATGCTCCACTGATATTAACTTATAATTTTATTACTTTTTTGAATTTGTTTTTTAATTATTATCTGCCACAAAAAGTTCTGTAATAACTGAAGTTTTCTTCACAAAACGTGTTGTTGTTGTGATTGAAATGTCAATTAAAAAAAAACGCACACACTCTCTTCTTTCGTAATATGTCAAATTGTATTTTTTTTAGAACATTGTGAAATTATTTTTATAGATTTTAAAATGTAATTTTCTTTAAATCGTATTTCCCATAAATTACACTTACTTTTATTATTCAAGAACTTTTGCAAATTTATAAATCGATTTAAAGCGCTAAAGTTTGCCATTATTTTGCCTCAACGTTATTTTATGACTTTTTCACACGTAGAGTAACTAGAAACTAATAAAGAGTTTGAATAAGAAAATGAATCAAAATAAAATAAAAGAAAAAGAGAGGTTCAAATAATGTACTAACTAGAGGTACTAAAATTAAACATAGTTGTATTTAGTTTGACATTTTAAGAATCATATGTTACCAGATTAATTAAATAAATTTACTCGATTAATATTCTCTTGCAGTTTTCAAGATCTTTAATACACCCAACTGCATACACCTTTGTTCAAACAATAATTTTCAGTAAATCTTAACATTAACAGATTTTATAAGATTACAGATCCAAAGCGGCCATTATACTATTAAGCTTGCTGTACAGGGAATTTGTTTTTGTAACGGCGATCAAACAACACTATAGATTATCAAATGCTGGACATGTTGTACTGCATGCTTGACGGTCTAATGGCCGCTTTAGATCTGTAAGAGCCAAATTATACGATGCAATTGAGTGCAATTTTATTAATTCCCTTTTCAAAGTTGCTTCCAAAGTTATGTCTATTTACAAAAATTAAAATACATTTTTTTCAATCATATGTTTTTTCTGCTTGTAAAATTTGCAAAAAGAAGAAGAACTCACAACATCAAACTGTCACTTTATTATCTCTTTTTTCTTTATGTTTACTGAGTAATTGTGTAAACGAAAGACATCCCGTAAAAATTTGTACAAATTATTGGGTAAACGAACATACTTATAGTGTAATTATACTTCATTTATAATGAGCTCAAAAATACTTTGAGTTTTTGCTCCAAAAATGCATTTAAATGCAACTGTTTTTATAAAAAACAAGATCACAATTGACATTTAAAAAAAAAATAATATAATTTTGTACATTGTCAAAAATTGTCTAACGAAAATGACGGCTGAGTTTGACGTTATATCTTAGCAATAATTGTTCACAAATATTGCGACATTTATTGCTGGCGTAACTGCTAGTTACGGATTCTGATTGAATCGCCGCAAAGTGATAGAAACTGTCATTTGTTAGCTTTGTTTTTAAATGAGTTAAGAGTAGTTTTTCATCGCTTCACAAGGCGAATTTACACCAGGTGGTGTTATTAACACAGCTGAACTACATTTTTTACACAATTAGGGAATGAAATGTTAAAAGTTGTTTATGTTTACGATTGTGTTTGTTTAAAAGTACATGCATATGTACATACATACACATATACATACATTTCCATAAACAATTTGCTTTGTTTCACTCAGCTGTTTTTGACATGTTTACTAAAGCAACAATAAAAAAACCATGTTGTGTTTGTATTAAAACCACCTGTAAATTGAATTCGCCTTGCCGCTTCACAGCTTCGCAAATTTCCTAAAATTAGTGTCTGTTTATTTAAAAAAAAAGCTTAATTAGCATTAATAATTTTACAACAATCTGGTAGCCCCATTTTTAAAAGCAAACCAAATTGACAGTTCTCTCCCTGTTTAATATTCAGTCGTTTTCTAACTGGTGTCGCGGTGCGAATTTTTCTTAAAGTTGGCGGAAGAATACATTTATTTAATAAGTTATAAAGAATACAGTAAATTTTTGCAAGAAAAAAAAGTGAAATTTTTCCTAAAAGTACAACACAAACAGAAGTGTTTTATATAAATTGATGTTTATTAACAAACAAATTTATGGTTTTAATTAATAATATGCTAATTATTAATTAAATTTTCTAAAAATCAGTCGTGTAAAAAATTTTGTTCATTGTAATTTATTTTTTGTATATGCTTATCTCTTTTTTTGTTCTATTTTGCGAATAAACAAAAAAAAATATTTAAGAAGAGAGAGTGAAGTGAAAAGAGGGTGGAAAAATTGCAGGAAAAATTAAATGAAAAAATTTGGAGAAATCAAAAGAAAAGTGACGAATTTTGTTGGTTTAACAAAAGTGATCAATTAAATTGTAATTAAAAATTAATTTTTAGAAAAATAATAAAGTGAAAATGTTGATCTAATGTCAATAATAAATGTTTTTGACATTAAAAAAAGAAGGCTTGATATTAGAAAAGGTGTCTGCTATTACTGGACTGGTACTTTTTACTCTGTGTACAGATATAATTTTGAGGCGGGCGGCGGCTGCATTGAAAGAAAAAAAACGATTTCAATTCGTTTAACAAGAGCTCTACCAGAGGAAGAAAAAAATCTGTCTGCTATTGTAGATGCTTCGTTAGCTAAAGAGTTAACCAAGTTTTTTTCTACATTTTTTTTCAACAATCAAACTACAAAAAAATCCTGTTTTTAACCTTAAATTTTAAGAAAAAAAAAATTAAGTTAAGCAAACAAACACACACAAAAACCAATGATCATTATTGATACATAATTAAAGTGTAGTAAACATCATTATCCATATAATCGAGACTTTCCCCCTTTTGAGTTGAAACGAAGAAAGAAAGAAAAAACGGCCCCAAAATGTCGACACGTTCTCAGTTAACAAAGGATTTGAATGGTAAGTTTTAATATAGCCAAAACTTAAAAGATTCATTTGTATTTAATTTTTTCTTTCGTGTCAAATTTAGTTTAAATCTTTAAATTGTTTCTTTGTCTTTTTGCAATATGTTTCTTGTATTAAGTCATATTTATATAAAAGGATTTCATTAATTTTTAATTCAAAATGTATTTTAGTGTGTATGCTGCGTTCTTTCTTTTATTTTCCTGGTATTTAATAATTCTTTTTCTTGTTCTACCTCTTCTACCTTTTGTTTCTGTAGTTGTTGTTGTGTTGTTGTTGTATTATCCTTGTGTATCCATTTATTTACTTGTCTCTACACGAGTGAGTTATGTTTTGTTGTTACTCGAATACGTTGTGTGTGTCACCCATCTTGTTGTTTCTCCAGTAACTTTGTGACCCCTCGTTTCAGTTGTAATGCACTTTTTCATTTATTGTTTGCGTTTTTTAATTGCAGTCATTCCCTTAAAAACCTGCTTAATTTTCTGTATAAATAAATTGTTAAAATTAAAAAAAAAAAAAATAAAAATGTAAAGTAAAATATCAAAATCGGCATTTGTGTTAATTTCTTAAATACAATTTTTATAATAAGGGGACCCTTTTAATGGTGTTTTACACGCAATGCAAAATGCAGCTAACAGGATGAGCGTTTTTGCATCGTGTACAAACAATGATCGGGAATACCTTCTCCAAATTTAGGCTGCTGCAGAATTAAAATGCAGAAATTAAATCTTTCATTTTGGTATTCTTATCGACTCATATATACTTTCAGGAGGTCTTGCAATGTCCTACCGTGCATAGAAGGTCCTATCTGAATTGTGCTTGAAAATATTTAAAAATATTTAGAAAGCATTTGATTAGAATCGGTTTATGTTTAAACTTAGAGAAAGATTACATTTTTTGGTAATTTCGTTTAGATTATTATTGTTTGTAGCGAGCTTTCAACCTCGGTATATTAACAAAAATAAAGCAAATTTACGATTTTTAGCTAGGTTGATAAATGTATTTCGATTCGTTAAAATATCTCTTTAGAACCCAACGTTTTAGACAATCTAAAGCATACAGAAATAGGCAGAGCGTGAATTTATACTTTGTGTCCCCATAATAGTTCTGCACATGCGGAACATGTTATTACTTTCGCAAATGTTGGCAACTGTCAATTTTGTTGAAATATTTCTAAAGACAATCCATGAATCACTATACTCCTCAAGAAGGCGTAATATTCATGAGAATTTTTTTTTTCGAAATTGAACGGATTCATAAACAAACCAAATCATTCACGAAGAGCCATTATATCCACTGAAAGTTCTGCATGATGCGCCATTTATACTGCAGGTATCATCAGGCTATATTTTTTCAAGGACGGTATCACAGTTACTGTGACTGCTGAACGTTACAGAACCACGATCAACAAGTTTTAATTGCCACAAATTGCTGAATGGGGAATGGGTGAGATTTTGCTTCAATTACACACACAGCTCGCGCTGTTCGCGTTTTGGCTAATGTCTCGTTTTGGCGATTTGCAGTGGGCAGCAAGGTCGCCCGATTTAACAGCACCAGACTTTTTTTGGGGTTTTTTTTTAGACTGGAAGCTTTCCAAAAAGAACGACAAGAGTGTGATAATTTATCGCTCGAAGTTCTCTTCAGAGGGATGTAAAATGTGGTAATGATCATTAAGAATGTCAGCATCGACTTGACTGATAAACATTTAAAAACTAATAGTTTCATTTTTAAGATAAAGCAAGTCAACATTGAAAGTTTTTCTTTAAGTCCAACTTTTTAACTCTAAATTACTCTAGTATGCGATGAATTTAAACCGAATTTTAAATCAAAGAATCAAATCAATTTTAATTTGATTCGCGAATCAAAAAAATAATTATTTTGATTCTCGAGTATGATTTGATCCGCGAATTAAAATAATTTTTCTTAAATCACGTTTAATTTAATTTTAAACCCGAAGGGTTTCATGAAATTTTTATAAAGCAGTCAGGGGGTGACTATTTTTTATATCTTCCACCATATATGGTGAGGATATATATACCCTGCGGGAAAAGAACCTATCCCTCGACACGTCACATGACCGGTTCATTGTGATAGGCACCGGTCACGGGACGGATCACTTTAACATGGGCTTGTCCTCTGTGACAAGTCACAGGACTGGTCTAAAAGGACTTCTGGTGACTTTTAAACCGGTCATGTGATAGGTACTTTATGAACCGGTGCTCATTTCACCTATCTCGTGATATGTTTTTTCGGAAACGGTTCAGATTTCACCTATCCGAGGACAGGTCCCAATTTCCAACTGACCCCTTTTTTCCCGCAGGGTATATATCAGTTTGTCATTCCGCTTGTAACATATCGAAATATAGGTTTAAGACCCCATAAAGTATATATATTCGTGATCCTTATGCAATTTGAAGTCGATTTAGCGATGTCCGTCTGTCTGTTCGTCTGTATGCCTATTTTCACCCAGATTATTGGACATCCTAGCGAGCAGTTTGGTATTAAAAATGAGCAAAATCGGTCCAACGGTTAAAAACTTATAAGTCAAAATGTGAAGATACCTCTAAATTTTCCATACAAATTGGTGTATTTTAGTACAATTTCATAGTAGCGACTGGTACATAATGTATTTTCGTATATTTTTTCAACAGTCGCTTAGAAAAAATTAATATTTTATATTCACCTCAAAAATTTTTTTCACCTAAAAATTTTACTTCAAGTTTTTTTTTACATTATTTGTATCAAAAACAGTAGAGAACATTTTTTTAGAATATTGGTGGAGGGTATTCAAAGATTCGGTACATCCGAATTTAAGTCTTTTTATCAATTTACATGATAAATTAACACTTCGATAATACAAATTTCGTTTCCCGTTCCATTTCGTTCGTGTAAAAATGTTCAACCTGAGAATAATTCGCGAATTAAAAAAAGAATTATGTTTGCAATGATTTAATTCAATTGAATCAAAATAGATTCTAATGTAGTTGATTAATCAATTATGATTTTCAATCTGATTTAAAAAATTAAGTTATAAAATACTGATTTACAAAAAAAAGAAAATAAAAAAATTCGCGAATTAAATCCATAAAGTTTTATCATTTTTAAAGTCTAGTCCAATACAAATTCACGAGATTTTTTAAGAAATCTTATGGAAACATCGCAAATTTTGCGAAGATGGAAGAGTGTCAATGCTGGTCAAATGCTAACAAAAAAAATTACCAAAAATATGTCACAAAATTATTAAATAATTATTAATGTTTACTTCCGGAGTAGGAAAAGAGTAAAGAAAACTTTTGCAAATTATCTGTTTTCCTTCCATTAATAGATTGAAAAATCTTGACTCTAAAGAGGTTGTCAAATCGAAATCTTACTAAGTGCAAATGTAAACGATCAAGATTTCTCTACGAGATTTTTATTGATATTTCGGTATTTAAAGCCAAATGTAAATACAGCTTATTACTATTATAAGCGAATTTACATTAGAATTTTTTTGTGGATTTCAATTTAAAATTCATTTCGATTTAAAATTCAAAATAAAAAAAAACAATAATTTTTTTTTTTACTTTTTTTACGATCAAGTTTTGCCTTTCGAGTTTTAATACAAACACTATTTAACTAATACACACATATTTCTTAAAATAGTTGCAAACTTGCTTTCAATTTCTACTTCAAATTGAGTGTTTCAATTTACGTTCAAGAAAACAGCTGATAACAATTCTTTTAAACTATTTTTTGTTTTTCTTTTTATAAATATTCTGCCGCAATTTAAAACCTTTAATTGAAATATAATAAATAAATATATAAATCAGCTGTTTTTTAACGATGACATCTTGAAAAGTATAATTGCTTTGAAGTGGCGTGCAGCCTATGTCACAGCTGTCAATTCAAATGAATTTTACCAGTAGTATGTGTGAAAAACTTGATCGTGTGGCTGCAGGCTTAAAATATGAAAACTTTAAATATAAATAGGATTTTATTAACCTTTAAAAAATCGCAGTGGAAAATAAATTTGTTGCAGAGAAAAAGGCACCAGCATTTGTTTAATGTGTTACACCAAAAATACGATTCCAGATGCTTTTCGGCAATTGGTTTTAATAAAAATGTTTGTAAAGAAAAATTCCAAAAAATAATTATAATTTTACGTTACAAACTCAAAAGATGACAAACCCATTTAATGCCTACTGCAGAATTTTTTTTTTTTTTTGAAGTTTCCCATTTTCCGTTGTAAAATTAATTGTAAATTCTAATTTTAATTTGTGATATGATCTTGAACTGAACAAAAATTATGATGAGGTTTGAGGTGTCAAGCTATAAAAGTTGGCTTATGTCATTCCCATATAAATTTGACATAAGCCAACGTTTAGTGTTAACGCTGAACTTTACTTATGTCAAAATTGTATGGCAGTGACAAAAACCAACGTTGATAGATTGCCACATAAGCACAGCTATTGTCATATACTGGTATTTTCAAGGCAGGGTTGAAACACTATTAAAAAGTTTAGAACAATTTAGCCCGTCCATATTATAAATTGCCACAACTATTATATTTGGAATTAATAAGAAAATTCTTGCAGTAAGTAAGGCACCCTTATAAACAACGATATATTTTCAAAAAAATTAAAAAAAAATATATATTATTATGAATTTTTTGTTATGCAACAGTTTGGCTGACAAGTTCGTAGAGTGACACATAGATGGCGCTACTAGCATGAAATCCATATTATTTTTAGTTAGGCACGTGTATAAGTTTGATAGCTGTCGGACTATTAGTTTGTGAGATATAGTTTTTTTTTTGTGAAGCAACTTTTGTTGGAGCCAATTTACACGATGAAATTGATTGCGTGCAATTTTCTCAATTCCCTTTTCAAAGTTGCAACCAAAATTATATCTATTTATACGGTGACTTTAATTGCACGAAAAGAGAATGTAAGTGAAGCAACAAAAGAAGAATACATATGAGTGTAAAAAAAACATGCACGAAAAACGAAAACCGTGCTTTTTTTTATTACAGCGCTTGCTTCTCCACCCCGTTCGTCAGCAAACAAAAATTGTACGCAATAATTGCTTGAAACAAAGTCACCGTATAAATTGGCTCTTAGTTTGAAAACATTGGATAAAAATGAATTTCGTGTGTTAATAAAGCATTGCTTTTTAGCGAAAAAAAACACTGTTGAAGCCAAGGCTTGGCTAGATATGTTTATTCGGAATCTGAACCAGGAAAATCAAACGTTGAGAAGTGGTTTGCTAAGTTTGAACGAGGCGAAATGAGCTCAGAGGACTATGCACGCAGTGGACGCCCCAAAGAGGCTGTTACCAACGAAAACATCAAAAAAGTCCACAAAATAATTTTGAATGACCGTAAAGTGAAGTTGATCGGGATATCTGCGACTCTAAAGATAGTATCAAAGGAACGTGTTGGACATATTGTGAATAAATATTTGACTGTGCGAAAGCTCTGTGCCAAGTGGATGCCGCGCGAGCTCACAATCGACCAAAAACAACAACAAATTGATGATTCTGAGCTGTGTTTGAACCTGTTTTATCGTAATAAAACCGAATTAATGCGTGAATGAAACATCGCTCCATCATTTCTAACCGGATTCCAATATACAGTCAACCGAGTGGACTACACGCGATGACCCAACTCTAAAGCGTGGAAAGACTCAACAGTCGGCTGGCAAGGTTATGGCATCAGTATTTTGGGATGCGCATAGTGTAATATTCATCGACTATCTTGAAAATGGAAAAACTATCAACAGCGACGAATGAAGAAATCGCTAAAAAAAAAACGGCCCTATTTAAAGAAGAAGAAAGTGCTGTTTCATTAAGACATTGCACCGTGTCACATGTCAATGAAAACGATGGCAAAATTATATGAAGTGGGTTTTGAATTGCTTCTGCATCCACCGTTTGAGGCTAAAGACTAATCGTACAATAAAAATGGTATCGAAAAATTGTATGACCGATATAATCATTGTATCGCCCTTGAAGGAAACTATATTGAATAATGAAATCAAATTTTATCAAATTTTTTTCTGTTTTAGCCTTCGAATATTTCAGCCAAACTGTTAGGTATTTATTTTGCTTGCAGCGTTATAATAAAACTTTTTGAATATCGTAAAATGAGATCAATCGACAAATTTAAATATAAAAACATTTTTAAAAATATTTCATCTCCTATAAATTAAACGGGACCCAGTATATTGTTTTTTAATTGATTCCCCTAATTTTATACACAATTTACAAGAAAAAAAAAATAATATCAATATACAAAAAAAAAAAAAATCAAACAATAAAGCTCATTTCAATTTACAACAAACGAACGGAGGGGAATTCCATTTTATGAATAGAAAAAACATAATTATATGGAAATTATCAATTTCTGCGGGTACTGGGTATTGTTGCTAGCTGTCAACACACTGAATGACTTACTAAATATCGGCATAAGTAGCAAGAAATCTTAAAAGACAGACAAAATGTGACGGACAGACAAACAAAACTGTGGCATTGTAAGTTTCTGCTGTTTGTTCATTAAATGCAAGTTTGTATAAAGTTTTTTTTTTTTCTTTTATTTAGCTGCTGTTTATGCTATTACTGCAACATACAAGTGGTTCCATAAATAACTTAACAAAAAATATATATTATGTATAATAAAAAATAAAAAAACTGTCATAGATACTCGAGCCTAAACTAAATAATTACATATATACTACAGAATGTGTTGCTGTTGCTTCTGCTTCTAAAACAACTGCTGTTGTAGATTTTTATTTTATTTTTCATATCATTTTCGATGCGCTCTATTGACCTCAATTTTTCCCTGTTGAAAATTTGTTAAACATAAAAATATAAAAATGTTGGAAAATTTTTTTTAAAAGATTTATTTATTAATTTCATTTAAATTATACATAAAACAAATTTTTAAATTTTTCTCTTAAACACATTATAGATGTTTAAACAGTATAATTTATGATTTCGTACTTTTGAAAATTATAAAAAAAAAAATATTTTCAAAAATGGGGGAAATCATTAATTAAATTTAGGTAATATTAATTGGAAGTGCTAAAATTTGATAAAATGATTTATGAAAAAAGAACACTCATACATATAAGTGGGATCGAACCCACAATCTTCCGTGTAACAGGCTAACGCGCCATTTGTTTTTTTTTAATCAAAATGTTGCTGAAAATATACAGTAGCGGTCAAAACATTTGGAACTGCGATCGCATTTTAACTTTTCATTGATTTATTTTCTCCAAATCACATTTTGTTACTAAAATAATTTTTTTTTCATGTCATCCATCATACATTGTTTTTGTTAAAAATATAAAAAAATAAATGTCGTTAAAGTAAGACAATAAAAAATTAATTTTAAAATAGGCTTTCAAAATGTACACTCAGAATATTATGTAGTTAACTGTTTGTAGTTTAATAAAAAAGTTTTCCGTTTCATTTAAAAATAAAGGAACATACATTTATTTTTCAAAGAAATATCTATATTAACTTTTTTATACATTTATTCGAAATAATTTACTATCATTTACCGATTTTTTTCAGTTTCATTTATTTTTTTCATTTGTTTGAAATTTAATAAAAATTTACCCACAAAACGGAAACTTGTGGTTTATTTGTGTCCGTAACAGTTATAACAAATTTAAATTTTGTTTGCTGTCTGTTTCAAAAAAAATATTCAAAAAATTTCAATTTGTTTTTTTATTTAAATTGGTTGTATATATACAAAATTTTTCAATACAATTTACAAGAACTTCATAAACACATATACATATAGAAAAGACATTCATACAAAAAGTATTTATAGCTTCATATGCATACATACATTTTGTATTGTACGAGTATATTAAAAAAAAAAAAAAACAAAAAATACAAAAACGGAAATAATTTCAAATAAATGAAAAAAACATTTATTTTTTAATGATTGGTAGGTAAAACTTTGACATTTATTTTAACTGATTATATCATTTGTTTCTTACGGATGTGTCAGTTGATTAAACAACATTTAAAAATAAATAACAAATGGCATTTAATTTAAATGAAAATTAAGTTGACCGGTTTTTAAATGAAATATCATTTCTTTTAAATGATATTTTCAGTTATTTTAACTTACAAACTTTTTTAAGTGTAGCTGTTGAAAACATTTGCAATTCTTATTATTCTTACTGTTAACCAGGGACTGAAACCGAACCCAAACGCTGTTTATAGAAACTTTGAATCCGAACCCGCTGAACCCAAAAATTTAATCAGGTTCGGTTTCAAAAATATAAAAAAATATTCTAGCTGTTCATGGCGTGAAAAATGTTTGATAGAAAAATCATAAAAAATATTAAATTTTTTGCATTCCTTTTAAGCAAATACTTGATTAATGTAGAGCGATTTGCAAAAAAATTGTGAACACCAAAAATTTCTTTGTAACTAAAAGCTAAATTTGAAAAAAGCCGTACTGACTAGATGAAATTCCAGTTATGACATGGTATAAGTCTTATTGGAATACAGAAATTTTTTTTCGGAATTACTGGATGCTATGAATGATAATATTTGAAATATGTGTGAAGAATTCGTAGAAGTTTTTGAACCTGTTAAAAAATTTCCGCTGAAACTACAACAAGAACAGATGACTTTTGGCGATTTTTGTAGAATGTGGCTTAGTTTTAAATTAGAGTTAACAAAAGATGACAAAACAAAAACATTTTCACAAGAAATATATTTAAATACTATAAAAAGAAAAAACAACTTTATTATTAATCCACTATTGTTTGCAGCATTATATCAAGATAGCAGATTTAAGTTAATGCTAAGTCCCGAAGATGTTGAAAATGCTAAAAAACATATTTTAAAATCAATTGAAATTTTCAAAAATTTGCAAATGGAAAGAGCGCAATATCTTGTTCTTCAGAAGATGATGAAGTTATGCGCGAACAAGTTTTAAAAAAGAAGGAACGATTGTCTTTAAATGAGAGGGCCTTCTCAGCCTTGAAATTCTTTTTGTCGCCACAAAGAACAAATTTAAAAGAAGAAAACTTAAAGAATATATTAATTGTAAAATTAAATGAAATTTTCTTTGAAAAATTCATAAATTTCCTATTTATAAAACATTTATACTTTTTTTAAATGTTGAACCCGAACCCTGAACCGAACCCGAACCTGTATTTTATATTTCGGTTATCCCGAACCCGAACCCATTTTTTTTAGGGTTTCAGTCTCTGCTCTTAACCATACTATTAACACTAACAAATGCTAGGAAATAACGGTGATCGCATTTCACTAAAAAATTCATCATAATTATTTTGTTTTAATAAGATATGAATCCATAACATCATAACATTGACTTTTATGAAAAATGGCAGGAAACAAATACAATTCTGAGTTCAGGGTCAAAGTTTTAATGATTTTAAAAATAGAATTTCTCAAAAAGAGATTTCTTTAAATATTCCTTCCCAAAATCAACAATTTGTCGCATTGTTATTTGTGGTGACATCCATACAACTCACAAGGGAGGAAGAGGAAGACCCCGTACTACTACTGTAAGGGAAGACAGAAAAAATAAGACAGTTTTTACGAAGTATCCTAAAGCAGTTCCTAGAGAAGCTGAACTTTCCACAGATGCCAGTCTTTCCGCCATTAAAAGAAGGGTTCTCGGGCCCTAGAAGTTCGGGTCTTAGAAGTTTTAGATTCACAAAATTAAACCTTTGTGTCGGAAAAAAATAGAAAAATTCGGCACCCATTTAAATTGCATTCAACAGCAATGCAAAAACGTACTATAAAATGAGTCTAAATTCAACCTCCGAGGTTCAGATGGAAGAGACTATATTCGACGACCACGAGGCGAAAAGTTTTATCCCATACAATCGCCAAAGTGAAGCACGGAGGTGGAAATGGGATTGACCCAATTCAGCGGATTACTAATACAATGACCGGCACATTATAACAGGTCAATTAAAAAGTCCCCGGCCAAATTCGTTTTTTTTTATTCAACATAGTTCCCTTAAAGGGGTGATACACTGATTATGGCGACCCTCCAACTTTTCGATACCATTTTTGTAGTACGATTTGTCCTTTGCTTTAAAATAGGCCTCAGTTTCGGCGATGACCTCTTCATTCGACGAAAATTTCTTCCCAGCGAATATTCTTTTGAGATCTGAGAACAGGAAATAGTCGCTGGGGGCCAGATCTGGAGAATACGGTGAATGCGGAAGCAATTCGAAGCTTAATTCATGGAATTTCGACTTCGTTTTCAATGACTTGTTTTTGGTCGAAAGTGAGCTTGCACAGAGCTTTTTCATACCCAAATATTCGTACACGTTCAGTTGATATCTTTAGAGAGCCTGCTATTTTATTCAATTTCAATTTACGGTCATTCGAAATCATTTTGTGGAGTTTTTTGATATTTTCGTCCGTAACAACATCTTTTGGGCATCCACTGCGTTCACCGTCTTCGGTGCTCATTTTACCACGTCTAAACTTAGCTTACCAATCCTTGATGGCTGATTTTCCTGGGGCAGTATCCGGAAACTCGTCATCAAGCCAAGTTTTTGCTTCAACTATATTTTTTCCTTCAAAAAGCAATATTTTATCAACACGCGAAAGTCCTTTTTATCCATTTTTTCACAAATGATCCGACAGCTGTCAAATTTATACACGTGTCTTTTAAAGGTTAGGGCTAACTAAAAATCATATTGATTTAAGTCTAGTAGCGACATCTATGCATCAGGCCGGGGACTTCTCAATTCACCTGTTACATATAGAGACCTTTTAAACTCCGTTATGCGTTCATATGCTGAATAGGAAATGCTACTTTCATGGACATTCCAGAATGATAACGACTCTAAACATACGGCAGGGGTTGTAAAAGTATGGTTGGAGGAAAATAATATTAGTGTCATGTCGTGGCCGCCAAAATCTCCCGATCTCAACCCGATTGAGAACATGTGGATGATTGCAAAACGGAATATTGGTAATAAAGTATGGTGATGAACTTTTCGCCGAGTTGGAAAAGCAGTGGAATAAAATTCCCGAAGATTATATTAAAAAAGATAGTTTGAGGTAATAAAAAAATAACGGCTATGCTACAAAATACTGAATATTGAAATCAATTTTAAGATTTGTATAATAGTTTCTTTTTAGAGTTGCAAATATTTTGAACACATGTATTTTATTTTTAATTTTTTTATGGTCGTAAAGTAATGAATATTTTTTTTTATTGTAAAATAATATGCAATAACTGAATTTAATAAAAAAAAAATAAAAAACGAATGTTGGAAGTCTTTGTTAAAAGAAAATAAAGAATAAGGCAAAAGGTGATTGTAGTTGCAAATGTTTTGAACACCACTGTATGTAAAATGGTACGAAACTATTTTGTTTAAAAATATTTTTAATTTTATTGTCTTATTTTTTACAACACTTTTAAGCGACATTGGGCCGCTGAAAGCTCTCTAACTCTGTGCTCATTTGTCAGTAATAGTTTAAAACTGATTTATTTTGTCAGTAATACGGGTGGTTTAAACTGATTAATTTTTCAGAACAATTTTCTATTAAAACTCAAAATACACTTAGGGTTTCTTTTATTTTTAGAAAATTTTTACTTAACTTTCAGTTATTTTGAAAGGGAAATCTACTTATTTCTAATTACTGTTTCTACCCACAAAAATCTTTAGAACTTATTTTGTTTTTTTTTTTTATTTATTATACTTGTGGTTTGTAATAAGATCAGTTAGAAATTGTTTTTCTAAAATTAATATTATAATTTCGTTTTTAAGTTTTATTAAGTATTTGATAAGTCACGTCAGCAGTTTCTAGGGCTTTAAAGAATTAATTAATACTAAACTTATCAATAACAAAGTTATCTTTTAAAATGCTAAATGGTAAACAATCAGTAACAGTAAATTGAAAAATAAAAATAAAGTCAGTCAAGTCGATGTATATTATACCCTACACCAATCTTTTCGAGTACACTTCAAAAAAAAAAAACCCTTAAAAAAAAAAATAATGTGGCCCCCTGCAGTTTAAAAAAAAATATAAAAGATATCTGTATTTATTTCAAAAATAAATCTTGAACCTGGGGGGTTTTTAAATTGTAGTATATAGCGCCGCAGGTGAATGGTTGTTTTTAGGAAATTCCATTTCGTTCAATGCAAATTTAAATAATTTAATAAATTAATATTATTTGAATTCGTAAGAAAACTTCCATTCCTTTGACTACCCATACTTTATGTTTGGTATATTAACTGGTTGTTTAAGACTCCCAAGGTGTCTTCATTGGTCTAGTGTCCACAATTTACAATTTATAATTTTTGATACAGTTAGAAATGTTGCTAACTGCGACAGCCAGCTGTACTAAAATTAAGTACCCTGCGGGAAAAGTACCCATCCCACGTGACCGGTTCATTGTGATAGGGACAGGTCACGGCACTGGTCACCTTAACATGGGCTTGTCCTAGAGGGGGGGGGGGGGGGGTCAATTGCCCTCTGTGGCATGTCACAGGACTAGTCTAAAAGAACATGCCATGACTTTAAAACCGGTCACGTGGAGGGTACTTTAGGAATCGGTCCTATTTTCACTTATCTCGTAATATGTATTTCGGAACCGGTCCATTTTTCACTTATCACGGGACAGGTCCCAATTACCAACACAGATTTCATTCTGGTTTGCTACAAAACACTTTGTTCCACCGTAGTTTATCCCATCTGACCACCTCTCAATGAAAACAGATTTCATATATGAGCCAATTCAACGTACTAACCATGACATCCTGATACCCAGCTGCGATTCTGGATTCATGGGAGTTAAAACCCTTCCGGAATACACTCATGACTCCGTACTCTCAGAAGACATACCCTGTTGCCATAGAAACCTCATTTAGCCTGATCGGATGTTCAATTGCCTTAAGGGGTTAAGTGAGTTTCGAAGGCTCAAAAAAAGAGCATTTTTATTGGTTTTTTTAAATATGTATGTTATATCAATTGAAATATTTTATTCAAACAATTTAGCATATCAAAGAAATGTGAATTTTTTATTTTCTTTGACCCCTAAAAACAATTCTCTCGGCTTAGGATAACTCATGACTGGTTCATTTGAAATTAAAAATAAAAACAATTTATTCTGTTAGTAGATGTACAAATCTCGTGCTTAAACCGAGGACCCAATTAACCAGGATGAACAAACTTCCAAATTTTTAGCCACTCATGATGTCATAATACCAAATGGTGCGACTTCAAAAAAATTCTTAATCGATACCACGAAATTCTTTGCCGATTTGCGGAAACATTTAGCCTCTAGCAAGAGTTGTAGCGCAAGTACAGTGATTGTGATGTGAATGTATACATGTTTGAATTGGTACAACCCTTGCTAGAGGCTAAGTTTTTCTGTAAATCGGCTAAGAATTTCGTGGTCTCGACTGTAGTCGCACCATTTGGCATCATGGGTGGCTAAAAATTTTATAGTTTGTACAACCTGATTTATAGGGTCCTTGGTTCAAGTACCTTATGTAAGTGAGTTTCGAAGGCTCCAAAAAAAGCGCATTTTTACTGATTTTTTTTTTAAATTTATCAATTGAAATATTTTATTCAAACAATTTAGCATATCAAAAATACCAAGAACTTTAAGAAACAATTTTCTCGGATTAGGATAACTCATGACTACTGGTTCATCTGAAATTTAAAAAGAAAACAATTTTTTCTGTTAGTAGATGTATAAAGCTCGTGCTTTAACTAAGGAAAATAAGTAAAAAAGGCTGAAATTCGGCTGTGACGAATCTTTGAGTACCCTTAACCAATATTCTAAAAAAATGTTATCTACTGTAGGTGAAAAACAAATTTTGTGGAGGAAAAAATCTTGAGAAGATAAAAATTTTTTGAGGTGGAAAAAGTTTTTTGTAGTGAAATAAATGTTAGTGGTAAATAAAAAATATTCAATTCTAAGTGAATGGTAAATAAAAAAGTTAAAATATTTTACTTGCCAGTCACTACTCTGAAATTGTACTAATATACACCGATTTGTATGGAAAATTTAGAGGTACCTTCATATTTTCACTCATAACTTTTTAACCGCTGGATCGATTTTGCACATTTCTCGGGAGGATGGCCTAATCTAGGTAAAAAAGAGCTCCTCCGTCTTTGCCACTTAATCGCCATTTCAACAGACAGACGGACATCGTCAAATCGACTGAAATATTGCCTAAGAAACACTAATATATATACTTATTGCGGTCGTAGACCTATATTTCCACCATATATGGTGGAAAAATTAAATTAGAATTTTTGACGGAGTTGTGAACAGAAATGTGCATTTTTTGGTAAAATTTTCACCACGTATAAGTTGAGATAAAAAAAGAAAATTATTCATTCAAGCACTAGATAATTTTGTTTTGAAGAAGAGTGCAAAGTTTTAACAAGTCGGTTCCCAACTTTTTGAGAAATCATGACTTACGACTACAAAAAAAAAAGTTTTGAAAAAACGCGATTGAAGTTTAAAAAAAAATAGACTTACATATAATGATCGATTCCGGCATCATAAAGTAAAGCACCTGCTGCAGCGGGCAACTTTTGGTTCATACTTTTGCTCTTGTCTGTGACGATTTCAAACCCACCTAACGCCCAGCACGATTCTACCTAGATACCAAACCAGATACCAGATCCAGTATCGTTAGAGGTAAAAAGTATCAGTATAATCCTCAAGTAGTTTAGATGGGTTACCCCAGTCCGGTCTACTCGAGATAATTACTCTATACTTTTTAGCGAATTCTATACAGGATATCATGTTATCCAAAGGCATTATAAACATCGAACAAAGTTCCGAAAGTCTCTCAATTATAAGACCATGCCCTGTGTTCCAGGGTGTGCATACTGATTTCATAGCCTCAACCTGTATATAAAGATCCAGGGGTAGCATGTACCCATACTTATATCTTTACAGCTGTATCGGTTTTTTGGACCTGGAAAGGCCCATATCAATATTAAAAGATTTTTGTTTTTTTTATAAAAAAAAAGATATTACAAAATATTGTGCAATTTAAAATTCATTTCACTATTTGATATTTAAATATGTGATAACAAATGGGTGGAGTTAGTGATTTGCAAAACACATATTAAAAGTTCAATCAAAATGATTTATAAATTAAAGACAACATAAAATATTTACATGAATAAGTAATAAGAACAAGGTTGTTGCTCTGTGCATTTTAAAAGAAACTTAAATAAAGAAATTACTTAAACTTTATACACATGTTTGCTTTTGTTGTTTGTTTTTAATACAGTAAAAAAAGATACAATTATGTATTAACATCATCTGTGTCCTATCTGATAGATGCATGTTCTTGACTATAGTTTGGATAGTTCTCTGACACTATCATCAAGTTGCTGGGTTGGTTGTCTGATTGTTTGTGGAAAAAGTAGGCGTTCAATTACAAAAGCAAATATAAACATTTACAGAAGCAACGAGGTATAATCAAACAAACAATAGAAAGCGACAATGACAATGTTTGGAAAAGTTTATCATCATCAACATCATCACCACCACCATATTGAATGGGATATGTACTTATAGACAGAGCTTTAAAAGAATACAATTCTTACAAAATGTGTCTAAATCTGTTACTTTAAATGTCTAAATGTCTAAATTGATTAAATGATTTTTGATCAGTCATTAGCTATTCAATCGGTTGTCATTCGTAAACCATTTTAATATTAAAAATACTGAATTTTTTATAAATTTAATTTGTTTTTCTCTGGCTTTTATTAACTACTAACATTTCAAAAAGAATTAATTATTTAAAAAGCTGAACTTTTTAAAACACACAATATCTAAGAGCGAAAGAGAGTTTACGAGGACATTAAAAAAAACGCAGCATACCAAGCAATTTGATTTAAATGCATTGGAAGCGGAAAACAGTAGGTGTTATTGTAAAAGCCTAGGTGACTGAATAATTTTACTTGCCTGTTGTTGGCAATGATGATGATGATGTTGATGATGATGATGATGGCGATGTTGAAGATGGCAATGTTGAATGACATGTCTATGTTGAACTCAATTTAAATAATAATTTCCGTTTTTAAGGATAATTAAATGATAAAAACTGTCTATATAAAAAGAAAATGATTAACTTTGAAAAATGGAGCTTTTAACATTGAAACGTTGTGTGTTATCAACGAATTACATGTAGAGTATTCACAGAATGACCTTTTTAAAAAACCGGTTTTTCGGTTTATTCGAAAAATTGTTTTTTTTCTTGTAGAACTGGTTTCGGTTTTTGTAAAAAAAAGTGTTTACCGTTTATTTTATGCACCCATGTGAAATTTGAATATATATATATGAATTTAAATGATCATATCTGGGCTGGTATATTATCATATATGACCATACATGATAACATACATTTCCATATATCTTAGGATACGTAATTTGAGGGTATATGGCCGTATATTATCATATATAATAATATATGATCATATATGCTCACATATTATCATATATGCTCATGAACATATATGCTTGTATATGACCACAACGGGGCAAAGTCCGCTACGCGCAGGCTTTTCTCCCTTTTTCCTCTTTCCGTAGGAATTTTCAGAAATCTCGCTTGAGAGGTTATCTACGCCGGAGGAGAAACCTGCATACCAAATTTCAGCTTCATAGCTCTAGTGGTTTTGCCAGGCTGTCAAAGGAAGAATTTTCCCTTTTTTTGCCTCCCTGTTGGATTTTCCAATAAAAAAAACCCTAGTAGCTGCTGTCTACTCCGGAAGGAGGAACATACTAAATTTCAACTTCCTAGCGCTAATGGTTTTGGCAGGCCGTCAAGTGGAGAATTTTCCTCCTTTTACCCCTCTCTGTTATAATTTGCACAAAACATTCCTATTAGCTAATGTCTACGCTGGACGAGAAAACTGTTTTTTACCAAATTTCAACTTCCTAGCTTGAAAGGTTTGGGGTGGCTATTAATGAGATTCTTTTTGCCCCTTCCTGTAGGTATTTTCAAAAATTCCGTCCGAGTGGATATATACACGGAGGTGAAATTTATAACATATACCAAATTTCAACTTCCCAGGTTCAGCGGTTTCGGCAGTCCGTCAAGGGGAAAGTTTCCATTATTTTATTCCCCCCAAAAATTCGATCTTATTTACCCTGAAAGATGAACTTTCATACTAAATTTCACCTTTCTAGCTCGCTAAGGGGGAGACTTTTCCCTGTGTGCTCCTTCCCCTTGGTTTTTCAAAAATCCCTTCTTTGCTTATGTCTACCCGTGAGCAAGAACCTTCATAATAAATTTAAACTTCCTAACTCCAGCGGCTAGGGCAAGTCCCTTAAGAGGGAGACTTTTTCCCTGTGTGTCTCTCCCCATAAGGTTTTTCAAAAATTCCGTCTTATAAAGGGTGATCCATTTCAAGGTTTCCTACTTTTTTAAAGAAAAAAAAAAACAGAAAATTCAAATTTAATGTTGAGTGTTTATTATCATTTGAAAGAACATTCTTTGGCATTTATTTTTTGAAGATTATGTCTATCAAATGTTGGCCGTTGCTACGTCGCAGATGGTCCATCCGTTGAGTCCTATTTTCGATGACTCGTTCGAGCATTTCGACTGGTAACTGTCGAATGACACGCGTGATGCTTTCCTTCAAGGCCTGAATCGAAGCGGGTTTGTCTAACGGTGTGATATCACACGATCTTGGTGGCCAATCGATCGGCCCAAAACGTGAAATTATGTTCTCACCGAAATGTTCTCTCAATAAATCCATTAATTGATGCGATGTGTGGGAAGTGGCGCCGTCTTGTTGAAACCAAATGTCGCCGAGATCACGAGCTTCAATTTCAGGCATCAAATAGTCGGTTATCATGGCACGATAGCGCCGAATCGACTCTTCACGGTCTTCGTGTACACTCTCAGCTACGGCCGCTATATTTTCTTCACAGCGTGCTTGACGTGGTCTATTCGGTCGAATATTATCCAATAATGAATGCTGGGTCTCAAAATGGGTGATGGTGTTGCGAATAGTACGCTCAGTAAGTAGGCCGATTATGTTGACCATAAGTTGAGCGAAGTGCACGAAACACATTCCTTGCAGAAAGTGTATTTTGGTAATAAAGTTGCACGATTTGTAAACGTTGTTCAGGCGTAAGTCTTTCCATTATGAAATGCCAAACAATACAAATACAAAAATAACATGACAGCGTGACACGACTCATAAGTGACCTGTCAAAAAAAGGCTATTGAAAAATGTATCTCGAAATGGATCACCCAGCTCCCCAGCTCCACCGGTTTTTCGTCAAGGTGGAGAATTTTGTAAAAATCGAAAGTCCTCAATCATTCGTAACTTTAGGAATTATACTGAGAGAATTATCTAAACGATATTAATTAAATTTTGCATAAATGTAATGAAATTGCACTGGACTTTGTCCCTTAAAACTTTTCGTTAAATTAATAATTTTCATAAAATTTTATAAAAAACTAGCTGACCCGGCAAACGTTGTTCTGCCTAGGAATAGGATTACATTATTATCTAGGTAGCTCGCACAAAGTTTGAATATTCTCACAATAATAGTACCCCAGATATGCAATAATAAATTTGTACTTCGTATGGGAGGTGCCACGCCCATTGCTTGGATCCCCCATATTTTTTGGAAGATTATGAATATTATTATCAAAGAAGCTCACACAAAGTTTGAAGACTCCCACTTTAATAGTACCCCAGATATGCAATAATGAATGTTTTCTTCGTATGGGAGGTGCCACGCCCATTGCTTGGATGGCACTCATTTTTTTGGGAGATTATGAGTATTATTATAAAAAAAGCTCACACAAAGTTTGAAGACTCCCACTGTAACAGTACTCCAGATATACAAAAATACATTTTTACTTCGTATGGGAGGTGCCACGCCCATTGTACCCATATAGGTCAATTGTGAATCTAAACCATTCAGGGATCAAATAAAACAGACACAACAAATTTCATCGAAATCGGCCCAGCCGTTAAGGAGGAGTGCAGTCACTAACACACGTACAGGAGAATTATATATATAAAGATATCACTTATTTTATTAAAACTTTTCATACACCCAATGAAGAAGTTTCATTGAGAAACTAGTTTTATAAACACAGAGTGGGGCAACAAGAATTATCTGGTTTTCTCTCGTTATAAGTTTTGTTTAAAGCGAACACTTTTTTGGCTTTTAACTGATTATGTTTATTTAAACTTATATATCTTTTGCAATTATTTGTGGAAAATTATGTCCTACAAAAGGCCCCAATGCAAATTTGTGGGATTACATTTTGCATAACTATGAGCAGCATTTGTTTTGGCTCGGTTCACATACACCAACGACTTCAAATATCCCCAGAGGAAAAAGTCCAGGACATTTAAATTGGAAGATCCGGCTGGACAAGCCGAAACGCGGTATAACACGCTCTGGGAAAGCATCCTTCAAAATACGCATTGTGTCGGATGCAGTTAGACAATTAGCTCTGTCCTGCTGGAACAACATGTCCTCCAAATCTAGGTCCGTTTCGAAAAATTCAGTTAGCATGGCTCTATAGCGGTCGCCGTTCACCGTTATAGCTTTACCGACGGTTTCTTCGCAGAAAATAAGGTTCAATCACTTTTCTCACGTAAATGCATCACACACGATGACTTTGAGAGGGTGTATGAATTATACTTGGATTTTCCGTCCCCGAGAATTTTGCTTAGTGACGTGCCCGCTAAGATAAAAATAGGAAGTTTACGTTGCGTTAACACCACTGACGAATTATTACGCGCATTATCTCGTGTGTCTACTAGATGAATATCAAAACCAAACTGACACACGAAGCCATTTGCAGAAATAGCAGCACTTTCCAATAGGGTGATACTTATTGCCCCACCTTGTATGTATGTATATACATATCTGTTATTTTTTTTTTAAGTGAGAACAATTTTTTAAAAAATTGTTTACTTAAATGTATAAAGGTATTTATTTACTCTTATCAACTTTGAATTTTACTGTAATAGTGTGTGAGTGAATACCTTACATAGTATATTCAAAAAGTAACTATTATTTTGAAAAAAAAAACAATTAACATCAAAATATATACGTTTCAATTAGACAATACCGTTTTTTAAATAAATTTATTCGATTTCAAAAAGTGGATCTTCATAATAAAATCGTTCATTTTGATGCCGATACAAATCGATTTTGTTTTTTTTTTTTGCAATCTTTTACCTAATAATAGTTATGCCACAAATAATTGACTCCCTAGAAACCCTCCTTGAGACTTATTTCTCGTGGTCAAAATAACCCTAACGATTAACATGAATAGAGAATACTTTTTGATAAACTTTTACTCCTTAGGCGTAAGTAAGTGCCCCAAACGGTGTTGTAAGTTTAGGGGATTTTATTTCTTGAATGGGGATACAAATTTTGTTTGGGGATCCGTGGATTTTTTTTTGGGATAACAACCAAATTTAAGGGGATTTTTGGGGATAAACTATTAACAATATTATAATAAAAGTTAATTATCTTTTTTAACCCTATTAATAATTTTAGAATTGTTGGAAACAGTGCATACTTTAGAATATTCGATACTGCCCATTTTTTTTAAGTATTAATTCGATACTACTCAATAAATGTAAAAAACATTTAATCAAAAAAGGGGTTATATTTTCATACCAAAAACAGGTTAACATTTTCATAATGGTTTTCAAACCTAATTACCCTTGTATACAGAAAAATACAACTCTGGAAGTATTGAGTACTCAATACCCAAATGCTCAATACTGTTTTAACTCAATAGCTGTGAATAGTTTCAAGTTAGACAAATTTGTGAGGAGAGACAAAAAGTTTTATAGTAACATACGTGACATTTTTTAATATTTTTTTTTTTAATTAAAAACCTAATGATTTTTTTGCCACAAATTTATTATAAAACGTTTTTTTTTTGTCTATCCCGAAAAGTAGTAGTTTTTGAGATACGAGGTTAAGATACAATGTCCCGGTAGCTTCTACCTGGAAATTTGACAGACACATTTGTTGTTGTATATAAAGTTTAAGTTTGAATGTTGATTGATACAAATTACTAGATACAGATAACCAAAGTTTATATGGAAATATCTGTGGTTAATGTTTAACCTTGGTTGTTTTTAAAATAAGTTACCCGTCTTAGATTTCAAAAGAGTTAGCTTCATTTAAAATGACATTTGTGAAAAATAACTGCTTTAGAAGAGCAAAATCAAAATTAAATGATACTTTGGAATCAATGAAAATTTGACTCCTTAAAAATAACTTTCATTTATTTTTGCTGGGTCACCAACAAAATCCAGTACCAGAAAAGAAAAAATGTGCCCTGGCCGGTATTGGATTAAAAAAATTCGTTCTCTTTATCTTAAACTAGCGGATCTCGGCGTGCTTCGCTTCGCATGAATACGTATTTATTGTTGTTTTTTTTTATATGGACAAAATTACATGTTGACATGAAAAGTCATAACTCACGAACGCGTCGACCGATTTCGTGCAAACTTTAGATAAACCATCTGCACGACCATACGAACAAACCCTAAAAATCGAATCCGGTTTGACCGTTCGTGAGTTATAAAGTCACAACACCATTCCAACAATTTCTTATATATATCTTAAATTTGCCATAAGTACAAATAAAATTAATTTAGGTTAGGTCGAAAGAAGGATGAAGCATCGAAATGCAACCTCAAATCGTTACGATATACGCCTAGGCCTCTGCTGTTGTGTGCTCCTTAAGAACATGGAGATTCATTGTTAACGTCCGGTATTTAGAAACCTGGTTTCCCGGACGTAACTGCTCAAGGTTTTCCAGTCGACGTTTCTCAGGGATTCTAGGTCCGATATAACATCGCTCCCGAGGTGCCTGGATCTTTATTCTGCAAATGCCTGACAGTGGCAGAGAAAGTGCTCCAGCGTCTCGCTCTCCTCGCCACACGCTCTACACTCATCAGAATCTGCCCGTCCAATCTGGTACAGTTGTGCTCGTAATCCTGCATGACCATACTGACCTCGGACTTACTCCCATTAAGGAGGCCTTTAGTCCTCTTCCTGTCTGGGTTACCCCACAAAATCTTAGTGGTCCTGGCCACCGTCCCATTGTTCCAACAGGCCGTGTGGGTTTCTCTTGCTTACGCCTTTAATTCCGCTTTCGTTGCCTCAAACGGTTTTGCGTTCGCCAAGTTAACTGGCTCAAGTTTTCTTCCCCCGATGGCTAGTGTATTAGCCCTTTAGTTCCCGGCTATCCCCGAGTGGCCCGGTACCCATATAATATGAATCCTGCCCCCAGAGGAAAACTCGGTAATGGCCCTTCTACAGTCCAGTAAGGTTCTGGGCTTAACCCTACTAACTGATATCGCCCTAATTGCCCTTTGGCTATTGGTGAATATGTTAGCCTCTACTCGCCCCATATTCGATTCAATCCATCCCACACACTCCGTAATAGCACGGACTTCCGCTTGGAAGCTGGTGTTGTTATCAGGAAGACGGTAGGATATCTCGGTTTCCGGGTTCTCAATATAGACCCCCATACCCGTTTAATTGCTCATTTTAGATCCGTCTGTGTAGCAACAGATCCCAACGGGCATCTGCTCCAGAGTTCCGCTCGACCATTCTCCCCTATCAGGGATCATAATCTCGCAGTTTTCGTCTCCGGTATGCGGTCGAGCATGTCAGATGAGTGTGTGTATCCGGACAACGTGCCCAGTATACACTGATGGCCTGCTCTGAAATCACCTACATAAAACTCGCCAAGAGATAAGAGGCGTTCGGCCGCGAGTGCCGCCTCGTACATCACCTGCAATTCGATTGGTGGTATATCCAGCAAATTAACTCTGCAAATGATTTAAATTATAAATATATGTTTTATTTTAAATTAAAAAACATGAATTTTGTTCAAAAACATTTTGGGGATTTTTGGGGACCAAAAAATAACAATTTGCAGATTTTCGGGGATAAAGGCTTTGAAAAAACTGACAACACTGGCCCCCTCTTCATATCTACTTTATACATACAAGTATTAATTTTATCTTTTATCTGTAAAATTAAAGGCGCCCAAAACCTCTTAAGCAAGCATACTAGCATCAAAGTGTTAATTAATAAATTCTAAATAATTTCTGAACATAATGTTTAACATGGTTTTTCGAACCCATAAAACGTTAAAATATATCGTTCTACTGATAACCGTAATAGTACATTAAAAAAAATCTATATTTCTAAAGAGTGACTACTTAGTCATTCATTGAAACTTATAGTTAACGTACATACAAATTTTTGTATACTTATAAGAAAAAAAAAACTTAAAAATGCTTAAATTAAACAAATTTTTTGCATAGACATTAAAATTATAATAACATTACAATAAAATTAAAATTTGCGTGTTTGAGTGTGTAAAAAAAATAAAAATTAAAAACCCAACAAAATGTATACAAAAGAGTTGATGAATCACATTGGTGATTATTTACGCCGTATTATAGAATTACAAGTGTTGGATATAACTAAAACTAAAGATAGAGGTAAATGATTGTTACGGTGCGGTTACTAATTTCTTATGGATGAAAATCCATTCAAAAGAAGATCTATTTATTTTGTGATAATTGTAAAATATTACATATTTTCTTTCATGAGTCATGAGTAAATAAATATAATTGTAATTATCAAAGAAATATTTCATATATTGAATTATTTACAATTTAAAATAAAAATACACTAAAAAAAATGAACTAGAATTTCTAAATTAACTTATTTAGAGAAAAAATTTAAATGTAAACGGCGCCAAAGACACTTTTTACCAAAATTTAATAAAATTTTCCTTGTAATTAAGAAACAAATTTTACTTAAAATTTGGTAAAAAAAATTCTAAATTATAGAAAAATTTTACTACTGAGAACTAAATTTTTGTTAGAAAACAGTTAAATTTCTTCCTAATTAGTTCATACATCATCTAAAATTTTACTGTTAGTTGGGAAATGTTTACTTGGTTTTAAGAAACATTTTATTCTATTTAAGTTCATTCCCACTTTCGGAGGACTTCCGGTTTGTGTGCACACTGCTCTTAAAAGGCTTTTTGCTATACATTTTTGTCTTAAAATTAAATTGAATTATACAAAATTCATGTATTTAAAATATAAATTAAATTTCATTAGCAAAAAGGTAAACAAATTAAAAAAAATGTACTGCAGGTTTTTTTTATATGGGAGTAGTGTTCAGTCTTTTAAATAGGTTTAGTTTTTAATAGGTTTATTATATTTTAGTTTTTAATAGGTTTCTGTCTGTCTGTGTTCTGTCTTTTAAACTGTCAACACGCATTTTGTCCGCATATATCGTTTATGTTTTTAGTGTCGTTAAATCGAACTTAAACGCGCCGTTTTTTTGTCCAGTGTTGATATAATAATAATTACAATAAACCAATTAATAAAAAAATAAAAAAACTGAAAGGGGCAAAGGGCTTTAATGTCTCTATTTGCCTGTGTTATTGTTGCTAGATTTTTTTCCTTCCCTTTCCTCTCCCTTTTTTAATTTTTTTTCTCTATTTTGCATGGTACAACCGCCTTGTATTCTTTTTGTTGTTGGGCCTATTAGTGATGAAGGCATAGCACTGATCACTGAGTAACCAATTCAGCAACAAAGTGTGTACCCGGTTGTTGTACTATTGCAGATATATTGCATATTGTCTGTACTCTTCAACACTACTCCCTCTTTTCTCCCTCTCAAAACATATTTTCCTAATTCTAACACAATGCACTGCATTAGTAGGGGACATCCCCTGAGTGTTAGTCTAACGTAAAAAAAAAAAAAAAAGGATATCCTGAAACGTAATAAATTGTGACCAAGTCAGATCCTATTCGTAGTTAATTAACGGTTCTGCTTGATAGAACTTCAAAAAGGGATGCCCTAAGTGACCCACGGCATCTGTGGCTAAGGAACACTGGGGGTCTCCTTTGTCGTCTTAAATGAACTAATTTAAGGAAATTGTTGCAAAAATACAAAATATCACAGTTACATTTCTTGTTATTATTGGAAAATGGAAAAATGTCATAAGTTCATTTTATGGGATTTTTAGCTTAAAATTTATTTGACATTTACAAATTTAAACTTTTAAGTGAAAAAAAATAGTTCGATAAATATAAAGTTTAATAAGCGCTATGTCAATTAAAGTAAAGCCATTATGCCGTAATGTATAAAATGTGCCTGCGATATTTTGTATTGTAGTCAACAAACAAATTTATTACATAAAAGCGCAAATTCGAAATTTTTTACCCTTTGCTAACAAAATTTTAAGTTCAATATTTAAGACTTTAAGTTCGATGTTTGAGACTGTTAATTAAAGATGGGCACGTGAGACATTTTTGACTCACGCACCAAAAAATAACAATCATGCACGATAATTTTTTTAAAATGGTTACTTTAATTTGTTTCCTTTAATAATATTTGTCTTGGAAATTAGGAAAACTAACTAGTTTGTTTTTAATTTATTGTTTTTTTTTTTTTTTTTTGGAATAGAATATTGAAAATAATTTAAACGTTTTCCAACAAAAAAAAATCCTATACCAAATTTTATTATTTTTTAAAAATTAGAAAACTTTTACTTGAAAAAAAGAATATTTGGTTAACTAAGTTGCATGAAAATTTTCCTTAGAAATAGTTCATCAGTTTCTAAAATCAAGTAAATTTTTATTATTACTTTTTGTTTTTAATTGTCTAAACTAATTATTAGAAAACAATTCTTCAAAATTAGAAAGTGGTATACTTAAAAACTGAATTAGGAAATGGCTTTCTAAAATTTAGTTAATTTTACTACTCGCGAACAAAAAATGAACACACATTAAGTTCAAGTACTTTTTTACTTTTTTTTTTCAAGTACATTTTTTGAACTAAATGGGAGTAAATTATGTCCTAAATTTTTTTTTTGAACTAAACTTAATTTTATAACATTTGAGTATGCAATTTTCTTAAAACTAAGATGTTTTTTCTTAAAACTATGATGTTTTTTCTTAAAATTAATAAATTTTTATTTAATTGACTTGTTTTTTCCTAAAATCAAGAAATATTACTTAGGAAAAATATGAACTATTTCTGAGTATATAAACTATTTCGTTTTTCCTCAAACTTAAGAATTTGCATTCTTTTTAAGAAAATGTTTCTAAATTTTAATTAAATTTTACTTACATTGAGGACAATTTATTTTGAAGGAAATTTTTGATTACATTTTAGTTCTTTTTTTTTTTGAGTGTGTAAATAAATAAATAAATAAATAATGATATTGAAATTCTACCGATGATTATTTTTAGGAGACACGTGAAATCATAATATGGAAAATCATAACATGGAATAATTTTTATTTTATTTACTATTTTAAAGAACTAAATAACAAAAATTATAAAATCAATAATGATTTAAAACATTGAATTAAATTATTATTTTAATTGTATTTCACCTTGTTAGTTAAATACATATTTGTTCTTTGTCTAACGAAATATTTTACTACCACACCTATTTTCTTTTAATATCAATTACATTTGAATTGTTCAGTTGTTATTGTTGTTGTTTTTATCAGCCAACAATGAATTATGTACTTGGGAATTCTTAGAACTCCATTGAAAATGTGCGCAATTTAATTTATTAATCGCAATACTATTAATGATATGAAAATCATTTTTTTTATATATTTATTTTTTTTTGGTATTAACGTTCAATTGAGTTAAAATTTAACGCTATTTAAACAATTTGTGATACATACAATTTTTTTCGCAGTGAATTTATTAATTTTGTTGTTAATACACACTTTATTTCTGTGGACTTTTAACAAAAACTTTTACTTAAAAACTTTCAAATTTATTTGACTTTAGGTTTTTTGTCAAAAGAGAAATTTTCATTAAAAAAATAAAATTTCATTTAAATCATTTTTAAATTAAGTGTGAATCTTGTTAAAGTTAATATGATTCTAGTTAAAATAAACTTTTTCATATTTAAATTTTAGATTTTGTTTTTGTTTTTGCATTTAAAAATTAAGTAAAATCATATTTAAAGCAAAAAGAAAGCAAACTTAATTTGATTTCAAAGCTGTTTCTTTGAAAAAATTTTCAAAAAAGCGGTAAAAGAAATGTAATTTAAACTTGGGGAACCAATGAAAAATATTAAGAACCAAAGAATGTTACAATTTTTAAAACCAACAAAATTACCCTGCAGGATAAAAGGTTTTTGGTTGAAGTTCGAACACCAGTCCCGTAACCGGTGAATAAAACAAGGTCGGTCTGAAAGAATCAATTTTTTGGCCGGGAAAAACAGGACCTGACTAAAAGTACCTACCCCATTACTGGTGAAAACACACAGCCTACCGTCAGGACACGTTTTACAAATATCTCTCTAATTAAAGAGATTTTTTTTTTCAAATTAAGCAAAGCTCAATTTCGCAATTTCCATAACTTTTAAAATAACAAAAAGAGCATTAAAGGGTTAACCTAAAAATGTTCATAAAATATAAGATGTTAATATTATAATTGATTTAACTATAAATTCTCTCTGTGTATGCATGGCCAACAATAGTTTAGATGATAGGACGTTTGCCTTGTAAGCAAAACGTTGTATGATAGACCCAGCAAAACCATGGTATCAACTACTTACCAACCTATTTACTCGCTTAATTACTTTTGTTCGCGATGACCCCAAAAGTAATGAGCGGTCATTACATTCTCACTTACAAAAAACACAAAGTAATGGGTAGTCGTTGCCCTCTCGCTTACGAACATCCAACAAATAATGAGTACTCATTACTTTTTGGGCATCGCGAACAAAAGTAATTAAGCGCTTAAATAGGTTGGTAAGTAGTTGATACCATGGTTTTGCTGGCCAACCCTAATAAAGTCCAGTCGATTTTTTAAAATTCTTACTTTTTTAAATAATTGAGTGAATATTAAGTCACATCCCAGGTGTTCCCTTTGAACCAGTCCTGTGACACAAAGCGCCTTTCATCCTCTCCTATGCCACGTTCATGTTAAAGTGGTCGCTCCCTTCCATATAAAAGAATGGGCCCAAGGACCGGGTCCCTGTCCCAATGGACCATTCACGCGACATGGCCTATAACAGGTCCGTTTCCCACAGTGTATTTTTTATAGTGAAAACACAGCCCGTTAAGTTTTAAATTCTATTACTATATACATAAACAGTTAATGTGTTTCTTTATTTTATTTTATTTTTTTTTTGCTCCTTCTTTCACTTGTATTTATTATTGACCACTTTTTTTTTGTTCGTTTTATGTGAATTTGAATTGATTTGATTTGAATTTTAACCCAGTTCTACTTTAAACATGCATAAGTATTTAGCACATAATTTTTTTGTTCGTTTTTTTATATCACTATTGGCTTCTTTGTAGATTTACACTCATACAAAACTGTTAGCACAAATGAACTTATTTTCTCTGTAGTTTTCGTTTTAGGCAGTAATAAGAACAAACTTAACTTATATATATCTCAATTTAAAAAAAAAATGTCCACTTTATTTGAACCACAATTAGTCTCCCATATAGATGGCGCTATTTTTTTTTTTTTTTTGTATACTTCATTAATTTAATTTTTGAATTATGGGTTGAAATTTAACACATTAAATCCTAAGTGAACAATTATTCAGTGGATTTAATTCGCATTCGATTTCTTATGAAAATAATTAAATCAATTGTAACAGTTCTTTTTATTAAATCACTGGGATTTTTATAAATAGAACGAAAGATTTTTTTTATTTTGTCAATCGTTCAATGCGAACATTAAATTTCACTAAACATTAATACAACATATTTCCGTTGTGATTTAAAAAAAAAAATTCCGTTCAGTGATTTAAAATCAGTTTTTTTGCCATTCACTGATTTCACCGTTCAGTATATAAAAAAACAAAAAATCCGTTCAGCAGCTTTTTTCACTTTTACTTAATATAAATTGTTTGAACATTTAAACAAATAAAAATAATTTAGACCTGCTAACTTATCTCAAAATAACTTTACAGTAACCATAACTAGGAATGTCAAATTTATATGAAAGTATATATGGTTTACGGTTATTTTAGTTATTTTTTGGTTAAGTAAATTCCAATTACTAAATTTGACAAATTTGCACATTTTAAACTCTGATTTTTGGTTTGTTATTTGCTTTTTTAGTGTAAATTTTTTAGTGCTAAAAAAGATTTGCGACATTTGGCAATGCCAAAAATGCTCAGTAAGGTTTGACATTTCACCACGAATAGGCTAACAAATGAATAACGCTTGTAAATCATTGATTTTTATTATCAAAATTCGTGGTGTGTTAGAAATTACGTCCATTTTATGGTCTATGGCTATTTAAGCTGTTGTGACCAAATTTCCAAAATAATCCACCAACCCGCATGCGAAGAGTGCGTACCAAGGAGAATATTGCTGCTCTATCGGCCAGTGTCAATGAAGATCGCGATATGTCAATTCGTTAATAGAGCAGGGTACATAATGTATTTTCTCATATTTTTTCACCAGTCGCTTAGAAGTGAATAATATTTTGATTCATATTAAATATTTTTCACCTACAAAAACTTTTTTCACCACTAAAATTTTTTTTCACCACAAAAATTTATTTTCACCAAAAAAATTTTTTTTCACCTCAAACATTTTTTTCACCTCAAAACTTTTTTCCACCACAAAATTTGTTTTCGCATCCAAAAAAGTTTTTCACCTCAAAAATTTTTTTTTTACCTCCAGAATTTTACTTCAAAAGTTTTTAACATTATTTGTATCAAAAACAGTAGAGAACATTTTTTTTCTTAAATATTGGTGGAGCCTTTTTTACTTGTTTATTTTTTTGTGGGGATACGCGAAGTCTCTCGTGTACAGGGACAAGCCAGCCACAATTCCAGCCCTGCAAGACAGCTGATATTTGTGAGATACCTGCAACGTTAGCAATAAAACTGTAAACTCCTTCATTGAACGATACAAATTTGATTTTTCAATCACTGAGGGGTAAAAATTTGATTTTGAGTCAGTAAACGGTAGAAAATTGACTTTAAATCACTGAACGGAAATATATTTTTTTTTAAAATCGCTGAACGGTTTAGTAAAATTTAAGAGTTCGCATTGATCAGTTAATAAATAAAACGAATAATTTTTTCCGTTCCTAGTTTTTAAATCATTTGATAAAACGAACTGTAGCAATTGATTTAATTCTTGAATTATTATTGGAGTTGAGCGCATTCAATTGAATGAACTCACAGCTAAAAATATTTTAGAATCCAGCAGAAGCAGCTTTGAAATTAAACAAAGTTTTTTTTCTAATTTAAATATGTTTCTATTTATAATGGCAAAAACGAAATCTAAAATATTGACATATTATTTTAAATACAAAAAATTTTATTTTAACTAGAATTATATTTAATAAGATTCTTACTTAATTTCAAAATGTTTGCAGAAAAATAAAATGATAATTTATATGTGCTAAAATAATTGATTCAACTATGATTTTTTTTCTCTATGAATTCACTTGATTTAAAAAGAAAGTAATTCATTCACTTTAGATTAAAATCGATTTATGATTTATGGTGAATTTATGCAAAAAAGAATTAATTCTTTAAAGCTGTGATTACAGTCAATTATTAAAATGAACTCGCCTCGGGTAAGATCCGAAGATTCTTAAAGCCAATTTTTATGTAAAATTGCAGCAGAAATTTTTAATTAAATATAATTTTTTTTTTTTCAATTTAGCTAAATCTTTTTTAGCTAGTTTAACAAAATTTTTCTATTTAGTAAGCAGTAATTTAGCTCACCTAAATTCAGCACACCAAAATTCTCAACTTTCTACGATTTTCCGTTAGCGGAATTTTTAACTATTTGTACGGACATTTCTTTATGAGTGTATCGATACATAGAAACGAACAAACTACTTGAGAAGATGAATGTCTGAAGAAACTTGTTTCAGTATTTTTTATTTTTCATAAAATGTGTAAACGGAATAAATAAGTAAAAGTGTATCTCACTTGTACATTGGAGTGAGTGACTTACTAAACTTCTTTGGTTCAAGTGACAAAAGATCAATTTGATAGAACTTTAAGCAAATGTTTTTGTTAATTTAATGTGCCCTTAATTGGAATAAATTTTAAATCACTAACTACAATAAATATTTAAATGGTTAAAAAAAATATTATTTTAAAAATTAAATAACAGTAATTAATTGCGAAATAATTTATTCCCTACAGCAGGAGGACTGGTTAAAATATGTCACATGAGCCAGTATTACACAGAATTATCTTAAACATTTTATACCACCAATTATGTCTTTGGCTTAGAATAAGGCCTTAAGGATAATGACCTTATACTAAGAAATGCTATCCTTTAAGTATAAGAGCCTTTTATAGGGCTTCAAATCCTCATATATTACAGTATATACAAATTATTTCCTCTTGACCAGTGGAAAAAATTGGTAATCTCTATATATAAAGGAATAACGTTACTGACTGACTCACTCACTCACTCACTCACTCATTTAACATCGCCCAGAACAAACCGCAAGAGGTACGTAGGTTCCCCCTCCGGCGTAGAAATCCGCTAAGACGGGGAGGTGCAAAAAGGGGAAAAACTTCCCTATCACTGCCTGCCCACACACCCCTTTAGCTAGAAACCTGAATTTTGAAATATGTGTTCCTGTTCCTGGCTAACTTCGAGATTAAATACATTTTATAATTTTGGCCAGTGATGTTGTAAAAATAGGGGTTTAAAGGGCTAAAGGTCTCCTGGCCTGACTAAACCGTTGGACCTAGATGTTAAAATTTAGTTTGCAGGCTGCTTCTCCAGTTTAGATAACAGCTAAGACGTGACATTCGCTAATACGAGGTTCTTGACAATTCCTTCGGGAAGAGCAAAACGGAAACAAAACTCCCCTTTCTTGGCCTACCCAAATATTTTAAATATGCTTTTCTTACAGTATGTGCCAACTCATCGATGAAACCGTTGCACCTAGGAAGTTGAAATTTAGTATGTAGATAACAGTGAAGATGTAAACTTTGGAAATCCAACGGGGAGGGGCAGAAAAGGGAAAAATTCTTACCCTTGACGTCCTGCCAAAGCCGCTGGAGCTGGGAAGTAGAAATTTGGTGCATAGGTTCCTCCTCCGGTGTAGACATTCACCTGGGTCAAATTTATGGAAATGTTACGGGGTGGACAAAACGGTGAATAGTCTCTCCCCTTAAAGGGCTACTCACACCGATTTAGCTAGAAATCTGAAATTTTAAATATGTGTTAACTGGATCAATTGATCAGCTACATTTAAGAATTTTAGCCAGGTACATGGAAAAGGGAAAAAATCTGAAATTTTAAATATGTGTTACCTGGAGTATGGGCTAACTCATTATTGAGGACATCTTAGAATTTTTATCTGGGACATGGTGATAATTGGGGACTCCGGGTAATTATCTGGGAACTACGAATACTCCCGGGCGTGAGCCCTTGCAATCCTGCGACCGTTATCTACGCTAACAACGTAGCGGGCTTTGCCCGCTAGTTGCACATATTCAAATTATGCACCGAGTGCATTTTTGCTTTAATATCTTCGTGTTCCTAAAAGTTCCTTAAATAAATTTAACATGTATTACTCGTTTTGTTAAAAGCTTTTTTTTTGTGTTTGAAATTGTTTATTGAAATTTCCCTTGATACTCGTATTATTTAACCATCATATCTCAAATTTCACTGCATGTATCCAGTTTTTTTTTATTTTTTATTTATTTATTACAAATATCTGACTTCTGAAACTTGTGAGTCATTTAATTGTTTTGTTTATTTTTTATGTCCAGTTTTTTTATTTCAATTTGTTTTGTTTCTTTTTCTGGATAAATTTTAACATATGTTCATTTAAATGCAAACCAAACAACACATCATATTTGTTCCTATATGATAATACAATAATTGACCTCAACTACAAAATATAATATACAGTGTCGGGCAATACAATACAATCAATTGAGTTTTTAATTTTAATTTTTCTTTTATTTTTAAGGAAAGTGTTAGAGATTTAAATTTTAGCGTTTATTTTTGTTTTAATTTAATTGCCCTTTTGAAATGAACATTTTTTCACCTCAAAATTTTTTTTAACCACAAAATTTTTTTCACATCCAAAAAAATTTTTCACCTTAAAAAATTGTTGACCCTCCATTATTTCCCCATCTAAAGTTTTTTTTACATCTTTCGTATCATTGGACATTGGTGGAGGGTATTCGGCACAGCCGAATTTGAGCCTTTCTTTATCTGTTGTTGGTCGCCACATTTTTCATGGCAGTGCCGATTTTAAAATATATTTAACGACACTAAAGTTTAAAGTGAATACATTCAGAATATTATCTAGTTTACTGTTTGTAGTTTAATAAAAACAATTTTTCCAATTTTTTTATACTGATTTTTTTAAGTTCATTTAATTTTTCATTTGTTTAAAGTTTAATAAAACTTTACCCAAAAAAACGAAAATTTGTGGTTTTTTTGTTTCCATTACAGTTATTACAAATTTGAAATTTTTGTTAGATCGTTTGTTTCAAAAAAAATATTTTAAAAATTCCTTTATTCTTTTTAATTATTTCAATTCGAATTTTACAAGAACTTCATGTACTTAACTCATGCACACACATAAGGTCATTCACAAAAGATGTGTCTGTAGTTTGTGTGTGATAAAACACAAAACAAAAAAGATAAAAAAAGCGTAGCAATTTGAAATAAATAAATAAAATTTTAACTGAATAATCATTTGTTTTTACTGATTTGTCAGTTTTTTTTTAATAAATAAGAAAATTCCATTTAATTGAAATGAAAAGTAAGCGAATTGAGTTTTAAATTAAGTTTAATATTTTTAAATTGTATTTTCTTATACGATAAACTTTTGTAAATGTAGGATTATGCTATTATTTTCAATTCAATTGAATCAGGAATACATTTGGTTGCGACAACCAAACTATTCAGTGGGCAATAAATTCGGTTGTCACAATGAATCAGTTTTCTCTGTGTAAGACAATTTTTTTAAGGTTTTCAAAAAAAATTAGAAAAATATTTAATTATTTATACTGCCCGTCACTGTAAATGGTTGTTTATGTTAAATTTTTTTTTTTATCAATTAAATTTTATTTTTATGAAAATAACAGAATAAAGATTACTAAGAATTGTAAAAAAACAATATATTAAAAATTCGAATGTTTGAAAATGGTTTCTTATTAATTTATTGTATTTATATGAAATTAAATTGCTTTAGGTTAAATAAAAGTCAATTAGATTAAAATTACTTAAAAAAATAGTAACAAAATTTTAAGATTTTTTTTAGAAAACAACAATATTGAAAAAAAAAAGTTTTCGTTCAATATAAAACTTAATCTCTTAGAAGGGATTACAAATGAATCTCAATTAGCCTATATTTTAAAAATAGTTTTTCCAAAATAAAAAAAGAGTTATTTTGTAATTTTATTTTTACCAATCCAGGATTCGAACCTAAACTGTCAGATTGGCACGTAGTGTAAAAAAAGAGTTATTTTGGATTTTTTTTTACCAATCCAGGATTTGAACCTAAACTGTCAGATTGGCACTTAGTCAACAAGACATTTAATACTTGAAATCTTAAAACGTGAAATAATTATAATTGCTGGCTAACCGTTGGCTGCACTAATCTGATGGCACTGGCATAAATCTTGTAAATAATAATTTGCACGTTGGGATAAGAGAAAATAAATTGGTATTAACCAAGTCACAAAAATTTAAATACGGCAAAACGCTGGCAAGGTACTTTAACAGGTGCAACAATTGCTGACTGAAACTGCTTTTACAATCTCAAAATGATAACGTCAGTTGTTCAAAAAGCATTGGAGAATGGGAAAACAAAATTTCTAATGTTGACAAAACGATGGTAAACATTAGGTGGTCTAAAAATAGATTTTTCAAAATAAAATTAAAAAAATTTTATTAAAATTTTTTGGTTATGAACAAGGTCGTCTGTGGTTTTTTATAAACCACTGAAATTTTTATTAAATAAATGTCGGGAAAATGCTTTTATCAAATTCTGGTAGAGCGCCCCAAAAAATATTCTACCAGTAATTAATATTTAATTACATGGATGCCTAGTAGTCTGTTAGTACTTGGTTTTTCGTAACAATGACAATTTGTCATGGAAAGAATTGAATTGAATATTGAAAAAACATTTCGCCCGAATTAATGTCATCCATATTTTCAAACAAAATATCCTTGATCATGGTGTGGTAATGATCTTCATTGACCGTAACGCGAGTTCTTTCGGCTTTATTTTTGATGAAATAAGGTCTAATAATGCTACCAGGGTGCACGCAGAGAAAAACATGGTTGGGGCAATCATATTCGAAGAGCATCATATATTTTTCGGATTTTGATTGTGCCATCCAATAGCTATCATATTATGATAAAATAATAACCATAATTTTACCATAATATTGTTACGATTTTACCCTTTTATAAAATCGTTGATTTATTTACCTTTTAAATAAAACGAGTTCTTTCTATATTGCAAATAATAAACACTGTTTGAAATTATTTATAGCTCTATTTATTTATAACAGTCACTAAAAATTACAGAAAAACACTTTAATAGCACACTTTATTTACACGATGTAGATAGACTAAACGTTAGCCACACTTTAGTTTTACACACTCAGCGTTTTACTTTATACACTGAACTGCTTTGCCACCTTGCTGGCGTTTTTATTTAAGCGGGTTAAAATAACTAAAATATGGCAGCACAGTCTGGAAGCTGCATACTGGCAACTTTGAGAATGTTCTTTTACAGTTTGACATAAGAAACATTAGTTATGGTGAAGGGTTGCCATTTAATTGTTTTACATTTCAGGGCTAACATATGGGGATTTGTGTTTCTACGAGTAAATGGAATTTCTGTCACAATATGGTCCCTACAGTTATATTATGATTGAAAACTATGAAAAAGTCCTTTAAATTTAAGAATATTTCTTTAAGAAATGTTTTTCCTAAAGTAAAAATTTGAGACTAAGGACTTTTTTAATAATAAAACATAGATTCTATGGACTTTTTTTAATAGAAAAATTCTTAGATTCTAGGGACATTTTTAAGATTGTTTTTGGATAGTCCTTAGAGTCTCAGAAGTCCTTAGAATCCAAGATATAAACATTTTTTCGTCAATGTAATGATTAGTGTAAATTATAATGTTATATGCATATAATATAATTTTTAGATGGGTGACTGAACTGATACAATTTTTTTATGAAATCAAGACAGTTATGACTGTAAATGTCAGTCATGTTTTATTTGATTTATAGTTATTCATTGATTGTTTCAGCATTTTATAGTTCCATAATTATCATATTTTTTTTTGTTTCATAGTTAGAAGTGTTGTTACCACAATGGAAAGTGGAAATCACGAAAAAATAAAATACTTTCTAAAATAATGATGGTAGTGACCATATTGATGGTTAGATGGTCATAAACTTGATTGTGATAACCATACCCGAATGCAACAAGCATAATATAGTAGCTGGGATCATGTTGCAACCATGTTTTTTCTCTGTGTGAAGTCTGTTTATTAACAAACCCTTTAGTCCAAAAATAAGCCTCATCGCTGAACACAGTTTTGCGATAAAACATCATGTATAAGTTGCGCGAATTGATAGTTTGGTAGCGTTGTTCAAGTGTCAATCTGATCATAAATGTCAAAAAGTGAGCACAGTTCGTTCGTTTGGCAGATAATAATTTCGTAAGCTATATCGATCTTAAAAAAACACCCTTTAGAAAAGTAAGGCAAAATTTTAAACAGTATTTTTGAATTCCATGTCAAAAGTTAGAATGTGTCATATTACATCGCTTGGTACGTTTAGTGTTAAACAATATTAAACCTTTTAAAGATTTTAGACAAGGCTTACCAAATTTCACTTAAATTTTATAAAAGAATTATTGTGTGAAAATTTTAAACAATTTAAAGATTCTTTTTTAAAGAAAATAAAATATCTTGCCATTAAAAAAGACATCATTATCCAAAAAATAATGTGTTACAAATTTTTATACGACCCAATTACACTATTCAACAACAACGAGTACCAAACAAAAACCACAACAACAACAACAAAAAAGTAAACAAACTAGGTGTTGTGGTGTTTTCATTTCATTTATTATATTATTTTTGTGAACGCAGATTTAACTACATACGTACATTCATGCATACACATTTCAAACAAGAATCTCTAATACAAGGAGAGTATACCAATGCGTTCCCTTCGATCATAGTTTCTAAAAAAAAATCAATCCTTCATTCGATTTTTAATTCTGATTGACTATGGAATGATTGAATTCTCAAACTACAATATTTGAATGCGAATAAATTTTAAGTTTTAGTCTCAATCGATTTAATTTTAAAAGAATTCATTCATTCATTTTTCATCATTCGATTTATCAGGCACTGAATTCCATCGTTTGGAATTCAATTGATGAGAATTTAATCGTTTTGCAATTTTGAGATTTATTGTTTATTCGATATTGTTTCATTTGATAGAGTAATTTGCGAATGACTTTTTATTCGATTTTAAAAACTTATATAAAAATTGAAGATTTTTTTTACAAATACAAGAAAAACAAAATTAAAAAAAAAAAAATAAAAATTAAAAAAAAATCAATATCGAAGAAATCGCTCGTTAGAAAAAATCACCAAAATTTAAAAAAATCGCCAAAACTAAAGAATCCCCAAAATAAAAAATTGAAAAAATCGGTAAAAAAAATTGTAAAGTTCGCCAAACTGGAAAAAATATCACTTAAATTAAAAGAAGATAAAATGGCTACAATTCGAAAAAACGCTAAAATTGAAAAAATCGTCAAAATTTAAAATGTCAGCCTTACTAAAAACGCTAAAAACTAAGAAAAAAATCGCTAAGATTTGAAAAATCTTTAAAAATAAAAAAAACACCAAAATCGTAGAAATCGCTCGTTGGAAAAAAATTACCAAAATTAAAAAAAATCGCCAAAACTAAAGAATCTCCAAAATAAAAAATTGCAAAAATTTGAAAAATCGCTCAAATTAAAAAATCAGCAAAATTCGAAAAATCGCTAAGAAAAATTGTAAAGTTTGCCAAACTGGAAAAAACATCACTTAAATTAAAAATAAAAGGATAAAATTGCTACAATGAGAAAAAACACCTATATTGAAAAACGCTAGAATTGAAAAAATCGCCAAAATTAAAAAAATCGCTGAATTTAAAAATCTTTCAAAACTAAAAAATCACCAATATCGAAGAAATCGCTAAAATTGGAAAAAATCGCCAAAGTTAAAAAAATTGCTAAAACTAAAGAATCTCCAAAATAAAAAATCGCTAAAATTGCAAAAATCTCCAAAATTCGAAAAATAGCTATAAAAAACCTTGTAAGTTCGCCAAATTGGAAAAAACATTACTTAAATTAAAAAAAAAGGTCAAATTGCTACAATTATAAAAATCGCTAAAATTTAAAAATCGCCAAAACTTAAAAATCACCTATACTAAAACGCTAAAATTTAAAAAAAAAATCGCTGATTTAAAAAATTAAAAAAAAATCACCAATATCGAAGAAATTGCTCGTTGGAAAAAATCACCAAAATTTAAAAAATCGCTAAAACTCAAGAATCCCCAAAATAAAAGATTGCTAAAATTGGAAAAATCGCTCAAATTGAAAAAAATCGGCAAAACTCCAAAAATCACTAAGAAAATTGTAAAAATGCCAAACTGGAAAGAACATCACTTAAATTAAAAAAAAAAGATAAAATCATTTCGAAAAAACGCCGAAATTGAAAAAATCGCTGAAATAATGAAAAACGCTAAAATTAAAAAAAATCTCCAAAATTAAAAAAATCGCTAAAATTGGAAAAATCGCTAAAACGTAAGAATCTCCAAAATAAAAAATTGCTAAAACAATTGAAAAACTAGGCAAATTTGAAAAAACCATCTCTTAAATTAAAACAAAAGACAAAATTGCTACAATTCGAAAAAACGCTAAAATTGAAAAAATCGCCGAAATTTAAAAAGCCACGTATTCTAAAAAACCGCTAAAATTTAAAAAAAAAAATCAATAAAATTATAAAAAAAAAATTTAAATATTGAATCGTTTTGATACAATTTTCAGCGTCAATATATCGAAAAAATTTTGGTCCGCGGTATCAAGTTTTGAGTTATTTGGCAATATTTTAGATCGCGTTTACCTCAAAAGTCTTCATTGCAGAGAGAGAGGGCTATATTTGGCGATATCTGTCAAAACCGCCTGTCTGGCATGGCTGTTAGCTGTTTAATGTCTGTCATCTAAAGTGTTATTTATTTGTTAAAAGAATATGGATCGTTTAACAACTGAATAACACGTAAAAAACATTAAAATTTAACATTCGAAGCTCTGCCTTCGATCTTAATGAAATAAATAATAAGAAAAACGTTTAGAGCTTAAAATTTGAAAAATGAAAATTTGATAAATAAAAGGTTTTTTGGAGACGCATCTACCGGTATATAAAACGTGTCCTACTTTTTTGTCATTAAAGAAATATTTTTGTATAAATAAATGTTGTTGGTTTGAATTTAAATTTAAATTTGCATATAATAATGCTTATGTAATGTAAAACAGGGGATACCTGGGCTTTTTCGCTATTCGAAACCGTTCGGCTTTTAGGCGAATTTTTCGATGGGCTTTTCCGAATCATATTTAAAAAATTTCAAATACATATGTGAAAAACCTGGGGCGAGTTTTCACACAAAAACCGAGCAATTTTGGATCTTACTTCCAAACCAATAAACATCAGATTAATACGTGTTTCTTATTTTTCGCACCTCTTATCACATATCCGAATTTCATTAAAATCGAGAGAACTCATCGGAATAACTTCCTTGTTAATTTAATGGCGCAGAATAGTTAAAAAATCTAAAGAAAAAATATTATAAAGTGAGTATTAAAACGTATATACAAGTATCTTTGTAAAGTAAGGTACTGCATTAAATACGTTTATAATACAACAACATAATCTCGTGCGTTGGTTGTAATCAACTATGTAAACTTGGCGATTTTGTTAGAAAAAATACGATTTTTAGGTTAGCACCGCTTAAAAAAAATATTTTTGTTTAAAATTTATTTTATGAAAAACTAAAATTTTTACAACTACTATTTATGTTGATTGCATAAAATAAAGTTTGTTATAATTTACAAGTTTTGTATAAAGTTTACATTTAGCGTTTTTTTTTTTTTTAATCTTGGCACCACTGACTGTTGTTCGTTCAATTGTAAGGTTATGTTAGCTTTGTGCGGTATATGAAAAACTAGTTTTATAAAAATTTTCCTTTTTGGCGACAAAAATGGTGAAATTGTGTCACAAATCTATACCAGCAACAGCAACAACCACAACAAATGTGTAATAACAATTATACAAACAAATTTGTTCATTTAATGATATTAATATACATGTTTATTATGCATAGTACTTTGCAATAATTAAGTTAAATAAATAGCATAATGCCAAATGCAAGTAAACATATATTTAATTAACTAAATTTCAGACTATTCAGACCTTGTATGGAAAGAAGCTGAAGCTCTTACTCTCACTTAAATGGAAAACTTATGGTTAATGCAATTTATGATAATAGTGCCACCCATAGTAGTAAAATATTATAGTTATTATATTAGGATAATGAAATTACCATTTTAGTTTATCATAATATGAAGTATCTTGTTATGATTGATATTCATAGTGATCGAATTTTGATCCTAGTGATCTAAGTATGATCTTTGTAATCATAATATCGTACTAGTTAACATATAATAATATGTTTTTAGTGATCATAATATAGAGGCTGAAACTCTTAAAAATGAGTTTAGGTTCTGGTTAATCGAAATAAAAAGTTCTGGTTCGGGTTCAACATTTAAAAAATTACAAATGTTTTATTAATAGGAAATTTATTTATTATTCAAATAAATTTTCGTTTAATTATTATATAATTAATATATTTTTTAAGTTTTTTTCTTTTAAATATGTTTTTTTTTTTTTGTGGCGACAAAATGAATTTCAAGCTGTGAAAACCCTCTCATTTGAAGAATTTGATTTAGAAAATCATCTTCTGAAGAACAAGATATTGATTTTTGAAAATTTTAATTGTTTTTTAAATAATTTTTTTTAGCATTTTCCACATCTTCGATACTAAGCATTAACTTAAATCAATAAGTCCGTGACTTTTCGAACTTCCCTCGTAGTTATATAAAATGCAACACTGCTCCCATCAAGTACCACCTGCTAATAGACTACTGTCAAATTTTGATCAAGTTCCGTCATTTACATTGCGTTTAACAGCTGTTCAAAACATACAACCTCGTGCATTTTTTTAAAAATGGAAAAAAGTGAATTTCGAGTGCTCATTAAACATTGTTTTTTCGAAAAAAACCGTCAATCCAACCAAGGAAAAGCTTGACAAATACTATAAGGGCTCTGCACTATCGATTTCAACGGTAAAAAAGTGGTTTACTGACTATCGTTGTGGCCTTACAAGCACGGAAGATTCCGAACGTTCTGGACGCCCAGTTGAGGTCTCTACACCCAAAACAATTGATACAAATTCACGATATGGTGTTGGCCGATCGGAGATTGAATGTGCGATAGATTGTGGAAGACATAGGCAGTGGTTTCAATTTTAAACGAGAAAGCTTTTCGCAAGATGGCTGCCGCGTTTGCTCAAAATCGACCACCAACGGAATCGTTTGACAGCTTAGTTTCCATGGCAAAAATTCATGAAGTAGACTACGAATTGCCCCCTCATTAGCCTTATTCTCCGGATTTAGCCTCCAGTGACTGTTTTCTATTTCCAAATCTAAAGAAATGGTTCGGTGGAAAGACATTTAGCTCCAACGATGAAATTATTGATCAAACAAATGCCTATTTTATGGACCTCGAAAAATCCTGCTATTAAACGCAAAGTAAATGACGGAACTTGCTCAAAACTTGACAGTAGTGTTATTAAAAGGTGGTACTTCATGCGAGCAGTGTTGCATTTCATATAACTACGAGGGAAGTTCGAAAAGTCACGGGCTTATTGATCCGCCCTCTTATATGATCAGATTTGACACTAGACCTTATTAGATTTAATCATATCTAATTATATTTAAGTAGATCTGATCATATCTAAACTTTTTTACGCGGGTAGTGATCATAAATCCCTGTATGTTCTTCAAAGGTTAAATAATTAACAAATCTAACTTTGATATATCTGTCTGATTTCTAAATGTCCATATAAAATTAAACCAATAGTTGAATTAAAATTTTACACGGGAAACAACAACAAATGTGTCAGTTAAAGTCCCAGTTAGAAGCTAACGGGACATGGTGATTTTTAAAAACTTGAAGTGATAATTAAGTCGTTAGCTATTCTTAACTCAAGTTGTTAACTGAAAGTTAAGATGTATAAGCTATGTATAACCATCGTTATTTTGTATCTATTTTAAAACTTTCATATATTTGCAATTCAAACTTCTGGATTAGGGTTATAGAATTCTGTATCTGTATTTTCATCTTTTTGTTTAATCATCTTTTTTGTTTAATGAAAATAATCCGCTCATTTATGGATCTTTGTTTTTTTTTTTGCATTCATATGAAAATTCCGCCAACACCTGAAGCTATGGGACGTATGCTACAATACCACCCAACCTTCACTATAGTTTCTGTCATTCGACATTAGAGTGGGCCGAAGTTTAAAAAAAATTTCAATTTTAAAAATGTACCAGGTCATATGAATTAATTATATTCTAAAACACAGTTAATACCAGAAAAATTAGATCGGGATAAAACTTTTTTTTTTAATAATTGGCAAAATATTAAAAATTTCTTAAATAAATTATTTGCAGTACATTTTAGGAAAAATTTCAGTGTGTTCGTTTTAAAATTTAAAAAAAAAATATTAAAAAAGCAATATAAAATATAAAAAACCTGGTAAATTATTTTAGAAAGTTCGTATTAATATGAAAAATGAAGTTTTATGAATTGAGCGTGGATATTGATAAGGTTTGGTAGCGTCAACCGAAAATAGTAAGTATTATATCCTGCTGGCTCTGTGGAATTTCTCAATTTTTATTCTCTATAATTTACTAATAAAAATGTTCACATTTCTTTACAATCAAATAATTTATAAAAAAGAATATGATTATATGATCTAAAATTCTACTATTACTATTCATATGGAAAATTATTATTATATCAGAAAGATTTAAATTTAATTAAAATTTAGGAATTTTTTAAATTTCTACACACCAATAATATCTCTTTAATATCTAAAATTAAAATTTTTCTTGACTTACAAATCCATAATTAATTAATTTTGTAATTGATTCAATTAAAAAATTCAGTAATATTTTTTTTTAATTTAATCAATTACAGATTGATGCAATAAAACAAAAATTTTGAATGGATAAATTTAAAAGATATATTTTTTGTGTAGAGTAAGCGCCAAAAACACAACAAAGTTGCCATATTTTTAAAATTTGTTCACAGATTTAAAAAATTTTAGTATAATTAAGTTCAACTTTTCAAAATTATCTAAAAATTGCAAATCACACCGATATAAAATTACTGTTAGAATTATGGCGATTTTGCAGAACTCGAAAACTGCGATCGCTTAATAGGCTTTTTACACTGAACAACATCTTTGTGAAATGCATGGAAGATGTTGAAAACGTGAAACATGTGTTTACATTGACAACATCTTTCTGACGCATAATTTTTGTTTAAAGTAAAAAATGTATTTCGAGAAAACATTAATCATTGGAGTAGTTATTGCTTTGCAAGAACAAACCCGAATTTTTATGCAGTACATTGAAATATTAAAGGTCATTCTGGAAGAAGATGATGATGATGAAGAAGAATTTTTGGTAGACATAAGAATGAAATTCTTACATGTGCCGTTCATTTTTCTTTGTTGAATAAATTTTTTTTGTTTATTTTCTGCAATGTCAGTTTGCTAGTGATGGCACAAAGAAAATCGATTTTTTTGTTTGTAATTTTTAAATGATGACACTTAAAATAACGAAAGATGGAACAAAATGAGAAAGGATAATTTTTTGTAGATGTAGAAAGATGTAGAATTTTTGTCCTATATAGTTCTTATGGAAGATGGTAACATCTTTGCAAATTGATAAAAAATGTAAGATGTAGCTCAGTGGAAAATGGCTATAATGGAAATGGTAATGCCATTAACCGATTTTCATAATTTTATTTTTCCAGAGTACAAGAGCAGAATCAAAATATTTAATTTTCGGCCCACTCTATTCGAAATTAAGCCTTTTTTACTAAAGTTTTGAGAGTTATGTAGGAAAAAAGTAAGCGTATATATGACACATCCATCCGTTGGGGTTTTTTTTACAACAATTCAAATCTCGTACTCTATATTCTATTATTTTTTTGTTTAGTTGACAAGTTTGACATGATGTTTTGTATATTTTAGATTTTTTCTATCCATTGTCATGTTGTCATAAATTCCAACATAATAAAAGTTATGTATGTACGAATGTACAAAAGGTTTTGATCTAAAACATGATAAAAAAAAAACTAAACTATGTAGAAGTCACCAACCAGAGAAAAATCCAGCCAGCAATCGAACTAAACATACACTCATAGGAAAAGTTTCGCCAAATATTTATAAAAAGCTTCATTTTAGTTTAACATACAATGTAATGTTTCATAAAAAATTTAAGAAATTGTTTCATAAAAATATTAATAACATAAACTGATTGGTTATTCCAATCAGACCAATCCAGACTTTCTAAATTTTTGAGATATGAGCCATTTTCCAAATGTAAAATATTGTTGACATTTTCCTTAAAATTATGAAGATGTTATGCCGTTTTATATAAAGTTTCATCATATTTAGAATAGAATGAAACCAGACCTTTAACAACATAATTCGTTAAATCAATTTTCAAATCTGATTTAAATTTTGACGAATTAATTCTCGAATTAATTTTTCTGATTGAATTATTTACTATCATAATTTAATTGATTTAAATAATTCTTTTTATAAATCAAACGAAATAATTCAATTTTAAATTAACCCTAGACACATAACCTTCCAAACACCCCTTTAAACATAAACATTCGTCGTAACGACGTACAAGTTTGTAATAACTCAAAAAATTAAGCAGCTACTCGCTTGCCTTTCAAGAGAGCTCGCTGAATAGTGAGTTGGCAAGCAAGGTTGAGGCGATCAGCGTACATACAAAAAATATCTAACGTATTTTAATTACGTGTTCGTCGATTCGACGAAGGTTATGTGTCCAGGGTTAAAGAATAAAATCAATTTTGTTTCGATTCACGAATCAAAAAAATAATTCTTTTGATTCTCGAATTAAAAATAATGGCCCGTAATCATAGTCAAGCACTAAAGTCGGTTTAAAAAAAACGACTTTAAATTAAAAACCTGTTATTATCTATTTTGCTATTATAGTCAGTATTAAATCCAGTACCAAATGCCCGCATAATGTACTAAAAAATAAACAAGCGGCAACATTGATCAGCTGATTTTATATTAGCCAAAAAAAAAGAAGAGTGTGTTGTAAATAAAAGATTGCAATTGCAAAATGTGAAAAGGGAAAACTTTATAAAAAAAAAAAAGAATAGAAAAGTGTATTTTTAATAATAAAAATTTATTAACTCAAAAAATATTATGCGAAATCTCTTATTGATATAATTTCCCTTTCAATATTTTGCAATTCACACTATTTTTTTAACAAATGCCCGCATAATGTAATAAAAAATAAACAATTGGCAACATTGATCAGCTGATTTTATATAGGCCGAAAACAAGAAAAGTGTGTAAATAAAAGATTTGCAAATGTAAAATGTGAAAATGAAAAATTTAAAAAAAGGATAGAAAAGTGTATTTTATTTATAATAAATACTATGCGAAATTTCTTATTTATTGATATAATTTCCCTTTAAATATTTTGCAATTCAAACTTTTTTTTTCACAAAAATGTCCGCATAATGTACTAAAAAATAAACGATGGCAACATTGATCAGCTGATTTTATATAAGCCGAAAAGAAGAAAAGTGTGTAAATAAAAGATTTGCAATTGAAAAATGTGAAAAGAAAAAATTGTATAGAAAAAAGGATTGAAAAGTGAATTTTTATTAATAAAAATTTATTAACTTAATAGGTATTAAGCAAAATCTCTTATTTATTGATATAATTTTCCTTTCAATATTTTGCAATTCAAACATTTATTTTTCACAAAAATTTTCTCGGCGGAAAACATCTGTTGTAAGTGTTGTAAAATTGGATAAAACCAACTTCAGGTAGTTTTAATTTTAAAACAGACTTTAACGATTAAAGTATACTTTCACTTATCTATAGTAGGCCTAAAGTATGTATACTTTTAAGAAAAGTCGACTTTAGAACTCCGAATTAAATATATTTTTTTTAAATCACGACTTTAAAAATTGTATTGTGGGAAACGCTTACTTAGAAACATATACAAAAACTTGTTTATCATGCTTAATATTTCTCCATTAAATTTTTTAAACCTTAATAAATTACAATCAGGTTGTTAAAAAGTAATGATCAAATATTTCTTTCTAAGTAAAGAAAATCAAAAAATTGGATTGCAAATACAACCCGCAATAATGGCGAATATCTAAATCAATTAATTTAAAGGATCATCTTAGAGGAGTTATTTATTGTAAACTGTCGACAAGTTTTCCATAAGTTCATTCAATCTTTTCAATCAAATCAATCTTTTTTAATTCGCGAATCAAAAGAAGAATTATGATTGAAATGATTTGATTCAATTGAATCAAAAAATATTCAAATGAATAATGATTAATCAATTATGATTTTAAATCTGATTTAATCAATTAATTTATATAATATTGAATTGATTTACAAAAATAATGTTTTTTTTCGCGAATTAATTTAATATTTTTAAAGGTCTGAATTTTTTTTGTTTTACTCTTAGTGTACACCCAGAAAACGGAATCAGCTGTGACCACCGAATTTGTTTTCAAACGAATTCTGGCGGTTAATTTATAAAGGGTGTTTTTTATAGTAACACAAGTTAAAATCATAATAAAACGGGCTTCATTGGAAAAAAAAATTTATGAAATTAATGTTTAAATCTGATTTCTGCCATCTGGCTGGCGCGTAGAAGGCGCAATCTGGAACACCAATTTTCAACAACTTTTCGCAGCATTTGCATCCGTATTTCGCCGATATCTCTTCGAATGTTGATTTCTAGGTGTTCAATTGTTTGTGTTTTATCGACGTAGATAAGTGACTTAACATAACCCCAAAGAAAATAATCCAATTGGGTGAAATCACACGATCTTGGTGGCCAATTAATTGGGCCATTACGTGAAATTATTTTTTTCATCAAAAGTTTCTTTGAGTAAATCAATTGTAGCGCCCGCTGTGTGGCATGTGGCTCCGTCATGTTGGAACCTCATATCAGCAAGATTAATGCCACGTAATTGAGGTACGAAAAAATGTCGAATCATGTTCCCGTTCACCATTGACAGTAACATTCTCACCATCATCGTTTTTGAAGACATATGGGCCAATGACTCCGCCAGCCCATAAAGCGCAACAAACAGTAATTTTCTGTGGATGTAATGGTGTTTCGAGAAAAGCACATTATTATTAACAGTAAATTTGGTCCGAAAACGATCTATTGTTCTTCGAATTAGCCGCTTTGAAGGATGACTACGTATGTACGCCATAAAATGGAGGAAGAAGTGCACGATAAGTTTGACAAATAAAACATTTATTTTGATTAAAAATTTCAACAATTTGCACGCACTACTCTAGTGTAAGTCGATTTATAATGAAATTTCAAAGCAAACTAAACAAAAAGCAACTATCAGCTGTAAAATGGGTTGTCAAATAAAGCAGTGATGCCAACTAAATGTTGTGACACTCTAAAAAAACACGCTTTATTTTTAGTTGTGAAAGCCAATATTGAGTTGTCTAATTAAGTATTTAATATCCACATTAATATTATTACGTTCCACAAAATTTTATTTTAAGAAAAATTTTATTTTTAGATTTTTCTGCTATCGAACCTAGGCATCCAGATTCATAATTTACACTCTTACTTACTGAACCACAATTTAATTTAATTTTCTTTGATATATTTGCATATTTTATTTAAAAAAAAATATATATTTTTTTAATGGGTCTATTATCGATGGCAACCGAACTTTAGTTGCGTTGTCAACTGGCAACTCAACTGAAATTATAATTGGTATTATATAAAACAACTTTCCCCAGTTGCCAAAAAGTTATCGATAATGTAATTTTGACAGATTAGCAACTGGAAATAAATGTAAACAAATAAAAAGATTGACAAAGAAAAAAAGTTAATAAAAGTGAATTCATTAAAAAAAAAAACAAATTATAAAAAGAAATTGTGTAAACAATTATTTTAAATATGCCAGTTCAGTGGAACTGTTTTTTGATGACGATGAAAAGGTTTCAAACGTGTCATCTATTAGACGGAACTTGAGGGACAACTTCAATCCATTAGAATTACCGTCTGTACTGTGAGTATATCTTGATGTTTAAAATAATTTTCAATAAAAAGTTGCTTCTTATAGTTTCAAAGCTTATTTTCGTATTCCAAAAGACGCAGTGGTATATTTAGTGGAAGCCTTAAACAAAGTCGTCGTTCAACGGCAATACCTCCTCTATTAAAAGTTTGCGCAGCTTTAAGATTTTTTGCTGAAGGAGGTTTCCAAAAATCTCACGGCAATGACTTCAATTTAGGAATGGTTTAACCAACGTTGTCGGTGGTATTAAAAGAAGTCGTACAATTAATAGAACAAAAGCTTGTGTATAGTTTCAAAAATGTCGGAAGAAGATGTATAGATGGAACACACGTACATATAATGGGACCGAAGGAAGACATTCGTCCCTTATATATAAACAGGAAAGGATATTTTAGTTTGAATGTTTTGCTGGTAAGTTATTTAACAATTTTTCTTTCTTTTGATCAAGATGATTTCTTTGTAGTTGTGCGATTACGAAATGAAAATAAGGTATGTTGATACTAGGCATCCTGGATCTACTCATGATGCCTTCATATGGAACAAGAGCCCATTAAAGCAAGAGATTGCTGGAGATTTTGAAATATTTATAACAATAAATAAATATACTTACATTTTAATGTTCCCGCCTTTTTTCTTTTGCTTTAAAAACCTACAGCAACCAAAACTTTGTGGTTGCCAATACAATCCCTATTTGGCAACTGAAATTGACAGCTATCAGTTGCCAGTTGCCATACGTAATATCATTTTGGAAACTGGCAACGCCACTAACGTTCGGTTGCCATCGATAATCGACCCATAAATGTTTGCCTTTTGCGGGATTTGAACTCTGAATTTCGGCTACATATCTACTTACTGCACCACAAACACTTAAATAATTTAAATAATTTTTTATTTTAATTTTTGTAAATGAGTTTTCTGCTATATTAGAAAACTTATTTACAAATACCAATCGTTTATTGGCTTCTATAATCAATACAATCCACAATTCGGTGGGATCAACTGAAACTCTAATTTAATTATATATTTGATCAGGTTAACCGTATTTGTAGTTACCACTTTCGAATATCGACTATTTTTTAATAAATTGAATAGATTGTACTAATCTTTTAGTACGATACATTCACTAAATAAATGGTTGTTTCTACTGTACGCATTTTGTAAACGAATTTTATTCGTAAAATTGATTAAGAAAAAAAATCAATAATTGGATAATACTATCCTTTTCCCTCTTTTTAATTCCCAATGCCTTTTTTTTTTGATATAATAATGGATTATAGGTTATTTCAAATAAAATAAAATCCTTACAAATAAATGTTAATCGTTTTGATCGAATTGCAACCAATATTTTCTGTGGGTGTACACAGTCATCCAAGCAAACATTTATTTAGTTTTATAAAACATTTTACTAACATGAGTTACAGAGACTTATCATCATTTTTTTTTTTTTTGTTTCAGCATAAATAGCATTTGTTCATTGACATTAGTTGTAACGTTGTAACAAAAAGTTTAGTTTACTTAGTGGAGCTTACACCAAATAAACCACCCAACTATTTGATACAATGAATTCTGATTGTTCATTCGTCTATATTGTATGATTTTTATTTTAATGTTTTTTTTTTTTTGCTCCTACATACGATACTTTAGTATTGATGACGTTTTTCATGATGATAATGACAATGTTTGCTTACCAAATGTCTGCACAAAAAATATAGGTCACACTTGTGCTCCGTATTATGTGGTATGAAGCAAAACGAAATCTTAATCTTTTGCAAATTGCCGTTTTTTATTTCTTTTTTTTGTTTCTTCCAGATTATAAGTTATATTGTATATTGTGACAATTCAATTACAGATTTTAAATGTATATTTCGAAATACAAAAAAAAAAAAGAAATCACACAGGATATGATGTGGTTAGGAGTTCATTGTCCTTGTTTAAATATTGGATTTTTATTAAAATTTTTTTGAGGATATGAAAATATTAATCAATATTAAAAAGGAAGTGTTTTTATACGTATGTTGTTGCTTGCACATTTTAATTTAAAAATTATCAGTTACATTGTATGTGGTTTTTTATGCCTTATACCACTTATGGTTAAAAAATGGGGGACTTAGACCTTATAATAACCAATCGATTCAGATTCACTTTTTTAGTCGATTAAGCTATGTTCGCCTGTTTGTCGATTTCTTCTTGATCGCATGCTACAGGTCGCAAATATTATGATATTTTGGTACTCTGACTCAATATCGGCTCTAAGACAAAGCTGTCATAGACTTCCAATAAAAGGGTCCTTTAAAAATTGGTTTGAAGATACGCTTGTTTGTAAATCATATTTCGAAAAAATTTAGTACACTGATTTACACAAGCCCAACGACAACCCCTATTGCTTTTGGTTGATATCGATTCATGTTTAGATCTAGTCCGCATTTGTCACCAAAAAGGTTTGTAATGAGACTATAGCTGAAAAATTTAAAATTATCTGTCTTATATTTGGTAAATAATATAAAAAATAATAATAAGGATAATATTGGTCCATCTTAGGACCTATTGCCATATGGATCACATTTCCAATCTTTTTCCTAAATATGACGAACATGAGGCAAAATTAAAATTTCTAACTGATTTTTTATTATTTACGCAATTATAGACAAATATTGACACAAGTCCATTTTTAACCATTTAAATATCGGATCCAAACACTAGTTGACTTTCAACTAGACTGGTGTAGGAGGGTGTTTTATAGTATGCATGCCCAACTTTGATTTTTGTCGAGAGTATTTCTTGATCGTGGGTATTAGGCGGACTAATTTTACCTTGCGCCTATCACTAGTTTCCTAGAGGCGTAAATGTTACACCTACATCGGTAAAAGAAAATCTGTCAAACGTGTTGCAAATCAATTTGGTAAATTTTTAACAAACTTTTTTTTATTGAAATACAGTTTATACAAAAATTTTAACAATTAACAATTCTCAATTACCTTTTTAAGTTGCTTCCTAAAGTTATGTCTATTTACACGGTGATTTTTTGTTTGCAATTCTTCTTAGTTGTTTAATCGTAAGTATAAAAAAGTGCAAAAAAATTGCATCGTGTGAATTGGCTCTAAGAGAGATAGAGCAAAATGATGAAAATTTCGACTGTTTCTTGCTTTACCTAGATTTACCTCACCACAAAATGGAACTTGGTTAATACGTCTCCCACTTTTTATTTGATTAATTTTAACATATTATTAAGTTTTTATGTATAAAATATATTTTTATTGTTTTCTAAATTAATTTCAGATTATGAAGTTAAAAATAAAATTATGAAGTAAAAAATTTATAATTTATTTTAAGTATTTTAGAAAGTATGTAGTTATGTTGATGCTGCCACAATCTCATATCTCGAAAACTAAGCGATATAGAACAAAACGGATAAAATATTTGCCTGGTATATATGGCTCGGTGGAAAGAGATTTAGCTCCAAAGATGAAATTATTGATCAAACAAATGCTTATTTTATGGACCTCGAAAAATCCTGCTGTTAAACGTAAAGTAAATGACGGAACTTGCTCGAAATTTGACAGTAGTCTATTAACATGTGGTACTTGATAGGAGCAGTGTTGCATTTCATATAACTACGAGGGAAGTTCGAAAAGTCACGAACTTATTGATCTGCCCTCGTATGTACAAACAGAACAAGTTTTACTAATTTTATTCTTAAATTCAGAATTGTTGAATTTGAATGTTTAAGTCAAAATGAAACACAACTGTTGTTATATTGATTCGGAATGATTTTTAACATAAAAAATAACATAAAAAAGTATAACCCAGCAAAAAAATGTAGCAAAAGAAGAAAGAATGATGCAATAATTTTGATTCCGGTGTTGTGAAAATTTAGATTGGAACCAATGATTTTTACATAAAGGTGTCATAGGGTGGAACTTTTCTTTTATGATCCTTTTTCATTGCATCTAAAGCCCTTCTTATGGTTGAGTGAAAAATGCGATGCGTGGATATTCCCAAATAAATTTTGAATTTGTAATTTAGATTTAAACAGGTCATCCTTCTACCTGGAAATTTAACTGACATATTTGTTGTTGTTTCGCATATAAAGTTTAAGTTTGACAGTTGGTTAAATTATAAGGGGACATTCAGTCAACGGGCCTTATTTATTAAATTATTTTATTCGAAATTCTTGCAATTTTTACTTCAATAAATTTTTTACTTTTTGTAGGAATGAATAACTACGATTTTAAGAATTTAAAATCTAGTAGATTCCCAACAAACATTACGCACAGTTTACGTACCGGTTTCGGTCCGTCATAAACGGAATCCTACTCCGTTTACGTGCCGTTTTATTTATTCGTAAACGGACCAGAAAACGGATTTTTACGAACGTCGAAACTGATTCAAATCCGTTTAAAGTCCGTCAATGACGGACCGTTTACGGACCGATATATCGGATGAAAAACGGAGTTGTCCGTTAAAAGTCCATCAATGACAGAGCGTTTACGGACCGATATATCGGTTAAAAAACGGAGTTGTCCGTTTAAAATCCGTCAGTGGCGGACCGTTTACGGATCCGTATTCGGTCCGCATTCGTACAGTTTTTTCAACATAAAACGGATTTGTGTAAAGGCATATTATTTTAGTTTTAAATAGCAAATTTTTATTTTTTTTTCCTTTAAATTTATTAACAAAGATATTTAAAATAACAAAACTTACAAACTAAATACAACAAATACCAAACAAAATTACAAACAAATATCATATTTATCTCCAGCACAATTAGCATCCAATCATCAATCACTGCGATTGTGGCCCATTAAAAATCACGAAAAAAATTTAAAAAATTTAATTTTGGTTTAAATGGTGATACTTACGATATGATGAAGCAGAAAATGCAAATTTGCATATTTTTTTTACAAAATCTATTTTAAACTGTCGGGCAAAATTTTTATTTGCACATAATTTTTATTTGTACATAATTTTACACACATCATCGTAAAACTTGTTTCCAATTTCATAAATATTTACCTGAGGATATTTAAGTATGTATTCGTTTTTGATAATCAAACAAATGCAAAAGCAACGGAAGAAAAACTGATGAAAAACAGTAGTCCGCATTTGACGGTACAGAAACGGATGCACCAAAACGGAGTCAAAACGTATTGTTTTCGAAAATTGAATTATACGGTCCGTTAATGTTCCGTTTACTTACAAGCTTTGACGGATGCGTATTTTCGGACCGTAAACGTACAGCAGAAGCCGGATTCATGAATCCGTACGTGTCGGAGAGTCCCTAAAAATGTTTCTTGGAAATTAAATGAAAAAGTTATTCTGTAATGATTCGATATTCAGTTTAATACCGAACAGAATCGAATGTTGTTGAAAATGGTTTATGTTAAAGGTTTCAACAAGTTGAAACAATATCAAGCAAATAAGAAAAAATGAGAGAGCAATTTAACAGAGTTTGACAGAGTTGGGTTCTCTTTATATTTTATGGTCGTTTTAAACACGTCGCTTTTACGTGTAAATGATCGATTTTGTCCTAAGTCCATTTATATATTTTATTACCATTTAGGGGTATTATTTTTTTTAATTTATTTATATTGTGCATTATGTCATTCATTATTAATTAATTATATAAAATAAATCCAACAGCTGAATTTCCGCTTTATATATCACTTGTTGTACACAGACAAAACGAAAATACACATTGCAGTGCATCATTTAAAAATAAAATTATTATTGACGGAATAGTGAAAGCATGCATGCATGGAAATATTAAATAAAATAACAGACTAATACACATTTTTTATATAACATATGTGTATGTACGATAATGTAGATCATAGGTTAATATATTTTTAATTTTAATTTTGTAAAATTATTATTGTTATTATTATTTTTATTGTTTGTTGTAGTTGTAATTTTTACAGCCATCCATCCATCCATCCGTCTATCCATATACAAGTTTCCGGTAACAATAGCCAATAAAAAAACAAAACAAAAAATAAAATAAAAAACTACAAAGTCAAAATAATAGAAACTGATGATATTAAAACATGTTTTTATACATATTTTATTTGGATTCATTACGAAATTTCAGATATCAATCTAATAATAAAAGTATGTGACAAAATTCGTCACTAAAATTGAAAACACTCTAGTGAAACCGGTTGATCATAATTGGGGCATAATGTTTATGGTACGGATTTTTTTTTTTTTTTGCAAAATTTAATTAAGGTTTGACCATTTTCACGCTGTTTTAAATTTTTTGTATAAAAATTTTCCAAGAAAGAAAACAGTTATAAGACTTGAGTCAAAAAAAGTATATATTTGTAAAAATTTTTCTTTAAAAACCTAAAATAGTTGGCATACTTATGATTAGGTGGGAGTGCTAGCCGGCTCAATGTGAATCAGAACACTTAGACTCTAAGGTTAATTGTTATACCACGAGCGTGATGGATTACTCTCAATCAGACGTCACCGTTGAACCAGTTGGAGCTCCATACGAAACTTAAAAGGTCAGCACCCGAGAGATTACTTAGGTCATGAAACTATACCGATTCCAGTGAAATCATCCTAGCTTCGTTAGGGTCGGACACTAGCAGAGAAAATGTTTGATACTTTTCTCCTTCTCGTCCATGCAACTGCAACAGAAGCGACCCCAAATGTTTGTACGAACTCTTCCCTTTAAGACAGTGGCCTAAAATATCCTGGTTTAACCCAAATATCCCTTCTGGATAGTGATAGAAGGGTCCTGGTGTGCCTCGAATCAAGAGGGAGCCAGATATGCCTTGTAGTCGTACAAGTCACTCTACCGGAGTAGAGCCGGTTGCCCAACTTTTGTGAGGGGAATACCAGCACTTCTGAATTATACAGGAACATGTAATGTTTTTTCCAGCCTTGCTAGTATATCAGCTCTACAGTTACCCAGTATGTCTTTGTGTACCGGGAGCCATACGAATTAAATATCAAACTGTTTAGCCATCTCATTTAAGGATGCACAGTAGTTATGGGAAATCACTATAGTGACAGAAGTAGACCCGAGGATCTTAACCACAGCATGACTATAAGAGTACGAGGATCGGATCAATAAGTCCATCAAATACCACCTGTTAATAGACTACTGCCTAATTTTGAGCAAGTTCTGTCATTTACTTTGTGTTTAAAATAGGCGTTTTCTTGATCAATAATTGCTTCGTTGGAGCTAAACCTCTTTCCACCGAGCCATTTCTTTAGGTTTGGAAATAGGAAATATTCACTGGGGGCTAAATCCGGAAAATAAGGCGAATTAGGAGCCAATTCGTAGTCTACCTCATTTTTGAAAATTAAAACCACTGAGCCAGGTGAGATGCCTATGTTTTCAACAATCTATCGCACATTCAATCTCCGATCGGCCAACACCATATCGTGAATTTTTTCAATTGTTTTGGGTGTAGAGACCTCAACTGGGCGTCCAGAACGTTCGGCATCTTCCGTGCTTGTAAGGCCACAACGAAAGTCAGTAAATCACTTTTTTACCATTGAAATCGATGGTGCAGAGTCCCCATAGTATTTATCCTTGGTTTGATTGACGTTTTTTTTGTCGCAAAAAATAATGTTTAATGAGCACTTTTTTCCATTTTTAAAAAAGCCACGAGGTTGTATGTTTTGAAAAGCTGTTAAACGCAAAGTAAATGACGGAACTTGCTCAAAATATGACAGTCGTCTATTAACAGGTGGTACTTAATGGGAGCAGTGTTGCATTTCATATAACAACGAGGGAAGTTCGAAAAGTCAGGGACTTATTGATCCGCTCTCGTAGATGTTGATGCTTGAGGTGGACAGAAAATTGTGTGCAATACAAGCGAAAAGCTCCCCTATTACCATCACCTCATCCTTAAACACACTGCAGTGATCTGGCAACCTCTCAGCCAGCTTTAAACCAAGCTTCCTAGAATAGAGCGCAAAGCCATTGCGGTTGTCAAGCTTAGATCAGTCCCTAAAAAAGTCAACGCCACCTGTACGTCATCAGCCCAGGTGTTTCTGTTCGGTATGGAGGCGTTCATGTACAGCAACCAAAGTCATATGATTCACATTCAGCGGAAAATCTTCATTCTCCAATATCACACTTTGGCCACACCCTTATAATTTAATCAGCCGCCACCTGTTTCCCCAATGTAGCTAAGCGAATAAGATTCAGTGTAATATCCCTGCGGCAAAAGGACCTATCCCAGGACACGTCCCTATCACAATAAACCGGTCACGGGACCAGGTTTTTTATATGAAAAGGACCGGTCACTTTAGCATGGGGTTGTCCTAGGAGGGGGTCAATGGCCCTCTGCGACATGCCAAACAACTGATATAAAGGAGCATTTCACCCAACAAACCTCAAAGAACATATCACAGACTTTTAAACCGGTCACGTGGTAGGTATTTTAGGAATTGGTCCTCTTTTGACCTATCTTGCGATATGTATTTTCGGAACCGGTTTATTTTTCACTTATCACGGGACAGGTCCCAATTCCCAACAACCCCCTTTTTTGCCGCAGTGATCCAATGCATCCGATCACAGAAGATTTTATCTGTGCCCCCTGCAAATGTTCAAGATAAGTCGCCTTCAAAAGAGTGCATACAAAAGAATAGAGTGAATTACCGCCGTATATATCCATTGAACGATTCTAACACTCAGACGCCAGTAACCCTCGATTTCCCTCCTACAGGAGAATAGATCAATCGCCGCCTTTTTCGCCCTTAGTTGGACGTTGTGTTTGAAAAAGCTTTCTTTCCGGAATTACACCAAGATACTCGTCTCTATCAGAAAGTTGGGTTTCCTCACGGTCCAAAGTAAAAGGTGTAAAAGCGTCAATGCTATAGTCCTGTGAAAGGCTAAAGCTCCGTTTTGTTAAGATTGAAACCAAGTTCACAGGCCCTTGCACAGACAGCCAACACTCTCAGAAGGGTCTGCATAATTACATTAAGGTGAAAGGAAATTTCCCCTTAACCACTATAACCATATCATCAGCGTAGGCCAGCAAGTCGTTTTAGAGAAGTTTTTTTTTTTTTTTTTGCAAAACAATTGAATTTGTGAAAAAATATGACAAAATAAATGCAACAAAATTCAAAAAATGTAGACGGTCGATTTTTTGTGCATTTATTATTTCAGTCGACTCAATGTGATTTATCTCCAAAACCATGGATTAATACCGTAACCGATAAAATGTCCGTACACATTGAAAACCGTAACCAATTTAAATATCTTAACCGTTATATTTAAAACGCTTTTACCATAACCAAAATAAAGAGCAAAAATACACCGGTATAAAAACCGTTACCGATATTCGTTTTGGCAAACTTCCTTTCTTAAAACTAACTTACTTTTTAGAATATATTTCTGGTAGCCCTGGAGTGTTGCATAGAATAATATTTTCGTTACAAATTTTGTTAGATTTTCAATATGTCAAAATAAAAGTGTCATGTTTGAATATTTTTACCTGTTATTAACATTGATTCATTCCAATACACTTCATCACATTAACATTGTCATTTAAAATTTTTTCTTTTGAATTTTGCACTTTATTCACAGCTCACGTTTTGTGTATAAAAAAAAATGTTTCTTAAGGATTAGTAATATATATTTATTGAATGTTTGAATTCAATTTGCAAAAATCGCTGTTTATGTGTATATATGAATATACATACATACATATATATTGTCTTGTACTTCCCAACATACCAAATGACTTGAGAAAAAGCCTTAAGCTTGAAAAAGACTTGAGAATATATTGAAAAAGGCTATCGTAACAATTGTAGAAAAATCAAAACGGAACCCTCGTGAAAATATTATGTGTGTATGTTTACTTTAAGCTTATTCTTGCAATTGTAGAATAAGCTTACAAATATAATATATTATAAATAGTTGAAAAAGAGAAATCATAATTATTTTCTTTAATTTCATTTATGTTTTATTTTAATTTCAAAAATAAATAATTATAATTCATTTTAAATATAAAAAATAATAATTAATTTTCAATATAAATAATAATAATTAATTTTAACAATAAATAAAAATAATTAAATTTAATATGCAATTGCACGTTCACTATATAAAATTTACAACTAAATGTACACGCAAAACAAGTTTGACATTTAAAAAAAAAGTAATGGCACTTGTTGTATGCATTATAAGCGTAGAACAAAGACAACAAGACTAGAATGTATTAAAAAATATTTCTATTTCAATCGTCGTATTGCGTTGTTCAATATGTGTATGTTGTTTATAAGCTTACATACTTTAGAAAAAGTTATGTATAATAATCTTTTCTCAAGCATTGTTAAATACTGCTTGTGAATTCACATTTTATAAACATTATAATAAGCGAAATTAAGAAAAGCTTAAAACACACTATTTATATAAGCTTATTCTCAAGTTGTATTGCAGTTTGATTGCTATATGTTATATTGGGTTACCTTAAATCGTGTTCTATGTTGATTTTTGGCTTACATCCATTTTGTCTGACAATTTTTTGTTCATACCTCCTGCCTCGTGTTTACTCGTGTTCATCACCGTACCTTTTGAAATCTTTTTAACATTTTATAGAGGACTTTTCTTATTATTATTTTTATTATTGATGACATAATGCCTTGTGTAAATAAATATATGATTTTATGAGTCTTATATAAAAAAGATTTCAGAATTCGTACATTTTTTTTTTTGTTTTGCTTATTAGTATAAATTTATGTATCACATCATCATCTTTGTTATAAATTTTATTTAAATGAATATAATTTTAAACAATATTTAAAACCACATCTTTAAGTATATTTACAATGTTGTTTTTATTTATTTATATTTATAAGGTCTTTTGTATTATCCCATAATGTAATGTAATATTATTTTTTTCTGCATTTATTATTTCAGAGAGCGTTAAATCCATATTGGGCCGTCACACAAAAATTTTGGTCAAATATATGGTCAAATTGGAAACAAAAAATGATAAAACAGAGAATAGAGTATTGGTGAGTACAACAAATAGCATTTTATATTACACTAGCGGATCCCGGCGTGCTTCGCTACGCATGAATATTAACATTGAATCAAATTCATTGGTTCATTGGTTTCTCGATCCGCGAGTTCGATGAAAAAGAACCTTAAAATGATCACTAACTGACAGCTGTCAATGTTTATTCGTGTATGTGGTACAACGTGTATTAACCGTGTGTATGAAGTCAGCACACAGTATACATACCGCACACGCACATATTTGTTGTTGTTTTTTTCATATGGACAAAATCACATGGTGACATGAAAAGTCATAACTCACGAACGCGTCATAACTCACGAATGTGCAAACTTTAGATAAACCATCTACACGACCATACGAACAAGCCATAAAAATTTAATCGAATTCGGTTTGACCGTTCGTGAGTTATAAAGTCTCAACACACTTGCAAAATTTTTTTATATATATGCGACCTTCTCCGAGAAAACATACCTAGTGTGTCAAAAAACGGGCTTGGACTTAAGAGTGGATTCTGGTACCTAAAAGGGTGTAGAATAAGATGAAATGAGTTAGATTTCTGATAAAAATTTATTTACCCCATAAAATCGTACAAAACGAACTTGGGAAAATCGATAAAAATGAGAAAAACATTAAAATTTTACTTTTTTTTTTTGATTTTTTGGTTTTAAATTGTTTTTTTCTTCGAATTTTTTTGGAGTTTGGACTTTTTTTTTTGGTGTTTCGTGATCTGGTATTTCGAAAAAATTACTTCAAATTAACATCAGCTTAGTAACAAAATTACAAAAGAACCAAAATTGCGAAACAACTTTTGAGATATTGATAACACTCGTTATACAGTTGGCACAAGACTAAAGCGTCACTTTATTCTTTTCCTTTCTTAAATTTATTTTTACAATGTTCTTTGTATTAGTATACGCACATCAATCCTTTGCTGAGAGCGAACAGATAGCGTTTTTCTCAAAACTTCACTTTCACACACTAGGTCCCTTTTCTCAGAGAAGGTCACATATATAGAAGATTTAAAGCGAGCATCAAACTACCTAGTTTTTGATTCCTTTACTTAGTTTTTAATTGTCAAAAGACATAAAAAATAAGCAAAAACTAGTTTTGTTCATAAACTTGATAGTTTTTGTAGTATTTAACCCTTAATATAAGTCCTGATTACGAAATACAATTATAAAAAAATATTTATTAAAAGCTTCAGCAATTTTCATCCTATAAAACATTTTATCATACGAGGCGGATCAATAAGTCCTTGACTTTTGAATGAAACACAGTTTTTTTTTACAAAAAAAAATTATTTTTCAACATAATCTCCTTTTAGCTCAATACACTTAGTCCAACGTTTCTCCAATTTTTGTATCCCTTTCAAAAAGTAGGATTTTTCGAGGTCCATAAAATAGGCATTTGTTTGATCAATAATTTCATCGTTGGAGCTAAATCTCTTTCCACCGAGCCATTTCTTTAGGTTTGGAAATAGATAATAGTCACTGGGGGCTAAATCCGGAGAATATGGCGGATTAGGTACCAATTCGTACCCCGATTCATGTAATTATGCCATTAAGACCACACACGTGTACACCCGTGCATTTTCTTGATGAAAAAGAACTTTTTTCTTGGCAATATGGGGTCGTTTTTTTTTAAATCCTCGTTAAATCGGTCCAATAAGTTGGCATAATATTCGCCGTTTATTATTTTTCTCTTTTGAAGGTGATCCATGTGGATTATCCCGCGTGCATTCCAAAAAACTGTTGCCATCACCTTATTGGCCGACAAACTTACCTTGGCCTTCTTCGGAGCCGGTTCACCTGGAAAAATCCATTGTTTAGACTGCTGCTTGGTCTCTGTAGTGTTGTAATGGATCCATGTTTTATCCACAGTTACAAAACGCCGCAAAAACTCATTCGAATTGCGGTTAAAAAACTCCAAACAATTCTTTGAAGTTGTCACACGATTACGCTTATGGTCAATTGAGAGCAAACGCAACAACCATCTTGCAGACAGCTTTCTTAAATCTAACTGATCATTTAAAATCGAAACCACATGCCTATGGCATCAACAATCTCTCGCATTTTTACTCTTCGATTGGCCAACACCATATCCTGGGTTTTTCGACATTTTCAGGTGTATTTACCTCAATTGGCCGCCCAGAAAGTTCAGCGTCATTTGTGCTTGTGCGACCACATCGAAAGTCAATTAAACCACTTTTTTACCAGTGAAATTGATGGTGCATAGACCCCATAGTATTTATCAAGCTTTTCCTTGGTTTCTTTCGCAAAAAAATAATGTTAATGAGCAATCGAAATTCACTTTTTCCATTTAAAAAAAATCCACGAGGTTGTATGTTTTGAACAGCTGTTAAACGCAAAGTAAATGACGGAACATGATCAAAATTTGACAGTAGTCTCTTAACAGGTGGTACTTGATGGGAGCAGTGTTGCATTTGATATAACTACGAGGGAAGTTCGAAAAGTCACGGACTTATTGATCCGCCCTCTATTAAAAAAAATTTTCATTAGACAAAAGTCATAAATCAGATTGAATAATCTTTTGTATTATGATTTTAAATTTGTTAAGGTATGAAAATGTTTCTATTCAAATGCTTAAACGACTTTCGACATAATTAAAAGCTCAGCTAATGGCACAATTTGTTGTGCCAATCCTTTGTTGCTACCGTGTAGTTTTACCTGTCCTTTTTTTACAGTTACACTTTGCTAATTTGTTTAACAATTACTAAATCAAGTGTTAAATGCCGTAATCTCCAACAATAAGAGACAACAACAACCACAACAAATATTTAATAGGGTGATTTTTATTTAAAAAGGTGACAGTTTTAAATTACAAAAAAAAATAATTTTATTTAAATAACGCTCATTATTCTAATTCTGCTGAATTTGTTTGTCATGAATTTCTTTAATAAATTAATTATTTTTGAAATAAATTTTGAATGAATTTTATTTTAAAATTCAAAGGGTCAGTTCGTTAAAGAAAAACTCAGAAATTAATTTATTTAAAGGAACTTAAAATAATTATAACCGTATTCAAAAAAACATCTTAATTCAAGTTTCAAATTTTAAGAAGTTAAAAAAAATCATTGTATGCCTTAAAAGCTTTGTTAAAAAATCGTATTCATAATCAGTATTTTAAGTAATAAACGATTTAGCGTTTTTTAAACTCGAGGATGACAACACTATATTTTTTATTTGTCACTTGAATCCTAATGATGCAAAATAAAGATTATTAATTCTTACGGTACTCGTTTCTATAATATTTTTTTTTGTAGTTTTTGAGAATAATATTATTTTTATAAAATATAAAATGTATTATAATTTGTTTATTAATGCCTGTCGTCTTTTGTAACTTAACATTTTTTAAAAACCTACTTTATCTTAAATTCTTAGTGTTCCTTATATGATTTTGTAAGGACTTGCATTTGTAGTATTCAAATGTATTAAATTCAAGTATTTTTTTCCTTGGTCAGGGGTTAAAAGAGAAAGGCCCATAAGGGCTGCTTTTATGACTTTAGATTCGGACCAAAATTTCTTAAAACAAGCCTTAGTAAAAGTCTGTGGAAAAAATTATATTTTTGTTGAGTAGTGTAATCGAAAATATTGTGTTCCCACCAACTCACGGAATTAATATTAATTTTTTTGACTCAAATTTCGTGTCTAGCTTCCACCTCTAGTTGGTTACTGCGCTCACCAAGAGATGGCACTGCTAGCTCCAAACTTTTTTTTCTCAAGTTGGTATAACTGTCCTGAGAACACATGCAAAGTTGCAAGTCATTCTGTCAATTCTTTCTTTGTTTACAAGCCATTTGAAGTTGACGTGTCATTGATTTTTTTCAATATGGAAAAAATTGAATATCGTGCAGTCATTAGATTCTTTGTGTTGAAGGGTTTAAAAGCAAAGGAAATTTATGAACAATTGTTAGAAGTGTATAAGGAGTCCTCACCTTCAAAACGCACCGTTGATTTTGGGCTGGTAAATTTAAACGTGGTCGTACCAGCCTTAAAGACGATCCACGCGAAGGACGACCAAAAACTGCAGCCACAGCAGAAATCATTAAGCAGGTACATAATGTGGTTAGTGAAGATCCAAGTTTGACTAAGCGTGAAATTGCTAATGCCATAGGCATCTCAGACGAACGAGTACTCCATATTTTACATGAAGAATTACGTATGAAATAACTGTTTGAAAAAGATAGTGCCGCACACATTAACAATTCAACAAAAACTGGATCGAAAACAAATTTCTCAGCGTAATTTGGAACGTTTTAAGCCGAATAAAACCGACTTCTTGCGTCGTTTTATAACTATGTATGAGACTTGGATCTACCACCATGATCCTAAATTGAAACAAGAACGTTTACAGTGGACTGAAGCTGAATGTTCAGCTCCAAAGCAGGTGAAGTCACAACGATCAGCAAAGAAGGTTATGGCATCAGTTTTTTGGGATGCAAAAGGAATTTTGTTGATTGATTATCTTCGGAAAGGTAAAACAATCAACTCTGAATATTATTGCAGCCTTTTGGATCAGCTGGATGAACAAATTTGTGAGAAAAGACCTGGTTTAAAGAAGAAAAAAAATCATTTTTCATCAAGACAATGCACCTGCTCACAAAAGTGTTTTGACGATGGCTAAATTCAAAGAATTAAAGTACGAATTGCTTAAACATCCACAGTATTCACCAGATTTGGCTCCCAGTTACTACTATCTCTTCAAAAATCTCAAACAATTCCTTCGTGGAAAGCATTTTTCGTCGAATGAAGAGGCCATAGCAGCCGTAGACAGTTATTTTGCAGAGCTTCCGGAAAACCATTATAACGATGGGATAAAATTATTGGAAGATCATTGGGACAAGTGTATTGAGCTTCTAGGAGATTATATTGAATAAAAAAATATATTTCGTAACAAAAACAGTATTCTTTCATTTCGAGCGCAGGAACTTTTCAACCAACCTGTAGTGTAAAAACTTGAACCGATTATTGTTTTTTGATAATTCCCGGTGCGCGTTTCAATTTCTGTTTTATATTTTCAAAAATTAAAATAATAAAGTTTCTGTAAATAAAGACTTTACAGTGTAATTTTCACATATATCGAAGTTAAGTTTGTTTTGTAGAAAATGGCTAAATTTCTCAAAAACTTAGTGTGTCCCTAATGGTAAAAGACAACTTCATTGTGCAAGTAGGACATGTTTAGAATTACGCCAGTCCTTCACTTATCGGTACCTCGTTTGACGGCAATTCGCTGTTAAACGAATAAACAAATTTTTCGCCATGAAATTTATGCCAAGTGTACGTACGGCACGGAAATTAAACAATAACTTGAAAAAAAAAAAATCATTTCATTGCCTATATTTAGACGAACGATTTATAAAAACCTTCATAAATATGATTTAAAATTCATAGTTTTTCAACCCTACAAGAATTGTCTTTTATGTTTAAACGCACGCTAAAGTTGGGAAATATAAAGATATTTCAATGAAGTTTGATACACCTACACTCATATACCCTCAATCCTATTAAATTTGGTAAAATTCGGTCAATTCGGCTTCCCAAAAATGCGCTCGCTACAGGTCTTAAATATAAATATATTTTAATGAGATTTTGGTTCACTGACTCATATAGACCAAAGAACAAAGCTGATTGTTTTTATTTGAAATCGGTCCATGTTGAGATGTTGTGCCATTATAGTCTCGTTTTTTTTTTTTTTTTGCTAAATTTCATAAATATAATGACATTTTGTTGAAATTTAGTACACTGATTTATATAAAAGCTGATTAATTTTATTAAGAATCGGTTCATGCTTAGACCTATGGCCATATAAAGGTCCTTCAAATGTAGCCTCTTGCTGCATGTCGCAAATATGATTTGTAAAAGCCCAATGACAACTCATATTGTTTTTAGTGAAAGTCGGTCCATGTTTGGACCTACTGCCCGCGTGGACCTTATTTCCGATTTTCTCATAAATACAAGGGCGGTTCAATAAGTCCGTGACTTTTCCAACTTCCCTCGTAGTTGTATGAAATGCAACACTGCTCCCATCAAGTTCCGTCATTTAGTTTGCGTTTAACAGCTGTTCAAAACATACAACCTCGTGGCTTTTTTTAAAAATGAAAAAAAGTTAATTTCAATTAATCAAACCAGGAAAAAGCTTGATAAATACTCTGGGGACTCTGCACCATCGATTTCAAATTGACTCAAGAACTGAAGCCGCTTGACCACCAGAAGCGTCGTATGTTCGTGAGTTGGACTGAGCAACAACTTGAAAATGATTCGGATTTTCATCGAAAAATCATCTTCAATGGCTTGAATGGCTTCGTCAATAAACAAAATATGCGTTATTGGTCAGACAGCAATCCACACGTACTCCATGAGTCATCATTGCATCCCGAAAAAATTACGGTTTGGTACGGTTTATGGGCGTCTTTGGTCCGAATATTTTTGGCCCCAATTGGATGATATGGACTTGGAGGACATGTGCTTCCAACAGGACGGCGCCACAAGCCACACAGCGAATATCACAATCAATTTATTGGAAACCAAATTTGGAGAACGTGTTATCTCACGAAATGGTCCAGTCGATTGGCCGCCTCTGTCATGCGATTTGACGCCGTTAGACTATTTCCTGTGGGGCTACGTCAAGTCTATGGTATATGCCAACAAGCCAGTGACGATTGATGAACTTCGTACGAATATCAAACGTGAAATTGCAGCAGTATCGGCCGATTTATGCTTGGAAACCGTTGAAAATTGGGTTCAGCGTCTGGACTTCTGCAAGCGTGCCCGTGGTGGCCATGCAAAAGAAATCGAGTTCCATACATAATGGCATCGAATAAAGAATTTCATTGATATCCAAAACCGTTTTTGTTTAATTTAAAGAAACTTTTGTAGCGCTCTTATTGAAAAACCCTTTATTATGTTGAGTTATTGAACAGATTGGATGTAGGAATTAAGAAAAAACGACCCCATTTAAATAAGAAAATCTTGTACCATCATGACAATGCACCGGCCCATTCATCTGATTTGGCTTCAGAAAAATTAAAGTCTTTACATTATGAATTGCTTCCCACTCCTCCGTGTTCACCAAATCTGGCCCCCAGCGATTATTTTTTGTTCCCAAATTTGAAAAGATGGCTCCTGGGAAAGATATTTTCCACAAATAAAGAAGTCATTTCAGAGACGGAAGTCTGTTTTGAAGAGCTTGACAAAAAAAGTACCCATTTCAACACATTAAAATTTCGGACCAAACACTAGTTGACTAGTCTGAGTAGGATATTCTATTGTCGACTTGACCGACTTAAATTTTTTTTATTCCTTTTTGATAGCTTTTTGCTATGGATTTTAAAAGAATTAATTTTTACAGTTTATTTTATACTAACCAAATTACTCAGTTAAACGAGGCATTAGTGTATGACATATCATAAAGGAATAAAGCAGAAAAAAAAACAAAAACAGGATGAAAGAATTCAGGTGTTAAATGACAAAAGATACATACTTACAAACAGCACGGCTCTAGTTAGTTTTGTTAAATAAACAACAATAAAAATAATAAAAAAAAAATAAAACAAAAGAAAATATCATATTACAACAATTGGCTTAATTAAGTTATAGTTTGAGTTTAAATGAAGAAAAATACTTGAACATAAAAACTAAATAGGACCATTGAACCTTTTTTTTTTTTAATTCATTTAACCCCCCGTGTAGAGGACGACGAGTAGTCTACATATTACTCGGGTAAATTGAACTTCAACTCTTATTCTTTGCTTGATTGAAACTTAAAATATTAAACAAAAAGAAGCACTTGTATTTGCAATTCTTAATTAAATTTTATAACTTTTAATGAAAATTTATGAATAATATGCATACTTCACTAAACATACACAACTGTGTAGAGTCATTCATTTATTCATTCATCCATCCATTCATTTAGTCTTATCAATGAAAAATGTAAGGCGTATATTTCTTTTTAAGAAAATCATTTTGTAATATTTTCTTGTATTGTTGTCATTTCATTTCATTGAAAGAAGTATAATTTTTCTTTGCAAAAATGTAAAGAAAACTTTTTCAATGACTATTGTTTAGACTTGAGTTTTTGTTTTTTTTTTGTTTAATAGAACAAGAAAGGAAAAAAACAACTTTTGATAAGTACACTTCATCATTTATTCAAATAGAATGTAAGTGAATTTCAAAAGATTTATTTAAAACTGTTTTTAAAAGAAGTGATGTTAAAAATGAAGTGTTCAAATTATAAATTTGTGTAATTTAAAATTAAAATTGCACTTTATAGTGAAATTTTCAATCAAAGCATAGTAAACTGTTTGACACTTGGAAAAAATTTCTCTCGAATTTTAATGGCCTCAAACGTAATTTAAATTGTAAAAATTAATATATTTACAAATTTGCGTTTAAGGTGAAATTCATTATCGTAAAAAATTATTATTTAATAATGAGCGCTTCACACAAGTGGCTGACACTAGTATAAGAACCAATATTCCAGTTTCCAATATCTTGACGCTTAAACCCGTTTTGAATGAGTCTCTTAGGCAGCTTGTGGCATTTGGTTGAAACGTAAACAACAGTACTAAATATTGCCTCGAACATGTCGAATTTCGTATCAGATAAAGTATTTTTGCGGGGAGTTCTTCTTCCTTACTTTAATATAAAGAAATTCGCGAACAAGGGTCATCGAATCTTTGTGGAAGCTTACGTTGAGCATTGTCTATCTGAACAATCGTGACGGAGGTTATTTGGTCGCTTTAAAAGTGGTGTTGATGAGTTTGGAGACAAGAAGTGGCCGGGTAAGCCTAAAAAGTTTGAAGACGAAGAATTGGAAACATTGTTCTATGTGAACGAATGTCTGAAATTTCAGGAGTTGTCAGAATCATTGGGAATGGATAAGTCGACCGTTAGCAAGCACCTAAAAGGCATGAAATTGTTACGAATGGAGATACGGGTGCGGGCGTCTATGGACCCAATTTTTAACGTGCCCTTCCTATGGGCAAGTATCCGTCCATATTTCTGGCGGAAATCTTTGCTATCTTTGTATGCGCATCAGAGTGTCTTAAAAAAGCCTTAAGGGGGGCATTTATTTATATTCTTTCGGACAGTCAAGCGTCACTCAGAGCATTGTTGTCCTAAGACGTGTCGTCTATGCTTGTCCTGAACTGCATTAAGTATCTCAATATACTTGGTGGATCCAACAAATTGATTCTTACCTGGTTTCCTGGCCACGAGGGGAATGCGGGCAACGAACGGGCCGACAGATTGGCCAACTGCGGAGCCCGTCGTTACTTCTTTGGCTTCTTTAAGAGATATATCTTCCCATCTAGTGGAAAATCCAGGAGACTTCTTTCTCTGAACAGGAAGGACTTAAGGGCCTTAACAGGATTTTTCACTGGACACTGTAACCTCAGATACCATGTCTGTCTGACTTAGGTACTTGTAGATTCTGTGAATTGGACACTGAAATAGCGGAGCATATAATCTGCGTGTGTCCTAGGCTTCGCGGCAGAAGACTATCATTCCTTGGTGGATATACATTATCCCCCTTGAAAATCTGTGCCTAGTAAGGTGACTGCCTTTTTTGGAAGCCTCAATATTTAGGGCAGAGAATTCGGCTGCACAAAAGATCAACATCTTTGGTCGGGGTGCATAGGGCCTTTCGAATCTAGGTGCCTTTCGAATCTAGGTGGTAGTGAACACCTACTCGAACGTGGATCCGTTATGACATGAAAAGTGGATCCGTTATGACAACCCCAAGCGCAAAAAATCATGGGTTTTGCCCGGAGATCCATCAACATCCTTCGCAAAGCCGAATATTCATAACATGAAACTTATACTCTGTATTTGGTGTGGCCGGGCAGCTCAAACCGTATGAAACGATCACACGGGAACGATATCGGACTTAACTCATGCGTTTGAGCCGCGCATTGAAGCAAAAACGTCCGGAATGCAAAGTGATTTTGCAGTATGACAACTATCGACCACATGTTACAATAATGGTTAAGATCTACTCGGAAACGCTGAAATGGGAAGTCCTACCCCATCTGCCGTGTTCTCCAGACATCGCTCCTTCCGAATACTACTTGTTCCGTTCGATGACACATGCGCTGTCCCAGCAGAAGTTCACTTCATATGAACATGAGATGTCCACTGGAATAATCACACAATAATTCGGGTGTCGAAAGAAGCATTCAAGTGTTTAGGTTTTCTTAACCGGTGCAAAAACAATTTCACTTCATCTAATCCTCTCATTGGACCGAAAATGAAATACAACTTCTATATATGGGCCGGGGCTTCAAAGTCTATTTTGCAGTTCTGGACCGTGTTCAAAGGAGGGCGTCGGCGCTTATCAATGACAGTGAGGCTACCAGCTCAATTGTCTTATTGGAGCTTCGTCGTAACATGGGCTGTGTTCACTGTTTTATCAATATTACCATGAGAGGTGTTCTGCCGATATAAGTGAACTCATACCCAGGGTCCGGGTTTTTGTTCGGAATATTCGCTTATCTAACAGATAACATTCGTTTGTTGTTGTTGATTGGCCAGTGGATCGCACAACGCATTATACACTCACCAAAAAAAGTCTGTAATGACAACTGAAAATTTTGCTGTTACTACGGGAAATTTTGCTAATTTGAGCCCAGCGGTATTTTTTGCTAATCTTAGCAACATATGTCTGCTGACGTACAATGAAATTTGTAGAAAAAATTAGCTGTCGCTACTAAATTTTAGTAAACTTTTTGTAAAGTGGAATTTAAAATCTGTTTGCTAAAATCAGCAAAAAAAAATTACTAAATATTATTAATATTAGTACAAAATTTCAAAAAAAAATTTAAAAAAAACTTTTTAGTGCTATTTTAAGCGGATGTACTATTTTTAGACATTTGTAAAATGATTTCTGAAATTAGCAACAAAAATTTGTAAAAATTCTGTAATTTGTACAATGTTAATATCAAAAAGATTTGCTAAATAATGTTTTTTTTTTACCAAAAATCAGTACAAAAATAGTAAAGTGGGATTGAAAACCATTTACTAATTTTTCTACTAACTTTTTTCTGAGTGTAGAGAAAACTCAATGCGCAGCATTAGTAGGGGTATCCCCTGAGTGGTGGTTCAAAGAAAAAAAATTTGTCGATGATTTGATTGTCTCAAAAGGCGAGTCGTTCCTCCGAGCTGGTAACCAAAAATTACTGGAAAGATGAGATCAAGTTGTGGCCAGCGATGGACAATATGTTGAATAATATATTTTTAAAGATTTGTGCACAATAAATTCATTAATTTCGAAAGAATCTCCTCGTTATTAATTCAAGGTCTTAATAAGACGGTTTTTTTTAATCTGAAATCCGAAAAACTTACTCTGCCTAACAAAAAAATTGTTCATAGAATTTGAGATAAACATAAAGAACTATGTGGACAGGGTATAAGTTTGCGCTGATGTTTGTAATAACAAAAAAAATATTGGGCCGTTTAGTACACCGATTGAATCCGAATAACTTTTTGATTTTGGTTAGAATCGATTCAAAAAAAATTGTTCTAATTCTTGATCACACGCTATATGTCGCACATATTTAGAAATATTTATGAAAATTGGTATACTAACACCAATATCAGCCCAAGAACGAAACCAACTGATTGTAGTTAAAATCGGTTAATTTCATGTTAGACCTATTTACCATATAATGGTCCCACAAAAATTGTCTTGTTATGGATTTTAATACGACCATAGCCGACAAAATCATAGGTATATGCTTCATTTTTGGTAAATTATATTTAAGATATAATGAGAAACCATAAAAATTATATTGGCCCTCGTTCGACCTACTGCCTACATCTCACATCAGCAAGATAAAAATTTCCAATCAATTTTTTTAATTGTTTATAGATAAATATTAAAACACAAGTCAATTTTAACACATTAAACTTTCAGAATCAAACACTAATTTACTTTTAATCGGACTAGTGTAGGATATTTTATACGGCATGACCGACTTTAAATTTTTTAATCGTTTTTCATAATTTCACTTCAAATATTTTTAATTTAAAAACCTAAAGTCAAATTAAAATAATAAAAAAATTATAAACATTTCTGTTAAACTAATGAATTAATAAAATTCAATAATCTTAATTGAAAAAAAAACATAAAAAAAAAATTTTAAAATCAGCTTGCATGTTATATAAAATATTCGCACTTTGCGTGGTTCTTTATTAAATGTTCATTCAATTGGTGCATCATCCATTTATTTTCCACTGTGTACACAGAAAAAAATATAATCGGGATTTAATTAAAAAATATTGTATTCAATTAATAGTTGAATTGAATTAAAATCAATGAAAATAATAAGTAACTATTTAATTAATTAAGATGCAATTAAAGTTTTAATCATATCAATTAAAAATGTAATCAAAACTTCAATTAATATTTTAATCATATCAAATAAAATGTAATTAAAATTCAATTTAAATTTTAATGATATCAATTAAAATTTTAATCGTATCAAATAAAAACATAGTTTTTTTCTAAATTTTTAAATTATGAAACTTTTATACACAGAAAAAATGATTAACCTAAAATATCTCATTAGAATTTAAATATGTTTGATATGATTAAAACTTTAATGAATTTTTTTTCAATTAAACATTACATTTGTTTGTAATAAATAATATTAATTGCGTAATAGGTGCAAAGTCAATTAAATTAGTAATTGATATATTAAATAACGTAATTACAAGTTATTTTTAATTTTTTCTCAATTAAATATTTAATTTTTTTTAAATATTATTTTTTTTTTAAATATCTAATGAAAAAATTTTTTAAATCAATTAAACATTTAATTGAAAACAAATTTTCTTTTAAACAAATCTTAGATTGAAAATTTTTAGGCAATATTTTTTCTGTGTACTTGGAATTACGTGTGTGTGTGTGTATGTGTGTATGTAATTAATACCAATCAAATGTTTGATTATTTTGTGGGTGATTCTTTTTCAACAGAGATAATGTTGCATGCAGTTTCGTTTAGCTATTTCAATTTCAACATGTCTGTAGTACCTAGTTGCAGCATGATATATGATGATATTCATAAACATTAACACCCTCTAAAATAAGTAAATGCATACAGATAGACTTGGACATGCACAGACATGGACAAATTGTTTCCATGAATGATTTTCGTCATGGATGATATCAGCTTTAACACAAAACGGCAGGAGATTTTATAGTCCACGAACCAAATAAAAAATTAAAAAAAAAATCAAGCGTTTGCTATTTTAATTTCATCTAACACACAATAATTAACATTAAAGAATAATGAAAAGGAAAAACTATTAAAATTAAATTTTTATATTGAATCTGCATATTTAGAGACACGTAATTATAACAGCCGATATTTTTAGATACACGCAGAGAAATCAGACTTGTGAGTATAACCGAATTTATTTTCAATCGAATGTGAGAACAGAAAACCAGTTTAGACAGCAGAAATTTGACTGTGAGAATATAATTTCCAAACGAAAAATTCATTCGGTAATAATTTCGGTTGTGAGTAAAGTGAAAAGTTGTTTGATGACTTTAAGCGTTGTCTCATAAACACCGACGACCCTGAACGCTCTGGTCTCCCAAAAGAGGTGGGGTGGTGATACCGAAAAACATCAAAAAAAGTTCACAAAATCGTTTTGGCAGACCGTAAAGTGGAGTTGCTTAACCCTTTCGGTCCTATTGGGATAATACGTCCCAATGAAAGTTTTAATGATTCCATTTGTTTTCTAAAGTAAAGAAAATCATATTTTAAAATGTCGCAGCCGTACCTTTGTGTTATATAACGGAACCAAATTTTGAGCACGTTTGTCTCATTCGGGTTTTTCATTAGGCTTATATGTCCCATTCGTATTATTTTCAGAACATCAAGAACTTTTAGAAGCCGAAATTTCTGATTACAGTGAATATAGTGACTCTCAATCAGAGAATGCGTCATCAGAATTAAGTGAGGAAAAAGAAGATGTTGACAAATCAAGAGATCATGATAGTGCCAGACATATTTTCTCATTTGATTCAAAAATCCGGTTGATACAATAATCCTTAAAGCCCGATTGGGAAGATATATCTCAGGATAATTAAAGTATTTATGGAAAAACTAAAAACGCAAAACATCATACATTTTAATGCATTTCCAATATATGAAAACCGTTTTTCCATTTGCACTCATGTTTCGCTAAAAAAAAAGCCGGACCGAAAGGGTTAAAGATATCGAAGGAACGTGTCGGCTTTGAACATGAACATTTGTCCATGAGAAAGCTGTTTTCGAAATAAGTGCTGCGTTTGTCTTTACCAAGGCAATGCGCTGTGTCACTAGTCGTTTTCTACGATGGCCAATTTTCACGAATTTTCAATTGCAACGGTTTGGCTCCAGCGATTTTTTCCTTTTTTCAGACCTTAAAAAATGTTCGCTGGAAAGAGATTTGTTTCCAATGAAGAGTTGATTGCCGAAACAGAGTCTTATTTTGAGGCTAAAGATAAATCATTCTATAAAAAAATTATCGAAATATTAAAAAGGTGTTGGAGTGATTGTATCGCTCTACAAGGAGACTTCGTTGACAAATAAATTCGAATTTTGCAAAAAAAGAGTTGTTGTTTTGTAAGCAAAACAATTTTTGTTAAAATTTTTAGATGTTTAGTGACAATTTTGATAAATTTCGCAATTTTCAAAAAAGCATAATTCATAATAACTTTGGATTTATATTTATCGAGGAAAAAACACTAATTGCATTAAAGTAATTAAATGTGAAAAAATCTCACAAAACTTATCAAAAATTGTGAAAATAATTACTTGTAGGCTAGTCTCTATCTAGAGTTCATTCTTGCCTTAGGAAATCATCAGGAGACGACGTTTTCAGAATATTTAGAGATATTTTTTATATTAAATTACAAATTCAATGAGAATTTTTGTTCTCGTCTAGGAGCTTTATTCAAATCCTCAAATATCCAAGAAGAAACAACAATTACAACGAAAATATTATCACAATTTTTTAATAAATCGAAAATTTGTAATATTGTTTAAAAATATGTTAAAAGAATACTTCACAAATCAACCGCGAAAGGTGTAAGAAAGCTGTTTTCTCGACATCTTCAAAAATAGTTTTGACTACAAATAGCTAATTCGGTAGGTGCAGCGATGATATATGTATTAAAGCTAAATGGCTGAACATTTTAATAGTATCAGAGGTATTAAAACTATTCGCCTCTTCCGAATCGGTCCTGTTTTCACTTGCATAGGATTAGTACTTTCAGGCCTTTAAACCGGTCACATGGTAGATACTTTAGGTCCTCTTTTCATTTACCACGTGATAGTTTTTTTTAGGAACTTGTCCCGTATTCACCTATCACGGGACAGGTCCCAATTTCCAAGGGCCTTTTTTCTTACTGCAGGGAAAAATTGGCTATTATCATTATTGCTGCATATTGTTAATAATACGAAACAAGCTGTTTTATAATTTTTAACTTAATTTAAAAGTATATTTATGTAATTTGAATATTATTTACATTTATAAATATCTGAAATAAACGTTTACATCTAAAGCTTTTAAGATTCTATTAAAAAGCTTTTTTCCAAGTGTTTGATTTCATAAATTTTGCGTTGCAAAATAAGGTTACTTTTAATATAAACTACTTAAGAATTCATTTGGAAATTTTTTAATTTAAATATCTTCTTCTTTTTTCTTATCTCTCTCTTTCTTTACAGGTCTTTACACCAGTGCGTATATATTTGCTTATTGCAAAAGTTCCCACAAAGGTTGGTGGTCATTATTTAATACAATTTTCCATTATATTTAATGTTCTTTCATGTTTAAAGTAGACATAAATGCTATTAATTATTAACTGTTTTTACTCTTTTTTATTTTAGATTGAATGTCATTTCCATTATTTGGACATACAGGCAGTAGAAAGTAAAAAACCTACACATTTTTCCATTGTAACCAATGATCGTCCATATAATTTTGCTACAACAGGTGATGCAGGCAATTTTAGTTCGGTAAGTTTGACGAAGTTATTTTGTTTTTATGTTACAATTTTTTTTAAATTTTTAATTTTGGAATATTTCTAGAATGCAGATGTGATTTTAACCGATTTAGCATCGGCTATAAAACAAATATTTCCAACAGTTCCTTTAAAGTATATTATAAGGAAGGTAAGTTGTTACAAATGAGTGAAAATTTTCCATACAAATTGGTGTATTTTAGTACAATTTCATAGTAGCGACAGGCAAGTAAAATATTTTCACTTGTTTTTTTTTTACCAGTAGTCGCTTAGAATTAAATAGTAATTTATATTCACCTCAAAAATTTTTTCAACACAAAAATTTTTTTTTAACTTTAAATTTTTTTTCCTCTCAAATTTTTTTTACCTCAAAATTTTTTTTTAACACAAAATTTTTTTCATCAAAATATTTTTCACTACAAAATTTTTTTTTCACCTGAAAAAATTTTTTTCACCACTAAAATTTTTTCACTTCAAAATTTTTGTTCACAAAAATTTTTTTTACCTCAAACATTTTTTTTATCACTAAAATTTTTTTTTCATCACAAAAAATTTTTTACCTCAAAAATTTTTTTTCACTTCCAGAATTTTACTTCAAATGTTTTTTACATTATTTGTATCAAAAACAGTAGAGACAATTTTTTTAGGAGGGTGTTCAAAGATTCGGCACCATCGAATTTAAGCCTTTTTTATACCCTCCACCATATATGGTGAGGGTATATATCAGTTTGTCATTCTGTTTGTAACATATCGAAATATAGGTCTTAGACCCCATAAAGTATATATATTCGTGATCCCTATGCAATTTTAAGTCGATTTAGCGATGTCCGTTTGTCTGTTGAAATGGCGATCACAATGCAAAGACGCTAGCGGGGGTACCTATTTTTACCTACATTATTGTACATCCTCCCGAGCTGTTTGGTATTGAAAATGAGCAAAATCGGTCCAGCGGTTAAAAAGTTATGGGTGAAAATGTAAAGATGCCTCTAAATTTTCAATACAAATTGGTGTATTTTAGTACAATTGCATAGTAGCGGACTGGTATATAATATATTTTCTCATTTTTTTTCACCAATCGCTTAGAAATTAATAATATTTTGTACACCTCAAATATTTTTCACCTCAAAAAATTTTTTTCACACTAAAATTTTTTTTCACCACAAAAAATTTTTTTCACCCAAAAAGAAATTTGAGGTGAAAAATTTTTTCGTTTCCGCATCCAAAAAAGTTTTTTCCCTCAAAAAATTTTTTTCACCTCCATAATTTTACTTTAAAAGATTTTTACATTGTTTGCATCAATAACAATAGAGAACATTGGTGGAGGGTATTCAAAGATTCGGCACAGCCGAATTTATGCTTTTTTTACTTGTTTTAATTGTTTTTAATTATCAATTTATTCCAAATCTTATAAGTTATTGAAACTTCTTCCTTTTATTCCTCGATTAATGCATAGAGCTTTTAGATTATTTCTCTCAACTAAAATTTTAATTAAATTTTGATTTGAACGTAAAGGATTTTAAAGAGAGAAATAGTTGTGTGTGATCAAATATTTTGTTACACCTTGTTACACACAATTTTATTTTTCAAATTAATTTCTAAGGCTCCTATTAGTTCGTTTAATTCCACTTTTTTTTTTGGTGTTGTATAACTTTTTCTTATTCTTTCCTCTAATTTATTTTAAAAGCATTCAGAGACTTTATCTGCATCCATCTCTCTATAACATTTTATAGACTTGTTAGCATAATTCGTTATGTACATTGTCGTTTATTATTTTTTTTTTACTTTATTGACACAAAGACCTATATAGTTAAAAATATATATAATTTTATATGTGTAATATTACGTTTGAGAATTTTTTTTGTCGGTGCTTTAACCTAATTTAATATGCAACAACAGAAAAACCATAACTTATATGAACTCTTCATTTAATATTAAATAAAATATGGTAATTTTAAAGTGAATCATATTTTATTTTAAACATTTTATGGTGAACAATTAACAATCTGTTTTATTTAAATAACTTGTAACACCTTTTAATTCGTACATCATAAAAAGAAAAATTTGTACTTATTAAACCACAAACTCTTTTCATATATTTCGCGTGACAATGAATATTTTTTTTTTTTTTTTTAATTTAAGTACTTTACAAATCTCATATAAATACGATGAACTCAACAAAATGCAATTGCTACAACAACTGTTGTTTAACTGCAGACAAACATGCAACAATAAAATTTTGATTTAAAAAAAATTACATGAAAATATTTTTTTTTGAAGTGGGAAGAATAAAATAAAAATTATTATAATTTAGAGCTTATTAAAATTAGACATAAATGTTTAATAATGAGAAAACTCATGTGTTAAAAGTTATGCCCGTAAAAATTTTACGAGCATACATTTTTTTTTAAGATAAATCTTTTCAATGTGAAAAAATATTCCTAAAAAAACAAAATGGTTCTCAAAATCTATAAATTTCAATATGAAAAATTTTCCTAAAAACCAGAATGGTTCTCAGAATTGTATCAGAACTATACAACAATACAAATAAGCATTTTGGTTAAATTATTATTTTTAACATTATTGAAATTAGAAAAACCAAGAAAAAAAAATTGTGGACACTTTTTTGATTTACCCTAATGCCTCCTTTGCAGCTATAGCAAGGCTAACAGGTACTTCCCGAGCAACGTAAGGAGATCCAATCAATTTAATGAAAAGGTGGATCTGAGCGAATTGCTTGATTTTTTGATAAGAAATTAACGTAGAAAGGGAGGAATGCACTAGTGCCTAAACCAAACATGTCGCTTCAAGATTTGGCGGAAAAATTCACATTGCCTTATATCTACGAGTATGGGGTCATTCCATGTCAAACCACACAGCATTCGGTTTTGTCATCTCCGATTTAAATGATATTCGCCACAAATATTGTAAATGGGTAGTGTTTATCAAATCATTAACCTTTCGACTCCAAACCCTTTCGGTTTTCGAAATATGACGTCATGAATATTGACAAAAACGTCAAAATATCGAAAAAGTGTCCATACAAAGTTGCCCATAACTTCTAAACTATATAACCTAAAATTTTTCTATTGGTACCATTTTAAATTTGAAAAGATTACCTTCAAAATGGCATCCCAAATGTCCAATAAAGCTAATATTTATAAAATTCTGAAAAAATATATGTTTCAGGCCTCTCTACATTTGTGGTTAAATTTTAAGGTGGAGACTCATTTGGTTCCTGAGTTATGAAGGAAAACGTTAATTATTAACATAAATTTGTCGGAACAACTTTTCTTTGCATATAATTTTGGTCTTCATTGAAATAAATCAAATTTCAAAGGCAATATTGCAAACTGGCGAATTAGAATTACTTCCATCCTAGTTGCCTGCGGAAAAGGACCTATCCCAGGACACGCCACGTGACCGGTTCATTGTGATAGGGGCCGGTCACCGGACCAGTTTTTTTTTATATGAAAAGGACCGGAGGGGGTCAATTGCCCTCTGCGACATGTCACAGGACTGATCTAAAAGAACATGTCACACAACTATCACCAAGGCAAAAGAACATGTCATGACCTTTAAACCGGTCACGTGGGAGATACTTTAGAAACTTGTACTCTTCACCAATCTCGTTATATGTATTTTCGGAACCGGTTCAGTTTTCGCTTATCACGGTATAGGTCCCAATTCCCAACTGACCTCTTTTTCCCCGCAGGGTGACTACGAGTACTTATCTTAGGAACTGTGACAAAAGCTTTTAAACTGGCGTTAAGAAAATTTTCAAAGAATTTTAAGCAAATAAAGCTTTTGAATGCCCATATTTTACTCTGGTCCTTTGGTCATTTCTGCACCTTAGTCGATATTTTCCCATGCAATAAAATGATAGCAATCAATTGTTATTGCAATATCGTGATATCGTTGGCACGCAATCGGCCCTTGGCATGATGTCAGCCATCAAACGCACTTAAAGTTTACATTTAAGTTTAATTCAGCAATAAAAACCTAATATTTATTTTATTTATATTAATCATATAATTACAAATTATATGTTAATACCCTAACCGAGCACTAGCAACAAAGGCCATCGGCTCGTTGTAGCGAAAACAGACCAGAGCCTCTGGTGGGGATTGAATTGATAAGCTAGCACGCTACTAACGCTTAAAAACCCAATATATTATTTCAACTTTTTCGAAATTTTATTAACTTACTTTGACGAAAGAGCTTATTTCGCCTTTTCGTCGTGCTAAATTTAATGTTATTAAAAATTATTTAGTATTCTTAACCATATATGGCCTCATGGGATTGGTTATACATTTATTGAAATAAAACAAAAATTGCGAAATTGACACAAAACATTAAATTTTATGAAAATTGATTTCGCTTATTGCAAAGTCTTGAGTATATTAGCTGTGCTGAATTTCTGTTTTAAAATGTATTTTTTTTTTAATTTTCAAAATTTTGACTACATTCGTTGAACAAAAAGGCAGAAAAAGTAGTAAATTATATTTTCTATTGATATCAAGTAATTGCTTTAATAAAAAAAATATTATTTATGTAAAAACTACTTGAATTTTGACAACTATTTTTGGCAGTCTAAGTTACAAAATATGTAATACTTTAAAATTTGTTATTAAACTTCTACAGTTTTATGTAGCGGTAATAGAGTTTCTTTGCTCTCCTGTAAAATGTATGTTTTTGAAATAAGTGCTTTTGTCCAAAGACCTCAGATATATAGTTTCAATATTTTTTTTTGTAAAACAAAACTTCTTAGGTTTCAAATAGTTTCATATTAAAACATTTAAGTTTTTTATATTTTTCTTTTTATTTATTTTTGTTTTTTTTTTTGCTAATAAACATTTATTTACTTAGCCAAAACAAAAAAAAACAGAAACAAAACAAAACCACTACATAGGTCAGTAACTTCTCAAATTGCTTTTTGCCATTCATATCGTACTAAGCCAAAGTACAATAAAAACAAACAAACAAAAAAAAAAGTAATTATAAACTTTTTAACAATGTTATATTAAATGTTCTTTTAATTTTTGCTACATTTTCTCATGCCAACTCAGACAAACAAATATTTATAATTTCTTTTAACATTTATAACTTTTTGTTTATGTATTGATTGCAGATCGATATACAACCACCGGAAAGAGAAACAATATTTTCAGAAGAATTTCGACCATCAGATCCCCGCAATGTTGGACCATGTGGTGGTTTTAGTACGCAATATGCCTGCATGTGTGATTTTCATGGTGTCCCTTATAGAGAAGAAGTTGCCTGGGATATTGATACGATTTATTTGTCACACGATACGAGAATTTTAAATTTACGTGATTTTGATCATTTAGAACCAAAGTGAGTGAAATCAGCAAAATATTCTTATTTTTTATCAATAAATAATTTATATTTTATTTTTTTTTTTTTTTCATCACACAGAGACTTAATGGCCATTGTATCGGCTTTGGAATACAATACATTTTTTCGTGGCTTAAAAGCTTCACATATGCGTTTATCAAATGAAACATTGGAACGTATATTACATGTGCTCAAGCGTTCTATGTGGCTCGAAGAGTTACATTTAGAAGCATTAGGTTTAAGGTAAGTTTTGAAAAATGTGCTATTTCACAAAATTAAAGTAAAATTTTATAAAAAATAAAACAGTTAAAGACAGGCAACTAAATTAAATAGAACGGAAACAAATGGAATTGAAAAACTAAGCTGAGGGAATGGAATGGGAAACGTATTAAATTTAAACACTTAACACATATGTTAGGTCGAAAATAGGAAGAGCTATTCTCCCTTCATGATCATCCAAAAAGAATGACATACACAAATGCCAGATAATCGGCCTGATGTGCGCCGCACTAAACATTCCGGTCTACCTGAAAAATTCATTATTCTTTAGGTAACTCATCCGTTTATCCAAATCAATTTCCCGCAAACACTCCAGGGCCAGCATAACGTACAATGTTCTGTCCTGCTACTGGCAAGTGCCGGACAAAAGCAAAGAAATTGTTCTCGGGTCTCTTTGTCCTTCCCACAGGCACTTTAAACTATAGATTCACTCTTAACCTGCAAGAATTCACATCAGATTTGCCAGTTTCCCTTTTGTGCATGTTGGTGACCAAATGTCCACCAACTGTCACCAAAATTGTCTCGGAATATGAAGTCTAACAGAGACCATGCTGGAAACACACACGCCATTTTGTGAGCCCTTTTACTCCCATTCTCGTCCCTTACCAAAATAAGAGTTCATCACCTCTTTGGAGTCTAAAACCGTCTTCGATTTTACAGGCTATCCTGACTGAGTCCTAATGGCAGGCTGACTACCAGTAAAGGTGATTGCATCCCTAGAATAACCAGTCGTTTTTAGGAGACAAACTCCGCCTTACAACCAAGTTGTGGTCTGGGAGCTGCAATCACATCATTATACTGGTCCCTGCAAAAGAAACTTAAACTAATTCTCCCGTCCAGTTTAGAGCCATCCGTGTAGAAATAAATTCTATTAATTAACCTAATACAGGTTGGTTGAAAAGTTCCTGCGCTCGAAATGAAAGAATACTGTTTTTGTTACGAAATATATTTTTTTATTCAATATAATCTCCTAGAAGCTCAATACACTTGTTCCAATGATCTTCCAAAAATTTTATCCCATCCTTATATTGGTTTTCCGGAAGTTCTGCAAAATAACCGTCTACGGCTGCTATGGCCTCTTCATTCGACGAAAAATGCTTTCCACGAAGGAATTGTTTGAGATTTCTGAAGAGATAGTAGTTAATAGGAGCCAAATCTGGTGAATACGGTGGATGTTCAAGCAATTCGTACTTTAATTCTTTGAATTTAGCCATCGTCAAAACACTTTTGTGAGCAGGTGCATTGTCTTGATGAAAAATGATTTTTTTCTTCTTTAAACCAGGTCTTTTCTCACGAATTTTTTCATCCAGCTGATCCAAAAGGCTGCAATAATATTCAGAGTTGATTGTTTTACCTTTCTGAAGATAATCAATCAACAAAATTCCTTTTGCATCCCAAAAAACTGATGCCATCACCTTCTTTGCGGATCGTTGTGACTTCATCTGCTTTGGAGCTGAACAACCAGCTTCAGTCCAATGTAAACGTCCATGTTTCAATTTAGGATCATGGTGGTAGATCCAAGTCTCATCCATAGTTACACAACGAACAAGAAGTCGGTTTTATTCGGCTTAAAACGCTCCAAATTACGCTGAGAAATTTGTTTTCGATCCAGTTTTTGTTGAATTGTTAATGTGTGCGGCACTAACTTTCCAAACAGTTATTTCATACGTAATTCTTCATGTAAAATATGGAGTACTCGTTCGTCTGAGATGCCTATGGCATTAGCAATTTCACGCTTAGTCAAACTTGGATCTTCACTAATCATATTATGTACCTGCTCAATGATTTCTGCTGTGGTTGCAGTTTTTGGTCGTCCTTCGCGTGGATCGTCTTCAAGGCTGGTACGACCACCAGCCCAAAATTCAACGGTGCGTTTTGAAGGCGAGGACTCCTTATACACTTCTAACAAATGTTCATAAATTTGCTTTGCTTTTAAACCCTTCAAAACAAAGAATCAATGCACGATATTAAATTTTTTCCATATTAAAAAAAACCAATGACAAGTCAACTTCAAATGGCTTGTAAACAAAGAAAGAATTGACAGAATGACTTGCAACTTTGCATGTGTTCTCAGGACATTTATACCAACTTGAGAAAAAAAAAAGTTTGGAGCTAGCAGTGCCATCTCTTGGTGAGCGCAGAAACTTTTTAACCATCCTGTATTTATTCATTCGTCCATAACTTCCTATCCGAAATAAGAAAATCGCAATTTTACAATAAACGTTGGTCCATTACCCTATCTCATACACCATATCCGAGGTATGATAGCCTGGCAGATTTTTGGGTACGCGTCTCCAAGTGTCCAATCCCCAACTGTCATCAGTCTGTAAGTTGAAAGTGCCGCTTCATAGTTAAACTGAATATTTTTTGGGTAAGTGAAGAATTTTGTCTCCATTGCCCTTGTAAATGTTGGCATAACCGCTGAACGCTTTGAAGTTTTCCTACATTACATTTCTTCAGGATTAAAAGCCAGCATACAATAGCGGCATATGCCATTATCGGTCTTACCTTATTTGTGTAAAGCCACTGGATCGTTCTTAAGTTAAAGTCCCATTAGAGCCGACTGCTTTTCCGCACATAGCCCACACACGGAGAGCTTTAGTAAACCTGTTTTCGATATAGTCACCCAGTTGCATCAGGTATCTGACACTATCCTTATTTTTTTTTTTTTTAAGAGAAGCAGCACTTAGGGAATTCTTACTACTAATTAATGTGTAAGTTTATTTGGGATGCAATTGTTATGTAGAAGCCTTTTAGTTTATAGCTCTATTATGTTATTTTACTTTGGTGGGGTTAAATTTTATATAAACTCCGAAGGATGACGTTGCGATATGTATAAAGGATAGAAAAATCATACATTTTATTTAAAAATTTATGTTGCCGCGCTGGGAATCGATCCTGCTAACCATTACAACACAATGACCATGTTCAAGGGTTGGAGAATTTGTAACCTCCTTTCTTTTCCTAATGAAAGATAAACCTCGAATTTATCAGTTTTGCCATTCAGCTTACTAGACAATGCCCAGTTATAGGATAAATTTGGTACTCTAGCGGGTGTTCTACATAAATAATTCGGATCTTATTCGTTCAGCAGTATTACTACATCAAAATATTCATTGGTTAAACTTCTTTAAAAAAGTGTGTATGGTGGTAACTCACAACAGAGGTGATAAAATTCATCCCTGTGGATGAACAATGTCCTTAATCCTCGTTCCACCGGCTTCACAGTAATAAGTGTTCTCATAAATCTCTAAGAGACTGAATAAGCATATTAGGGGCAATTGAATAAATTCCTTGATCTATATTTGAATTAGGTAGATTTAAATAAATTCGTTATTGAATGAAGTCTTTAATTTTTATCTCCTGATTTCTTATTGAAACTATGAAATATTATGTTGCTTTCATACTTTAAATTCCATATTAATTCCATATTATATCTCTATCCTATTTCAGATCCGATTTTCTTCATAAATTGGCTGTTTCTGTGATTACAAATAATAATCCTGCAATACGAACTATTGATTTGAGTCATAATTTAATTGAGGATAAAGGTAAATTTTGATTTAATTTTCATATAAACTTTGCAAAATGTCTTTGAAATCTACTAATCCCCTTTTATCTATAAATTAGCTATGTATATAACTTAATATGACCCTTGTTTTGTTTGATTTTTTCCAATTAATCCAATTTATATAAAACAAAATTTATACCCTCCTTGCTTTTTTTTTTCTTCTGTATGTTTTTGTTTATTTTATTTTTTCTTTAACAATATGTAGGTGCAAGCTCTTTATGCGCCCTACTTGGAAAAATTGTTCAAGGTTTGATTAACTACAAAAAATAAAAATTAGAAAACACAAAAACAATCTCAATGTTCAATGTTTTTCTTTCTCAATTCATTCGAATTATTTGATTTATATCGCTATTATTTTAATGCTTCATTTTCATGCCATTATATTTTGTATACTTTTGAAACAAAAAAAAAAAGTTTTTATAAACTTTTTCATGGTTATACTATATTATGACTGAACGTAAACTACCTAGTTTTGAAATAATACTTGGTAGTTTAAAACTTTTTTTAATACATTCGTTTTAACGAATAAAAATTAACAAGAACCAAAGACCAGATGATTTTTGTTCAGTCTAAATATATTATGATTTATTAAAATGAATTATTTTGAAATATAATCGTTGTAGGAAAAAATTTTCATAAACCAAGAAATATTGTAATTTAAGCAAACTACGACACAAAACCATCTTCAATTCCCATTCCTTCAAAAAGTTCAGGAGGCCTGACAAAGATACAGGCCACAAACTATCCATATCGTCAAAAAATCTGAAAATCTGCCAGAGTATAGTGGATGCTGCACTGTTTCTTCCCCTCCTTATTTCCACAGCTCTTACAGTAATGCCAGGTGAGTTACCCCGGCTCACAGTTACAAGACATATTGCGCAGTGCATTGTTAAGATCCCTATAAATATGCATATTGTCCGCTTGCCAAAATCAAAAAGACTTCTCGTTCTCCTTGGGCTAGGCAACGGCCATAGGGTCCGAGATACCTCACAAGTACCGAGCAATTGGATATGTGTACCGAGTAATTGGATATGTGGATTTGTCCGGGAGATTCAATGCAATCCCTCACACACTTTAGTATTCGGAAAGGCTGTCAAGAAGATTCTAATGGGTATTGGATCCATATTCAATATTATTATTATGCGCGTGGCCCTATCGGTTACATAGACGTCTGCCTGGAAGACTCTACACTTGCTCGAACTCTGAATGTCTAGTTTCCCTTAATAGACTCATGTTGCTCTCCCCATCTCTATCCTCGAACAGTCGGTGTAATCCAAGAACGTATCACTCCGAAAAACAGAGTTCGAAGACCAGTCCTCCCAGCTCTCTGTATCTTAATCTTTAAAGTACGCAGAAAGTTCACGGCTAAATAGAATATTGGCCGGCCATTCGTTTGTAGCCAATCCCCTACCGACTTAAATACATTTCTCTCACATTCATCAACTAACTCGTTATCCATGATCCCAATATATCCCGAGACCCATGTCAGTCTGCCTGCATGCCGACGGACTTGTCCAAGAGATTCAATACAGTTCCTCGTACAATTTAATTTTATAGTATACCAGGCCTTTCAGATTGGTATCCTAATTTTAAATGTACGCAGAAAGCTTGTGACTGGTGGAATGAAGTCCATATCTCTATCGAGTCGTGTATTACCAACTTCACGCAGTATGGTGGTATATACCCCAAGAGATTTGTAGTCGCACTTGGGCTGCTGTATTGGTGATCTATCGGTCAGGTGAGTCGTTGTACCTTAGCGAGAGATTATATAGTTGTGACTGTGTTCACCGCCTTGCACCATATGAGTATTTCATAGGTCAATATCATTCTGGGGATTACTGAGTACATTCAGTGCAAATTATACGGCTTCCAAAAGTCTCTGCAGGCCATTTTCATTCTGACCTCGGTATTCCTTCTCTAAGAAAATTTAGAGTTTACAACGAAACATAGGTATATCACATCTTTTAAAGTTGGAGTTGGCTCACTTCAGTTTAAGGAGATCAAATACCTCCAGAGTGGACCTGAATATACAAGTGGAATTTTTGCAGGATTATCCACAAAACTTTCCGCCGTGCCCATGTACAAATCTATTCCTTGATTTCGAACTTTGGAGGAATTTCACTACAATCAGGATTATACAAGTTGTGGATAGATGTATATTTCAGCTAAATTGGAAGTGATATTCGACTTGAACTTTTCATCTGAAAATCTAAAATTTTATAACAAAGTTAAATGAGAATTTTTCTCGAAAAATATTTCTTCATTTCCTCTTATTAACGAGGAAAACTTTTCGAAAATTAAATCGTATGAATTTGCGATCTCCCCAGTGAGTATGCAAACACCTTCGCCACTCTCTCATTTACACCTATGCTGCATGGGGATTTAATTAATCAAAAGGTTCCAAAGAAGTGGAAAAATAACTCCTCCTTGTGGAGTGCCCTTAGTCACAAAATTCCTTACTGCATCAACCCCTATATTCGTGTCGATTGCCCTGATTTCTAGCATGTTGCCCACCCATAAGGTAATCTGTGGTTCAATGCCCGAGGCCATCAATGATCGATGATTTGTACAAGTTATTTAATGACTTCTGTGGTCCTTTCCAATTCTCCACAGAACATCGACCATAATGTGCTTATCGTCTTACCAGATTCTCTCTGGAATTCATTAAAACTGAGGTGAGACCTCTCTCTGTCATGTCCTATCGTCTTTCTACACCTTATTTCAGAGATAAATGTTTAATTTTCTCAACTTATTATATTTTATATTCATATTTATAAATACCATGCTCTATAGATCATTCAATAATTTAAAATGCCAATTGGATTATTTAATATTTATCTAGTTTTGAGTCTCTTATATATTTGGTTTATATTCGGTTCGAAGGAATTTTAAACAGAATAGATTTGGAGGATCCCCGTATATAACAAAATTTTGTCTTGATATTGTTTTAAATTAATTCACATCTCAGACTCTTCACAAAAACATAAGCAAATGTTTTTATTTCTTTAATCATCTCAATGTTTTTTTCATGATCTCAATGTTTTGCATGGCCAAATCATTTAATCATATTTATTTATATTTTTTTTTGTCACTGCATTATCAACAATAAAACTAAAACTTGTAAGCTTTGTTATTTAATTTAATCAATGTTACAGCTTATTTACAGCCACACATACTAGACCAACTAAAGAATATACCTGCTGATTCATATTTATTTTAATAACTCCTCTTACAGGTGCAATACATTTAGCTGGACCCATTGCTAAAGTCTCAAAAGGTTTATGCAAATTAGCATTAGCTCATTGTGGCCTTACATCGAAGGGTGTCAATCAAATGTCGCATTCATTATCGCTCAATCAAAGCATTTCAAATTCTTTAACATATTTAGATTTAAGTGGGAACAATCTTAAAGATGATATAACAGTAAGTTTTTCCATAACAAGCTTAACAAACTTTATTTCAAATTTAATTTTCGTTATAGAATTTACATAATTTTTTAGCACAACCAAATGTTTTAGAATATTTAGATCTCTCTACGACTGATATAACTTTAGAGAATGTAAGTTTGAATTGGATTTTAAAAAAGATATTTTGTTAAAATGTAATTATTTAATATTTATTGTTTTACTTATTGCAGTTATTTGGTGCCCTTTTACGTGGTTGTGCAACGCATTTATCTCATCTTAATGTTTCACATAATTCATTTAGCACAAAAAAAGGCAAAGAGATACCACCATCGTTCAAGCAATTTTTTACCAGTACTTTAAGTTTAAAACATTTAAGTATTGCCGGTTGTAAATTACCAATGGAAGCATTAAAGTAAGTATATATTTTCAGATTTTTAAAATATTTAAGCAATTCTTATAAATGGAGTATGTATTTGAATGACTGAATTCGATAAAAATAGAAAAAAAAGATAGTACATTTTCTCAAAAATATAATATTGCTAGGATTTTACCTTTTAAAATCGTTAATTTATTTTCTTTAAATAAATCGAGTTCTTTTTATATTGCAAATAATAAACACAGTTAAAATTCTTCTATAGCAGGGGTGCCCAAAAGTTCCTTATGGAAGAGCAAACACCAATACATTTAAAGAATAACTAATTTTTATTCAATATTTTTTATTGTAAAAACCAATACATACAAAGAAAAAATATTTCATATCATCCCAATATACCATATAGCAATCAAACTGCAATACAACTTGAGAATAAGCTTATATTAATAGTGTGTCTTAGGATTTTCTTAACTTCGCTTATTATAATGTTTATGAAATTTGAATTCACAAGCAGTATTTAACAATGCTTGAGAAAAGATTATTATACATAACTTTTTCTCAAGTATGCTTATGAACAACATACAACAACAACGAAATATGACGATTGAAATAGAAATATTTTTCAATACATTCTAGTCTTGTTGTCTTTGTTCTACGCTTATAATGATACAACAAGTGCCATTACTTTTTCTTTAAATGTCAAACGTGTTTTGCGTGTACATTTAGTTGTAAATTTTTTATAGTGAACGTGCAATTGCATATTAAATTTAATTATTTTTATTTATGGTTAAAATTAATTATTATTATTTATATTTAAAATTAATTATTATTTTTTTATATTTAAAATTAGTTATTATTATTTATTTTAAAAATTAAAATAAAAAATAAATTAAATTAAAGAAAATAATTATGATTTCTCTTTTTCAACTATTAATAATATATTATTTTTGTAAGCTTATTCTACAATTGCAAGAATAAGCTTATAGTAATCATACAAACATAATATTTTAACGAGGGTTCCGTTTTGATTTTTCTACAATTGTAACGATAGCCTTTTTCAATATATTCTTAAGTCTTTTTTAAGCTTAAGGCTTGTGTTTGTAAGTCATTTGGTATGTTGGGATACGTTAAACAAAAACAAAATCTGCATTGATGATCGCTGTCGTCAATGTTTACCAGCAAAGCATACAAAAGTATTGTTGCTTTACACTTGCGTGTATACAGTGAAGAACGACAAAAAAAACTAATAAGGCAAAGTTGTTTGTGTATTTCGTATTGCTATTGCTGAGTGCTCTATGTGTATTAAAACACACAGCCTATAGTTAAGAGCATTTACAAAAACAAATGAGCATAAAGAGTATAGGCCTTGGACACCCTTGTTCTATAGCAACACTTTATTTACAATATATTCAATTATTTACCAGTGTTGCTTCTTCAGCATTTTATTATCAACCAACTATCATGCCACATTGTCGGAAACGTCTAGTCTGTTCTTTGCTATGTCGTGCTTGCCAGAATAGAACATTAATATAACACTAGTTGTGGTGAAGAGTTGCCATTGATAGCAACTGTTTTGCATTTCAAGGCTGGAAATTAATGAATCGAATTTCCGTAACAATATGTACTATTGAACTCAGAAACTTTCGGTCACATTGTATGTGATTTTTAAACTTTCTCCTAAAAATTTTTTTTATCCAAATTTTGATCCAAATTAATAAAAGGATATCGTATATACTAATATAATACATAGGTAATGTGTGTATGTTTGTTTGTTTGTACGAGGTAATATCCGTCTGATTTCAAAAATTTTTCAGTATTTACAATGGCCTTAAGGATGGACATAGGCTTTATACCGAATTTAACAACATATGTATTCTGTTGATTTTTTACCGTTACTTAGTTTGGTATGTCCCCTACGGGAAGAGGACCTATCCCAAGACACCTCACTTGACCGGTTCATTGTGATAGGGAGCGGTCACGAGACTGGTTTTTTATATGAAAAGAACCGGTCACCTTAACATGGTCAATTGCCCTCTGTGACTCTGTGTCACACGACTGGTGTAAAAGAACATGTCACAAAACTAACCCCAAAAAACATATCACAGGACTCGTACTTTCAAAATTTGCTAAGGGGGATTTTTGGAAAACCAACGGGAAGGGGCAAAAGTGGAAAAATTCTCCTGTTTGACGGTCTGCCAAAACCACAATAGCTAGGAAGTTGAAATTTAGTATGTAGGCTCCTCCTCCAGCGTAGATGGCCTGCCCACACCGATTTAGCTAGAAATCTAAAATTTAAAATATATATGTGTTACCTGGAGTATGGGACAACTCATTGACATGGTACGTTTTAGAATTTTGTTCAGGGACATGGTAAAAATGGGGGTCTCCTGGTACTCCCGGGAAACATTTTTCGTTATAAAATTCTATTCTCTAGATAGACAAAAAAAATTCTTACAAAATTATTTTTCTATTTCTATAAAAATAATAAATTTAAATAAAAGTTTTTCCGAATTTCTTTAGTCCATCTAGAAGAGAATTTTGGAAAGAATAACATATTTTTCGATTTTTTTTTTAAATAAGATAAAAACCTATTGTTGTCATAAAAACGATAGAGAACGATTCAATTAATGTTCTAAAAACAATGCGACAAAAGTTTTTGAGTTTATTAATTGGCTATATTTTGGAACTACCTGGAATTTTGAAGTTTTAGTATAACATTTTTAAGGAGATGTCCTATCGATTTACATTTTTAGTCAGGTTATAATGAGTTTTTGCTAATGTTTTTAACTACCAAAATTCCGGACCTAGGTTCACCAATAAACTGAGAATCTCTTTATGAATCCGAATTTCTGGAATCAACAGGTATGCTCAACGGAAAATAATTGTGTTATATATGTTCGTTCAGTTTTTTGTCCCGATGGAACTAATTTCTAAGTCGTATCAATTGGAACACCAGATCTTACAGACCTATTCTTGGACCCGGGACGCGATTAGGTATAGGAGTAATAGGGCATTGAATATAGTTCCGTTATTTTGGAAATATTGTATGAGACCTAATCTCATGGTATTTATTTTGGGCTAAAAGATCCTAATGCAAGTTTGAATAATCTTCAACTACATGTTGTTGAAGTTGGAAAATTTTAAAAATTCATACAATTTCCCGTTTTTTTCTTTCATTCTTCGGGATGGATTTTTTTCCATATGAGAAGTCCACGGCCTGACACATAGATGGCGCTACTAGACTTAAATCAAAAGACACGTGTATAAATTTGACAGCTGTCGGATCATTAGTTTGTGAATTATAGAATTTTGAGTGAAGCAACTTTTGTTATTGTGAAAAATATGGATAAAAAGAAATTTCGCGTGTTGATAAAATGTTGCTTTTTGAAGGGAAAAAATACAGTTTAAGCAAAAACTTGGCTTGATGACGAGTTTCCGGACACTGCCCCAGGAAAATCAAACATCAAGGATTGGTATGCTAAGTTTAGACGTGGTGAAATGATTGCCGAAGACGGTGAATGCAGTGGACGCCCAAAAGAGGTTGTTACGGACGAAAACATCAAAAAAATCCACAAAATGATTTCGAATGACCGTAAATTGAAATTGAATGAAATAGCAGGTACTCTTAAGATATCAACTGAACGTGTACATCATATCATTCACGAATATTATCATACCCAAATATTCGTGAATGCTCTGTGCAAAGTGGATGCCGCGCGAGCTCACTTTTGACCAAAAACAAGTCAGTGAAAACGAAGGCGAAAATCCATGAATTGGGCTTTGAATTGCTTCCGCATCCACCGTATTCTCCAGATCTGGCCCCAGCGACTATTTCCTGTTCTCAGATCTCAAAAGAATACTCGCCAATTTTAAAGCAAATGACAAATCCTACTACAAAAATGGTATTGAAAAGTTGGAGGGTCGCTATAATCAGTATATCACCCTTGAAGGGAACTATGTTGAATAAAAAAACGTATTTTGCAAAAAAACATGTGTTTTAGTATGGTAGGCCGGGGACTTTTGAATTGACCTGTTATACTACATGGAGTGAAAACCAGTTTTTTGGATTTGAAATAAATTTTATTCTTCAACGTAATCTCCGTTAAGTGAAATGCACTTCATCCAACGATCCTCGACCATCTTGATACCCTTGAAAAAATATGATTTGTCAAACTCTTCAAAATAGGCTTCCGTCTTTGATATGACTTTTTCATTTATGGCAAGATGGTGCACGATTTTTTTCTTATTTAAGTGTTTCGTTTTTTTTTTTAATTTCTTCACTCAACATAGCTCATTGGCAGTAATTGTTTTTCCTTTCTCCAAAAGTAATCAATAAATATTATACCACGTGCATCCCAAAACACACTGGTCATCACCTTTTTAGCCGATTGTTGAGTGACCGCTTTAGTCGGCTTTCGCACGCTTGTAACCACTCCCCAGACTGTCTATTGGACTCCTTTGTATAATAATGAATCCACGTCTCATACATTGTTATACATCGACGTCAAAATTCTTTTGAATTTACTTCAAATATCTCCAAAACATACTTAAATCATTAACACGTTTCAGTTTTTGTTAAGCTGTTAAAAATCGCGGCACCCATCGAGCAGAAAGCTTTTTCATATTTAAATGATCATGTAATATATGCTTGCTCTCTTGATATCTTTATAATGCCAGAGCAATCTCGCTCACTTTAATCTTTCGATCATCCAATACAATCTGATGCACTATTCTTTCGATCAGCATCATTAGTGTAGAAAATATTAGAAAAAATTTTAGAAGAAGGAATTCTTTAGACTTTTTATTTTTTATTTATTTTTTTCTCATGTTTCAATACTTTTTTCCATTGTTTTTCTTTTTAGAAATTTATTACTGGGTTTGGCGTGCAACGAGTCAACAGCTGGGCTGTACTTAGATTTAAGTAGCAATGTCTTAGGTGCCCAGGGTGCACATGTTTTAGAATCATGCATACATGGTGTTCGGGTTTTACAAAGTTTAGACATAAGTGACAATAGTAAGTGCAACTTTAATTTGATTATTATCTTAGTATTAGCAAATTAATGAATTTTCTTATTCTCCTCATAGATTTAGATGTTGAATTAGCTCCCGTTTTAACTTCTATTTCTAAAAATCCATCGATACGCACATTAAATATGTGTCGCAGTTTGACTGGCATGAAATTGAAACATATACCCACTGTTATGGATGCTTTAGTTAATCTAATACAAAAAGATGATTTTCCCTTGGCCGAATTGATATTATCGGAAAATAAGCTCAAAAATGATATACATGATTTTATAAATGCCCTGGGTAGTAATCAAAGTTTACAAAAATTGGATATATCCGGCAATTATATGGGCGATGTGGGTGCACGTCTGCTGGCCAAAGCATTACAGATTAACAATAAATTACGTACAATATATTTGGATAAAAATAATATAACTCTACAAGGTTATGCTGATATTGTTTATGCATTGGAAAATAATTTTACCATGCGTAATATACCATTTCCTGTGTTCGATATAGCACCACATTTGAAAAGTCATCCGGAGAAGACAGATACTATTATGCGTAAAATGCAAGAGCTGTTGCAACGTAATGGTAATGGTTTAAAACGTACTACGGGTCAGGGATTCCGTTTACAACATGGTTTTTTACTATCTTCTACACATCAACTAGTTGATAAACTGGTGGCAGAAACACAAGACACCATTTCAATTGCTAAAAGTAGTAATGATTCATCATCGTCGTCAGCCGTCCAGCGGCTAATTGAAGATGCTGAAAATTGTAAACAATTAATGCCAAAATTACAAGAATCCGTACGTTGTGAAACGCATCCAGTGGAAGTGAAATTAACCCGTATTGGTAGCGATTTAAGTTATACAATACAAAGTTATTTGGAAGAAACTTTAGAAACGATGATACGCACAGGTGTTGAACAATGTCCCAAGACATTGGGTAATCAAATTGTTATACAAGATTTACGTAAAATTTTGGGTGAACGTTTATGTATTCCCGAAGATTTTCTACAAAGTTGCCTGCTGAATAATGCTGGTAGTGAGATTATGAATAAAGTGAGGTAAGTAAAATTATTTTATAAACAACGACAACAACAAAGAATTTAAATTAATAACTGTTTAGGAAAAACTAACCAGCAAAGTTTCTTCAAAACATGTTTAACGTAATGTTTAAAAATTCATATATGAGTCTTAATTCCCGATTCGGGGATGTTTGTCTGTCTTTTAAAATAACTATCTGTTAAATTTACTATCGTTTATTACTTATTAGGGATGTCCCCAATTTCTGTATTAAATTTTCTGGATTATCCTATCGCGCTAACAAGGTCTTATCGTTGGCCGGCTGAAATTCTTTAATGAATCCAGGTTTCTTCAAAATTGAGCTGCTAATTTTTTTCTATAAATTCTCATCTTCGTGAATAATCAAGATCTTAATTTTCAAATGAAATTTTAAGTTTTTTTTTAATTTTTATTTGGTTGTTTAAAAAAAATACGAAGAGATTTTTAAATCAATATGTTGCAATTTTATTTGTGGTTGTAGCCTTTATAATATTTTATGATTCTTATGAACATTTTTTGGAATTGGTTAGAGTTAAGAGTAATTCATATTTTTGCAATTAATTTTTGGTATTTTTATTATCATTATCTGGTATTATCATTATCTAAATAAATGAAATTAATAGTCCGTTTAGGCAGCGAACTTAATCTACTACATTAAAGTTAATCCACTTTTTAATATTTTAACTGTCGTTTGATAGTTAAAAGTTTAACTTTGTCAGTTTAAAGTGAAAACCATTCCCGAGTTTTATGAGGAACAATGCGCTTAAATATTAGTCTAATGTGTGAAAGCTCAATGAAACGATTTTTAGATTACAAAAATAAAAAACCAACAAACAAATGAAAATTGCATGGTACATATTTTTTGTATATCTATCCTTTTCTATTTATTTATCACTACAATTTTGGCATTCCTTTTGACTCATTTTCTATCTGCCATATTGATAAAAATCAGCTATCTAAAACTCCTGTGATAATGATAATGGAAAAGTTAGCAGTGATTTTGGCCCATCTCTGTTTCAAAAACAATGCATTCTAGAATAGATTCTTTCGTAACCATTCCACGTTCTCCTACAGAGTCTACGAAAAAAACATATTATTTTTTTTTTTGTCAAAAATCTATTTTTGATGATTATCTTTAAACGTTAAAAGAAAAATAGCAAAAAAATTATAAAACCACATCAAAAAAGAAACTGTTAACCTAATTCGAATTCCTCACAAACACCATACAAAGGGGGACCAATATGCATATAACGGCTAAGTTGGGTGGTACTATTTAAACCCCAATCAGAAGGACGCCTGACGGGGTGTCCTATCTCCATCCCTTATGCAGTGGCAATGATGGTTAAGAGGAAGTTTCCTTTCAACCCGAATAAAACGGGTTCAACCCGAATAAAACGGAGCTTGTATTCTTTCCGAGTGGAAATAACGATCTCACTTTTGCGCTTTTTACTTTGGACGGTGTGGAAATCCAACCTTCTGATAGAGCCAAGTGTCCTGTTATAATTCTGGACTGATCGTTCGATGGATATACACGGGGATAGTTCGCCTCTTTCTTTTGAATGGGGTCATTATTTTGTGGCCGGCACTGTATAGGGTGACCTATCTTGTATATTTTTAGAGGGTATAGATAACGGCTTATGTGAGCATCACGGGGAAACAACGTACTACATATTATATTGCATCTTATTCCCTTGGATATACTGAGGAAGCTGATACCGGCTAATGCGGTTATAAGGATGCGATCGACGTCATAATAGGTTGACAATGAACGTGACCACAGTGTGATATTGGGGAATGGTTAGTTTCCACCAAATATGGGTAATAGGACTTCAGTGGCGGCGCATTAACGTACCAGTGAGGAGGTGGGGTTCCCCTTTTATACAGACAGATCAAATTTTGGCAACCGATTAAGCTTTGGAGTCTTTTTCGGGGAGCTGGCTCAGAGATTGTCAGATAACTGCAGCGTGTTCCAGGCTGAGGTGATGACTATAGGAGAGGTTGCCACTTGGCTTGGCCGCAATATTCTGCCTGATAGTCAAGCTACGTTTAAGTCCTTGGGGTACATATCGAAGCCACCGTACATGTTTCTGTGGAATTAAAAAATGTCGGCACTCCCTTGTCATCTTTTAAGTTGGGCAACCGGATCTGCTCCGAGAGGGTGACTAATTTTAGACATGCCTTATATGATAACAAATCATGATTTGGGGCCCACAAGGGCGCTTCTATCTCTATGCAGAAGGGATATTTCGGATATGGTAGCAGTATGAACGTGTTATTGTCTTACGGGGAGGCACGCACATAGGTTGTGGGTTGATTCACACGACTTCTAAAGAAGCTGCATGCACGATGTTTTCACTGGAGTCTCGGCGTACAGTCATAACTTCAGTGATCTCTCTGATGTAGTTATCTCGCACCTCTTAAATTTAATACAGAACTCCAACTTCTTCAACGGTCGAGTTTGATTGATGGTAATCACTCTGACTCGTGACACCACAATAGATCTCTGAGTCAAAGTGTAATAGTTCACAGGACGCCAGCTGCCACTTCAATCTAACCTAAACTACATCTGTATGAGCTCTTAACGAGATCGACTTAACCATTTGGAAATTGTGAAATCTAATTTTGTTTCTTGAACACTGACAAATAAATATTGGTAATTGAATGAATGGTGAATAAAATCTTAATAATTTTGTTTAGAATAAAAAGAATTTTAATCAAAGAAAATTCCAAGTTCAAGGTCGCTAATAGGCAGGGTTAAAAAACTTGAAAAATTACTCAAAAAGAGACAAAAATGAAGCCGAAGTGGAGAAGAGAAATCACTAAAACAGAATTGAGGCAAAAACAAAAAAAAACTGCTTTTTCAACCACTGAATAAGGTAAAAAATCGTTTATTCGCAACCAGTTCTAGAACAGGTTCTGGAGAAACGGTTGCTTTTGTGACAGACAAGCATAGTTTCTACAACCGGTTCTTTGAAATAATAATAATCATAATAAGGGTTGAAATACCCTTGAATATTTTTTGTAGATTTCAAATCCGAAGAAAATAAAAAATATTTTGAAGTACTTCTTCACAATACTGACCCGTAAAATATTTTTACCTGGGTAAGTGATTAAAAAAAAGATAGGTGCACAACGCGGAATGCTGGATGTAACTTTTTGATTCTAAAAAATTTTTTTAGGCTGTGCAGAAAAATGTCGATTTTTGTTGAGTAGTGTAATTCTTAAAATTCTTTTTGACATGTATCTTTTAACAGTAGTTTTTATATTATTACAGTTCGAGTTGACTAAACTTTTAAAATGCTTGAAATGAATTGAAATTTTATCTCGTTAAACTATTTTGAATGACCATGATTTTGTTTTTTTTTTTTTTTTACTTATTGTAGATTTGGTTCTATCTCAATAAACTTGTTCATAATTTTTGTAACTGATAATTTTACAAACACAACCCGCTTTAGAGATATACAGTATCTCATATGTATTATCAAATGCTTTTCCTCTCTTCTCACTCTTCAAATACGTTGTTAAGTGTTTATCAATAAACTGACAAAAATAAAAATTAACTAGCAAATGTTTGTTTTTGCTTTGAAATTGCACTAAAACGAAAAATGAAATGAATCATATTAAATAAATAACAATTAAAATAAAATTTAAAGGAATGTATTCTTCTTTTCATTAAAAATCAGCCATCGACTAGATCAAAAGTTATAACAAAGTACTTCAAAGGAAAAATTTTTTTTCAAAATTGTATTTCGCAAAATTTTTAAAAAAAAATTTCAATGATTTAAAAGTTTTTATTATATATTTTGACGAAAACATCTTTTTTCGTGAAATTTTTTATTATTTTTTAAGGAGGGTGAAAAAATCAACTTTTTTTATACTCCCAAAAAAGTTTGTCAGTAGAATCTAATGAAAATTACACTTAAATCAAAAATATTAGGGTTAACCTTTTAAATAACTAAATTTGTAGTTTTTTATAACTGATAAAAAAACAACAAACAAATGCAGTAAACAATTTCAAATGCCTCAAATGGCTAGGATTAGTACTAGATCTAAAAAAATGTAATATATTTTTTTCAGATATATCAGATCTGGTACCAGATAGGATCCTATATGACCAGATCTGCTCATATCTGGCCATACAAATCACACAGTTTTTCAGATCCCTTTAGATCTCGGCTACTGATACCATTTCTTGTCCTTCAAATATTTATTTTTTATTTTTTACCAAATATTGTCAGACTGACAAATTTTGAGTGAAAAAATTGTGAGATTTCACTCAAAATTTGTCAGTTATAACGTCATTTTTTACAGCACTTGTTAGCTATTTTTTTACAGCTAAAAGTGAGTTTCTTAAACTAAATACATTTCTCGCTTTTTTAACAGCATATATCTTTCTTTCAGCTGCCATTTTCAGTAGAACAAACTTTTTGAATGCAGGCACAACTGATTCAAACTGATTGTTGAAAAGATATTATTCCTATTTGAACTCGAAGAATATGAAGAGCTTTAACAAAATTTCTATTAAATCGTATTCTTGTCTTCTTAGCAATTAACTACGTGGCTAAGAATTTAATTAACAAGCACAATAACGTTACTTATGTGATAAAATAATAATTAAAGAGAATTGCATTGAATTTGAAAATGTTTGTTAGAAATTAAATTAAAATTTTTTTTAAAAACTACCAAAGTAACATGGAATTTGTAATTTATTTGATTTTAGTTAATTTGTTAAAAATAAATTTGGAAAAATTCCTGAACTTTAGCTGTGTTTATGCAGCAAGCTATTAAATTTGGCTTACTTCATTCTTATTATATACATTTGAAATACGCCGAATAACAAGCCAACGTTGACAGCTTGCCGCATTAACACAGCTTGTAACAACATAAGTGGAAACAAGTAGTTTTGCCAAAAATATTTAAAAACACAGAAAAAATCTTTACCTGACAGGAATATGCGGATTTAAAATTGTTATTTACTATAAAAATCGAATAATATTTTTAACTCGACTTAAGAGTTTTTATTAAAAGTTCTATGATTGTTTTGGCATTTTAAATAAATAACCTCCTTAATCCCAATTCCAAACTTTGTTCTTAAACTTCAAAAAAAAAAACATAAAATATTTTAAGGAATTTCTTATTGAATTTTGTTAGAATGCAGTCATATCATATTTCGATAATTAACAACAAAATTTGTTAAAAGTTATTCTCTAACTTTTGTCTACCGATAATTGTGATTAAAAAAATATTTAACTACAGAAATTTTTTAAGAAGTTCAAGTTTAGGACTTTTGTCATTACTTTATAATATTTCAAAGCAAATCCAATTCAAATTTAACAACTTTTGTCGGCATTTCTTGTCGATAATTTCAAAAAATGACTAACTGAACTCAATTTTTAGCTAACAAGATCGGTAAAACCGTTAGAAAGTTAGAGAATTGCACTACAGGTCTTGTTTATTTAGAAAATTTTATAATTTGTCGACATTTTCTTTTATATTATTTTGAACAAATACTTTATAAAACAATGCATTAGACTTTATTTAATATTTCACAAAAAAGCAACTCTTTAAGGATGGGTACGTTCGAAAAAGCAGAAAATTTGTGCAGTTATGCCAATTTTTGTTGCTGATGCGTGATCATCTGTTGCAGATGCTTTGCTACTGCTGAACAACTGCATAGTTTGCATTTTAGAACGATAGAAGTATGTTCACCACAATAACATTAACTTATAAGAAAAAAAAATTAAAAGAAAGATGAAACGACTTTTGATTATTAAAAATCAATTAAAACAAAAAAGAAGACTGATTTCGCACTATTGCATCAGAAACTTTAATTATGCCATATTTGCAAAAATTTGCGGCAGCACTGTTAATTGTAAATCAGTGCTGCCAAGTGATGCTTTTCTGAAAGTTTTACTTTTATTATGCTGCAGTGATACGCAACTACTGCATTTTCGAACATACTCAATTTTTACGTCAAAATTTTACGCTTGCAAAAATGGAAAATTGCATTATCCGTGACGTGAGCGCTTCTTTTTAAAATCAATTAAAAACCCACTGTAGTTAATGAATTAAGTTAAATGTTTCTTTATTTCTGTGCTTAAATTATAACTTTTCTTGTTTATAAAATAAAATGCACTACTGTTACTAAATAAATTTATTTACTTCCAAGAAAAATTCACAATACATGCTTTGAAAAAGTGCTGCCAAGTTAAAAGATTATGAAGTGTTGCATATTTTTCTATATAATTTGCTTAATGCACTAATGGCAAACCAAAAATAGCGGAAAAATTTCACGAAAATATATGTTTTCACCAAAGTATTTAATAAAAACTTTTAAACCTGGGAAAATTTAAAAAAAAGAATTGCGTAATATAATGGTCACACCATTAAAGTTTACTTTTTTGTTAATAGAATTTGAAATAGTGGAATTCATTCTTTTAAACATATCTGGTATAAAGTAAACGAATCTTAAAGGTAATTCTATAGTTTATGGTGAACAAACAATATTTTAAATTAAATTTTTTTTCTTGCAACAACATACCTAATGTGATTTTTATTAATTTTTTTTGATATACATTTTTTGTGTATACAAATAAAAAAAATTAAAAATTTTTGTGATTTGCTTATTGTTCTCTAATTGATAAGATTAATACTAAGAATAGGAGAAATTTATTGCACAAACTGCTGAGAGCACTTAAATAACAACAAAAAAAATATTCAACCAATTTTTCAACTCTCCGTTTTTAATAAAAACAAACAAAAGGCAATGAAAAAATATTTTCTAAAAGTATGGCTGTGCATACGAGAATTAAACAACGCATATTTTAGCACAATCAGTCGTCTTCGAATACAAAACAAACCTAAATGGCATCATTAATTAAACGCTAGTTAGGATTTAATAAATTCAATATTAAAAAAAAAATTTAGAAAGTATACAGATTAAAGTGATAATTTTTTGATAAAAATTTAAATAAAATGGGTCGTGTCGGAAAAGCATTTTGTTGTTGTTTTGGCTTGTCCACTTATGAAATTGCTCCCGAATGTGATGAATCTGTGATATTGAAAAATAATCTTAAAACTGACAATGATGAGGATTTAACTGAAAATTTGTTACAAACTCAACCTCATACACAAATTGAAATTATAGCAAAAAATCAACAAGATTTTCAAGAAAATATAAAAGAAAATTTCAATATACAACAACAAAATCAAAATTTTCAAGATTTTTTAAATCTTCAACAAAAAAATGATTATAAAACAAATTCATTAACAACTGATCGGCAACATGTTAAAGCAAATAAACAACAAAATTTAAAAATAACACAACAAAATCAATATTTCCAAGAATTTATTAATTTACAACAAAAAGATGAATTTAAATCCAGTTTTAATTATAAAAAGTAAATTCCTTTAATTACTAAATTTTAAATGATTCATTTATATTTTCTTAATAAATTCTAGTGAAATTGAACAATCATTGGCTGCTGCCATTTCGGATCGTGCTACAGATGAAGTTTTGGAAGCTTTAACACGCTATCGCCGCGGTTTGGGTATAGCCGATTCTCCATCGGTAATATTGGATGAACCACAGACACCAGATATTGTACGCAGTCAATCAAGTCATGTAAGTTAATGCAATTTAAAACTACATATGTATGTTATTGGAAAAATTAATATTTTTACATTATTATTATTATTTTCTAAAGGTCACCTACTTATTATATTATTTATATGTTCTTATATCTAGATAATAATTTTTTCTGTTCATAGCGTTTTTATAAAACGCATATATTTTCCTGATACTAAAGTAATTATTTACATTTTATAGTCTTTTTGTAAATAATTTGTTGTATGCATATTTGTTTTTTTATTTATTTTCTTATAAATAATAATATATTTTTTCTACCTTTTTTGTTCGTTTTACGTAAGTAAAAAAAATTTTTTTTTTTGTTTTCTAATTTGAGTTTTCTTTTTTTCTTTTTATCATTGAATGTGATATAATTTTTCTTTATCAATATTAATAACAAAATTTTGTACTAAACTTTAATGTTCATATTTATTTGAAGTAGATGGTTTAAAAAATTGTTTATGTGCTCATCAGAGAACTGCAAAATCAACTTTTTTCTTTATTTAATCATACACAAAAATTCTTGTTCACATTTAATAATTCAACAAAATTCACTGTAGAATAAAATCAGCATCATGTTACTGAACGCGTAATTGGGATCAGTGTGAATCATATGTCGATTATGTTTACTGCAAATGTATGTAATCACTCAACAAAAAGTCAGCGTTGAATTAATCAGAAAAAACAACAAACAACGCATATGAGGGTAATCATAATCAAAACAAAATAGAAACACACTTCATAAATGTACATTAGGGTGGGACTTAAACCCGCTTTTTTAGAATTTATATTAGTAATACAATCCTAAAAATATTCTTCTTTGTGAAATAAAAATATTTTTTTTTTTAAAAAAATTTAGGTCTCAGACTTGCCTAATCCGGAAAAATTTAAATATTGTCTAAATTTTTTTCATTTATTTTGATTGGAAAATTAGGCAATATTTAACTTTAACCGGATTGGGAGAGCCTGAGATATCGGCCTTAATTAAAAAAAAAAAAAATTCACAAAGAACAATATTTTCGGTATTCCTAATAAAAATTATAAAATACGTATTTTAGACCCACCCTAATATACATATAACATATATGAAATGTTTTTCTACAAAACCAACCCCCTTTTTATAGATAAGAAACTATTTTGTTTTAATTATGATTACACTCATACACGTTGTTTGTTGTTTTTTCTGATTTATTCTACATCAAAATAATTATTGTTGGCTCGAATAACCAGAATAAAATCAATGGTATAAAAACGACCGTTGATTATAAATCAGTGACAAAACAATTTGCACGTCGTTTGATTGATTTAAAATCATCAACAAATATGTGTGTTGGAGTATATTCAGCGTTTGAACGCAAACACATATTTATTCTTGTGTTGATTGCGTATGAACGTTTTGCAATCAGATTTTGCAATTCTCTGGTGCTCATACAGATTATATATGTTTAACCGTGTAAAAAGATCAGATCTAGCATACCATTCTGAGTAAAAACAGTTAACATAGAATCATATGTTGCCTTATCTAATAATATATTATCATATATAAATACATAAGTTAGTATGCATTAGCATATATAATTATATATTACATTAAAGTTTTAAAAATTACCTTATATTTTGTCATATATAACCACATATTTTCATAAAATTATATATGATTTTTAAGATAAGATGATATGGTATATATTATATCATATAAAATTGTATTTAACGCTATATATAATTATATATGGGTTACACGGGACTGTATATATTTTTATATGACATACAGAACCATATATACTTATATATGGCTTATACACAACCATTTATAATTATTTATGATATCTAATATTTGAGATTTAATAATATATGAGTCATTATCAAAAATATTTTTTAATGTGGTATGAGATAAAATTATATATGTTTTAATATATGTTACAATATAAGAAATATTTTTTTGATATGGTATAAGATATAATTGTCCGTGACTTTTTGATTAAAACAGTTTTTTTTTCAAAAAAAATTTTTTTCAACCTAATCTTCTTTTAGGACAATAAGTTCAACGTTTCTCCAATTGTTGTATCCCTTCCAAAAAAAAATAGGATTTTTCGAGGTCCATAAAATAGGCATTTGTTTGATCAATAATTTAATCGTTAGATTTAAATTTCTTTCCTCCGAGCCATTTCTTTAGGTTTGAAAATAGGAAATAGTCACTGGGGGCTAAATCCGGAAAATATGGCGGATGAGGTACCAATTCGTAGCCCAATTCATGGAATTTTGCCATTGAGACTACACACTTGTGCACCTGTGCATTATCTTGATGAAAAAGAACTTTTTTCTTGGCCAATAGGGTCGTTTTTTTTTTAATTCCTCGTTAAATCGGTCCAAAAAGTTGGCATAATATTCGCCGTTTATTGTTTTTCCCTTTTGAAGGTAATCGATGTGGATTATCCTGCGTGCATTCCAAAAAACTGTTGCCATCACCTTATTGGCCGACAAACTTACCTTGGCCTTATTCAGAGCCGGTTCTCCCGGAAAAACCCATTGTTTAGACTGCTGCTTAATCTCCGGAGTGTTGTAATGGATCCATGTTTTTTTATTCAACATTTTGTAATTTCAAAGCCTAGAGGCCAATTAATAAATTACAATATTCCACTCACATTTACAAAACGCCGCTAAAACTCATTCGAATTGCTGTTAAACAACTCCAAACAATTCTTTGAAGTTGTCACACGATTACGATTGAGAGCAAACGCGGCACCCATCTTCCAGACAGCTTTCTTAAATCCAACTGATTATTTAAAATCGAAACCACACTGCCATATGATATGCTTATGACATCAACAATAAGTATGTTCGTTTACCCAATAATTTGTACAAATTTGTATAAATTTTTACTGGATGTCGTTCGTTTACACAAATACTCAGTAAATATAAAGAAAAAAGAGAGAATAAAGTGACAGTTTGATGCTGAGAGTTCTTCTTCTTTCTGCAAATTTTTACTGGACAAATTATTGCCAGCAAGAATACAAGCAGAAAAAACATATGATTGAAAAAAATGTGTTTAAATTTTTGTAAATACAAAAAAAAAATGTTTTACAACTACAAATATTGTTAAATGAATTATAGAAAAGATAAGAAAACCTTCTAAAATGTTTCTGCTTAAGATTTTACAACAATAATACTTTTTTTCATATTGACCAGTTATATTTATTTTTGCATTTAGTTTTACAATCAGCTGTTTAACAAACTTTGTAAATTATTGCAAATTTTCTGTTCGCGTACTTTTTTAGAAAATTTTTATTTTGAGAGTAAATTTGTCTTACTCTCTGTAAATTTGTTACTGAGTAATTCTTACTGGAATTGACTGAGAAAAGTAAACGAATGAACCTGATATCACGCACTTTTACTCTTCGATCGGCCAACCCCATTTCGTGGATTTTTTTCGACATTTTCGGGTGTATTGACCTCAATTGGCCGTCTAGAACGTTCAGCCTCATTTGTATTTGTGCGACCGCAACGAAAGTCAGTAAACCCCATTTTTACCATTGAAATCGATGGTGAAGAGTCCCCATAGTATTTATCAAGCTTTTCCTTGGTTTGATTGATGGTTTTTTTCGCAAAAAATAATGTTTAATGAGCAGTCGAAATTAAATTTTTTCCATTTTTAAAATAATGCCACGAGGTTGTATGTTTTGAACAGCTGTTCAAAGCAAAGTAAATGGCGGAACTTGCTCAAAATTTGACAGTAGTCTATTAACAGGTGGTAAGATAAAAAATTACTTTTGAAATCATTTTAAACAAATAATAGCATCGGTATTAAATCTTAGCTTTTAAATGATTGCTTTAGATTATGAGAAATAATTTACTTTCAAAAATCCGATTCTGAAGCTATTTCAACTTAGAATATGCGAAAAATTTTTATTTCTTTTTTTAAATAGGCAGAGCTTGGACAAAAACCTATTAAAACGTTTATTCTGCTTCTTAGCAATCAGACTGGTGGCTAGGTATTTTTCTAACAAGCACTATGATGTTACTTATGTTCTAAAATAATAATAGAAAATTGCTTGCAATTCGAAAATTTTATTTTCTTAAAAAGTTTCATTAAAAAATACAATTACATGGAATTTTTTAAATTAATTTATTTATCAATATAAAGTTGAAGAACCTTAGTAGAAACAAGTTGTTTCGTGAAAAGTATTTAAGAATTATCTTATTTGAACAATTTACTAGGTAGGAGGTCCTCCTATGGAATATGAGTGTTTAAAAGTTTTATTGATTTTTGTAAATCTTGGAAAATTTTTTTATATAACATACTTCGACAACACACTGTCGACACCGCGTTTATCTGTTTTAGGCTTAGGGGCTTACTCCCACTGAACATGTGACAGCATTTGCTTTTTAAATAGTCTTCAGATTCCTTTTAAAAACCACCAAGATTCTAAGGCATGATTCCTTAAAAAGTCTCAGGATGCTACGAATATCATAAATAAACCCTTTATAAACCCAATGCAGTAGATTTTGATATTTCACAAAAAAGCAGCTCATTGTTTTGTCTTTAAAAAAAAATACATTTAGTTTGCATTAAAAGGTTAATCGATTAATCGCCAATTTTTCCGATTAATCGACCCGAATAACCGATTAATCAATTTTCGTCATTATTAAAATAATGCTCCAACCGGTTAAACGGCAGAGTTGAATAATTAAAAACACTAGTTACACGGGACTGTATATATTTATATATTTATGGCTTATAAAGGGTGGTTAAATTTTAAAGGCCGATGTTTTTTCTGCATTTCATTTGACATTTCTCGATTTCAGACTAACTCAATTTGAACCATGGAAAGATACACAATTGAGCAACGCGTTAAAATTATTTAGGCTTATTATGAAAATGGGCGTTCAAATCAAAATGCATTTCGTGCACTTCGTGATTTTTTTTTGGCCAGCATAATCGACCAAATGTGTCCAAAATCGGGAAAATTGTGGGCAAATTTCAGCAAACTGGGGAAAACACCTGTGCATGCTCGCCTAGTTCGTTCTGCGGAAAATATTTCTGTTGTTCGCGATAGTGTGTCATGAGGTCGGCCAAGCATTTACCGTGAATGGTGTTCGCTATCGCGAGATGATAACGAACTTATTGTGGCCAGGAATTGAGGATATGACCCTCGATGATATGTGGTTTCAACAGGACGGTGCCACTTGCCACACAGCTTACGAAACAATGGCTCTTTTGCGCGACAAATTCAAAGGCCGTGTTATCTCACGTGGTGGCGATGTCAATTGGCCGCCAAAATCATGTGATTTGACACCGTTGGACTTCTTTCTTTGGGGTTATTTGAAAGAAAGGTGTATGTCGATAAGTCAGCAACAATTCAAGAGCTAAAGGACGGCATAGAACCTCAATTATGCCTCAGCGTTATCGAAAATTTGGACTGTCGGATGGAGATGTGCGGCCGAGGTCGCGGCGGCCATTTGGCCGATATTTTGTTCCATACATAATTAAACCATTCCATATTATCATAATAAAAAAAATTGACAATAATTTCCTAAATAATTTGTGTTTTATTTGGCCCTTAAAATTTAACCACCCTTTATAGTAGGGATATTGAAATTGCAAGGGAACGTAGAGATCTTTCTTTTATGGTCTATATGGAATTGAAGAGTAAAGGGAACGCAAAGATCTTTCTTTTTGGGCATATATGCAATTGAAGAGCAAAGTTTCTTTGTTATAACCCAAGTTTTTAACACAATTATGCAAAAAATAAATTCTAGTAAATTCAGTCATTATGTATAGCAACTCCGGCAGACCCAGTTCAAATCATGGCAAAGCCATTGTTTTTTTAGAATTTTAATATTTTTTTTTTATTTTTAACGTTTTTTTAAAATTAATCTCATACAATACGATCTGACAATTTTCGGATAAATTGGATATTAAATATATTGTTAGGTCTGCCATTATCTGCTATTTTTCGGATCAATTCAGATTCTTGTAAATCCCCAAATATATTCCTGGATCTTATTTGATCTGCCATTTTTTGGATCAATTCAGATCCTTCTAAATCTCCAAATATATTGCTGGATCTAGTTTGATCTGCCATTTTTCGGATCACTTCAGATCCTTCTAAATCCCCAAATATATTGCTGGATCTAATTTGATCTGCCATTTTTGGGATCAATTCAGATCCTTCTTAATCCCCAAATATATTGCTGGATCTAGTTTGATCTGCCGTTTTTCGGATCACTTCAGATCCTTCTAAATCCCCAAATATATTGCTGGATCTAATTTGATCTGCCATTTTTTGGATCAATTCAGATCCTTCTAAACTCCAAATATATTGCTGGATCTAGTTTGATCTGCCATTTTTCGGATCACTTCAGATCCTTCTATATCCCCAAATATATTGCTGGATCTAATTTGATCTGCCATTTTTTGGATCAATTCAGATCCTTCTAAACTCCAAATATATTGCTGGATCTAGTTTGATCTGCCATTTTTCGGATCACTTAAGATCCTTCTAAATCCCCAAATATATTGCTGGATCTAATTTGATCTGCCATTTTTTGGATCAATTCAGATCCTTCTAAACTCCAAATTTATTGCTGGATCTAATTTGATCTGACATTTTTCGGATCACTTCAGATCCTTCTAAATCCCCAAATATATTGCTGAATCTAATTTGATTTGCCATTTTTCGGATCAATTCAGATCCTTCTAAATCGCCAAATATATTGCTAGTTCTAATTTGATCTGCCATTTTTCGGATCAATTCAGATCCTTCTAAATTCCCAAATATATTGCTGGATCTAATTTTTTCGAATCAAATAAGATATTAAGGAATATAAAATTGGATATGATTTAATATTGTGCCAAATTATTTTTTTTTTTATTTGGATGGCTACAGCCACAAATAAAAAAATTTAAATTTTGATTCCAGGGTTGCCACATATTGATTTAAAAATCTCAATGTCGTGTTCTTTTTCAAAAGTTTTAAAACAAGATAAATTAAAAATTTCCGTTTTTATTTTTTTTATTTTGATTATTCACGAAGGAAGGAAGGAAGAAAAAACAAAATAAAACTGTAATAGATTTGTTTTTTTTTCGAATTTAATATATACAACTACTTGTAAAAAACGACTATCCCTACTAACCAGACTTTTCTTTATTTTTTTGTAAACAAATACAATTTGAACATTTGGGGCCGGCTTTGTAAGAAAGCTGTTTTCGCATATGGACTTCGCGGGAACACGAAATAGAGCAATTATATTATTTGCTCTGCAATACCTTAACTTACAAACACATAATTCATTTGTTAGCTTTTGTAGTTTTTAATATTTTTATACCCTTCACCACAGGTGGAAGGGTATATATAAGTTTGTCATTCATTTTGTAATTTCTATAATATTGATCTTAGACCCTATAAAGTATCTATATTCTGGGTCCTTATGAAGAGCGAAGTTGATTTAACGATGTCCGTCTGTGTGTTGAAATGGGTTTTCCAAAGAACCCAGACATGATGAGGACTTGATTGTTTTTTATTTCTGTTACATGTGATCCATTTCTGTTTGCTATTCAAAATCAGACAGATCGGTTAATAAATGGCTGAGATATTAGCAAAAAACCAGGACTACCTCTAATTTTTTCGGTAAAATCCCTTTGTTTAATATGTATGTAGAATTTTACGCATAACAAACACATCCATGTGTTAAAATTCTTTTCTTTCATCTCCACCTTTCATACACATACAAAGATTTGTCATTTAAATAAAAACTAAACAAATCTCTAATGAACGAAGACTTTTATATATGTACCTCTATTGACGATGATTTTGCGTGAGCTTCAATAGCTCAGTTGTCTAGACGCTATGTCACAAATACTTTTTTTCTGTAAGGCCGCGGGTTCGAATCCCGGTCAATTCACTATTTTTTTGTACATTTTTTTTATTATTTTTTTAAGACTGTTTTTTTTGTTTATTTTTTTGTTTTTTTTTTTTACATTTAATAATTAATTTAAATAAAATTTTATATTAATAATTAAATAATCCATAAATAGGCTAAAAACATCAAAATTTTTTTAAAAACCCTCTGATACAAACAAAATACAAACGGTTTTATTTCTATTTTTTGCTCCGATTGAAAAGAATTTATAAAAAAGATTTTTAAACCATTTTATTTCTCATATATTAAGAAAATTTTATACATAATATCCCTTTGAGTGCAACTATTTTAGGTCATAACTTATAATAATTTATAAAAAAAAATTATAAACTATTTTCCTTCAAATTTTTAAAATTAAACTAAAGAAATTGCAAATATTTTTAATAAAAAAGCTAAATAAAATCCCAAATGCAATTTTGCCAGCTAAATCAAACGTTTTTGTAGAAATAAAACACATGCAGTTCTAGTGATTTCTTTTAACGATTTGTTGAAATTCTTTTTTTTTCACCTCTTCACCTTTTATACACAAACAACAAACACTATTCTAGAGCTATGGATACGTCTTATATAGCAAAAGATCGAAATATATTTGCTGAAAAACTCGGAAATATCGGTGCAGATACAAAAAAGTTATGCCCAAAACATAAATTTTTTTTAAATACCTATTTTCTGGAACCATAAATCTTCCCGAGTCCAAGTTTTATCACCAAAATAAATGGTTAATTTCCTCTTTAAGGCGTCCGTATATAAATCTGTCCATTCCATATATGTCCATATATAAACTTCAGTTTTTTCCCAACCATGGTGAAGGGTATATAAGATTCGGCATAGCCGAATTTAGCCGCTCTTACTTGTATTAAATTAAAAACACAAAAATTTCAAATATTTTTATGACAAATATTTTTGTTTATATTTAAAAGAGAAAAGCTAAGAATTTGTAAGACTTGGCAGCATTTTTTTACATTCTTAATTTTTAAGTAGCTATATTTATAACTACTTAGCAAGTCTATATCTACTTTAATTTGTATGGAATATTTATGTAAAATTCGAAAAAAAACAAACCTAATGTTGAAATGTTTGGGCATCTCTTGCGTTAATAATAGTTTTCATATTCAGGAAGAATCTTTCGTCGGGAAATTCTATTTCCCGAAAGCAATATTTCAATTCAATACGAAAGCAATACAAATTTGTACCATATACTGTTTTCCCTAACTGTTTAATAAACTTGTTAATTTTGCATAGACTTGCTAATTTTGTATATAAACTAAAGTTAATTATATACAACAATTGTTAAACTATAATTTCAGCTTCAGGTTTGTTGCTTAATAAAAAATTAAGCAGGTTTATTAAACAAATTTTATGTGAACCAAAAACTTTATTAAGCATTTATGAATACAAAACCTTAGAATTAAAATTCTCATTTTTTAATACAATATTTCTAAAAACCCATATAAAATATTTTGTATTTTTTTTTATTTTCCTTACAGGATACAGATGGTATGATAATAAGACCAGGTCGTGGATCCATTCTACCTAAGTTAGGATTAGAATCACCCACTGTAAGTTTTGATCGAAAACCACCAAAGTGGTTATAATAATAAATTATAAAATAACAGAAAAAAAAACAAACATACACACAAAAGAATAATAAAAAAAAAAAACATATTTACATACATTAAAATATCATACAACATTATTTTACATAACATTCATATATAACATCTTTTTAGAAAGCTATTGTCATTTAGTCATGATAAAAAAGAAACAATACAATCAATATACACTTAGAAAAAAAAAACAACTTAATTGGATATGTGTACATTTTCTCAATCAAATCAAAATGAAACTCAATATTGAATGCACTTAGTGAATTTAAATGTTGTTTTACATACATTATTATAGTTTTTATGTTATTTTTATTTAAAAAAAATTAAAAAAAAAAAACATACATATTCATTTATTTATAATATGTGTCTTTCCCCCTTCTCTTTTCACAACGAAATACAAAATTTTTACAAATCAAATAAAAATCATTAATCATCCGCTACATAAAATTAAAATTTTTTAACAAAATTTCAAATTTTAAACACAAAAAAAAAATGTTTTCAAAAAAACAACAAAAAATTTTTTTAAAACCACAGAAATTGGAATATCTCAACCTTGTAAGTAGTTTGTCTTGGTAAACAAAAAAAAAAGCATAATTATTCATATATCAATATTAACAAAAAAAACAAACATTAATTTTTTTTCTAAACTTTTTATTTAAAATCTATGATGCATTTTTCTTATTGTTACACAAAAATTCCCAAACTTTAGAGTTAATTTTTTGCATAAAAAATATTAGATTCGATTCTTGCGAATTTTTTCTATAAAAAATATTCTCCGATTTTTGTATATATTAAAGTATTTTTATACATAAATATTCTTAGATATTAAGAATTTTTTTTTATAAAAAATAAAATAAGATTTTGAGTTCAAATTGAAATGTGAAATTTTCTCTACAAATATTTTTGCAAATAAAAAAAATTTAGATTCAGAGTATATTCAGACCCTTAGAAACATAATTCCTAAATAAATGTTCAAATCTGATATAAATTTTGATGTATTAATTTGCGAATTAGTTTTTGTGATTGAATTATTTACTACCATGATTCAATAGTTATCCTATTAGAAGAATCAAGTTGATTTAAACAATTTTTTTTAAATCAAACGAAATAATTCTATTTCAAATCAAATCAGTTTTTATTTGATTCGCGATTAAAAAAAAAGAATTATTTTGATTTTAGAATATGATTTGATTCGCGAATTAAAATATATTTTTTTCAAATCACGATGAATTAAATTTTAAACCCAAAGGGTTTTATGGAATTTTTATAAAACTCTCTCCTCGGGATGTAGTAAAAAGTTTGTCTCGCTTAGTTCCCGAGTTATTCGCCATTTTATAAAATTACAATTTTTTAAAATGGCCGACATCTAAGCGAGATAGCGGAGAATAGACAAATTTTTTGCAAAGCTCGGCGAAGGTTACCCTCAGATAGAATGGATTCGGTAGGTTTTCGAAGATTCTCATGGATTTTTTTATGAAACGGCCACAGGGTGACTATTTTTTTAACAATTTATTTGATAATAAAAATTAACAAACTCCGATAAAACAAATTTTGTTTCCCGTTCCGTTTGGGGCACCCTGTGGCTGTTTTATTAAAATAGATACCCGGGATGTCTTCCAGACCTGTCCTATTTTTATCATTGCAGCATATTAATACTCTGCTAGAGCAACAATTTTTTCCGTTTTGCCCTAACTTGCTTTGTTTTCATTTTAAAAAATAACCATTTTCAAAATGGCGAATATCTAGAAAACTAAGCGAAATTTTCAAGTCAATTTTAATGTTTTTTTTTATGTTGTTTTAAGTCTCAAATCAAATCAATCTTTTAAATTCGCGAATTAAAAAAAAAAAGAATCACGTTGGAAATGATTTAATTCATTTGAATTAAAAAATATTCAAATGAAATTGATTAATGAATTATAATTTTAAATCTGATTTAATCAATTAATTTATAAAATATTAAATCAACTCGCTGATTTATAAAAAGAATTATTATTTTTATTCTTTTTCGCGAATTAATTCAATAAAGATTAATCTTTTTCAAGGTCTCAGAATATTTTCATATAGAAGATTTTCAAAAATTTAGGACATTTATCTATAAAAAAAAATGCTTAAAATCAATAGTTTTTTACTAATAAAAGTTCTATAAAAATGTTTAAAAAATCTTTTTTAAAAAATTTCTACACAGAAAAAAATTACAAAATTTTGTTTGTAATATTGAACATCTTTCACAGAATATATTTGTAAATACACAGAATAGTTTTGTAAATACAAAAACTTTTTGTTAATTTTTTGTTAACTTCAATTTTTGTTTTGAAGAATTTTTATATAAAAAATAATTTACACACAAAATATTGGTAGAAATCGAATTAGAATTTTAACAAATATTTTTACTTAAAATTCTTTTATATGGAAAAGCTTCATAATAGGTCTGTACGAGGTAATTTTGGGTAAAGTCTGGTAAAATGAGAGTAAGCAAAAAATTCTCTGACAAAACCATAAAAATGCCCAAAATACTGCGAACGCACAAAACCACATTTCATACCCAAAAATAAACGTTAAATTTATTCATATTAAAAAACAGTTTAATTAATAAATATATTTGAAATGGCAAATTTCTACTTACATTTTCAAATCTATTTTTCATTATTAAGAATGAAAAGTTCTTTATAATAAGTTTTTAGTTAACTTTAATTTTTTTCAAAAATGCAAAACAGCTAATTTATTAGCAACAGCTGATGATTTGACAATTTTACCATTTTACCCAAACAAAAAGTACGGGTAAGTTCTGGTAAAATGAGAAACACAATTACTCTCTCATGAACGCTCTCATTTACCCAATTTTTGTTACAAGAAACGCTTTTTGGTAAGATTGGGTTCCCGCGGGCACCCGCGGTAACGTACGTCGAACACACCTAATATTTCTAAAAACCTTCGTAAATATGATGAAAACTTTATAGTTTTTTGTTTATCAGCTGTTTATTTAAGAATTTAGCCAAGCTACCGTAAGTTACTCAGATTAACGGCAAAAAGAGAAACATAAATATTCTCTCATGAATGCTCTCATTTGTGCAATTTCCCAGTAGGGGAATGCTTTTTGTAAAAACGTGCCTATATGGTTGACATGATCTGTTTCGAAATTTCTATTAAAATCGACATACACAGAGAAAAAATTATAGTTAAATCAATTCTGATATCTGAAATGAATAAACTATAAATTTTATAAAAGTAATTTGGTTCACATTTTAACAATTTTTAGTAACTTTTTTGCACTTTAAAAATAAGTAAAAACATAAAGAAATTGTAGATATTTAATTTAATATTGTTTGTACTTGATTTTAAAATATTTTTTTCTTAAGCCTAAATGTTGGCTTGTTGTGCGCTCTCATGGAGGTTCGAATTTTTCTGAGGATCAGATCTTTTTACCTCAAACACTCATGATTTTTGTTAAGGGTTTTCGACCGGCTGACTTCAATCAAGACAAATCTCAAAACAGGCAGGTTTCAAATGTTTCATTATAATATTTAAAAAAAAAAAATGTCATGGAAAATTTGTTAATATCTTGATCATGAATATTATTTTGGATTTACTTTAAAAAATTTTTGTTTTCTTTCACGGTTTTTTATAACTTCATAACTTCCCAGTTAGAAAAATACAAACAGAAAAGAGCAGACGTTGCAATTGCTGGCAAAAAGTGCTTTCTAAATCCCCAAAAGGATAACATCATTACATTAAAGGACAGGCTGTTCAAATTTTCAGTGGCAAAATGACAGTAAAACCAAAAAATAAATTTTCCCAAATGAAATTAAAAAAAGTTCATTTCTATTTTTTGTTAGGTCGGGATTAGAACTCAGAAAAACAAAAAAAAGTTGGTCTTAAAAAAAACTTTTACACATAGAAAAAAGTACTTTTACGTATAATAAAAAAAGTATGCCTGTAACAGGGTTCGAACTCGAAACCTTTCGACTATAGACCTTTTGTAAGAAATTTATATTTATAATTTTTATAAATTTAATGATCTGCCTGTGTATAGATTCTTTGTGCCTCTGACAATTTCTGACTGTGTTGTTTGAACTTTTAAAGAGGTTTTAAAAGATGAAGAATAATGCATCATTGATTTTAAATAACTTGCAATTCCTACTTCCTTGTATAATATGCTTGATTAATATCATTTAGTTATTATTATTTTTTAAAACAAATTTAGGTTTTAAATTGAATTATGTAGTAGTTTGTATTAGAAGTCCTTTTATAATTTTATATTTTTTTTATATATATAATTTTCTTACATTATCAAACTGCATTGTCAATCTTGCATTTATTCCCTTTCTTTTCCATATCACATAATATGCTGCATGTATTTTGAAAAATATATGAAGAAGAAAAAAAATCAAATAAATTCCTTTAAATTTGTTTTATATTTAAAAAAAATGTTGATATTATAAAAAACAAATTGCTTTAAAAATTTAGGCTACACCTCATATGCCCACCAAAAGACGTTCTATAGCCCAACGTAAGGTGCGACCTCAGTCTGTGGTAGAAAATCTAAGTTTAGGTCATATACCCGATTTGTTGGAATCGCCATCATCACACCGTTCCACATCTCAAATATCAAGACGTGATTCTTCGGTGAATGGCGATAATAATGGCACCAGCGATAGCAGGATGGCTTTAGATGATGGTGGCGGCGATGAATGTTGTGATTCGATAACGGAGCTGCCTAGTGCGTCATTTCAACTGCAGCATCTAGTCAAGGGACGACCTAAACGGGCCAAGACACGTGCCCCCACCCGGCCATTAGTGGGTATGGAAAGTGGAGGAACTAAAGAAATTGGTGAGGGTCTAGATCAATTCTTTCGACCTGGTTCGGTAACTCCAACAACCCTTACACCCTTAGTATCACCCACATCAGAGGAATGCAGCTCCCTGTCATTTGTGGATAGCCCCACCATGAGTCGTAATGGTAATGATCAAATGACCTCCGAAGAAACAACCCCCATATTAGAAGAACGCAAACCCATACGATTAGAACGTAATTCTCCCCTATTACGAGGTGCGGCCTGGGCCACACGTTCCCGATCTACCGATAATTTAGAAAAATATTCCCCCCTGGTGGGTCGCAAATCGCCGCTAGTTAAAATGCGTACAGAAAGTGGTGGCGCTGCTGATAATATGGATTATTTGCCTACACCAGCCGACCGTTTGTTGAAAGTCTCTTCGGGACGTGAAGATAAAACACGATCACCCAGTACAGATTCAATTAAAAGCCATACCGAATCAAGTGTTATTGTTAAGACGGGAAATGGTATTTTACGCACACCCATAGTATTACAAAAGCCACGTCCCTGGTCGGTGGTGGGTAATGATTCAAAACAGGCACAAGGTGGAAATTCTGGTTCAGAATCTAGTAAAACAACACCCGAGAAATTGGATGAAGGTAATTAATTTACTTTATTAATTTGGTGCGGTATTTTATTATTTATATCTTTTGTGTTTGCGAAATTATGGATCTAAGCCTTATTGGAACATTGTTTAGTAAAGTGGAACTTAAACTGGCACATTTTTTCTTTTTGTTGTTTGTCATATAAAATTTGAATTTGGTTAAAATTGGGGCAATGTGTTATCGGGTCTAAGATTCCACAAAGTACAAAATATACTTAAATATATTCTTAGGACAGTATTATAGTCAAGACTTTTAGTAGGAATTTTTTATAAAATTTTACTTATTCCGGTATGTGATGGAAATCTATCGATTTGGATTACGATATATTCAGATCGCTTCAATGCTTACACGCCTATTTGGACTCCGATATATGTATACATATTTCGAGTTAACGATGCCCGTGTGTCCATTAGGGTGTCAACTTGTGAATTTCGAGACGTAAGGGCACTCAAACAAGGAGTAGTGAGGGTTGTAGAAAAATAACAAAATGAAGTTGCGATAACCGATAAATTTGGTGAGCACAACCAAATTCGAATGAGATTGGTGAATATTATAGGTGTCAGTTGTGGAAAATATTATTCGATTGTATCAACCAATTTTAGTCGCACTAACTGTATTTCAGTTGGAAACTGACAACATTTTTATCTGTGTGTACCTTTAGTACCTTTTTTATGCCTTTTAAATTTAGGTAAGTAATTGCGACACTATTAAAACCCTCCCTGCAATGCCGTGACCGGTTCATTGTGATAGGGACCGGTCACGGGACGGTTTTTTATATGAAAAGAACCGGTTACTTTAACGTGGTCTTGTCCTAGGAGGGGATCAATTGCCTTCTGTGTTGTTATAGAACTGGTCTAAAAGAAGATGTCGCACAACTAACACCAAAGAACATGTCACAGGACTAGTACTTTTAAATTTATTACGTGATAGAGGCTTTTAAACCGAGCATGTGGTAAGTTTTCTGAGAATCGGTACTGTTTTCACCTAACACGGGACTAGTACTTTCAGATCCAATATGTGATAGAAATTTTTAATACTGATCACGTGGTAGGTACTTTCGAAACCGATACTGTTTTCGCCTAACATAGTACTGGTACTTTCAGACCCATCACGTGATATAGACTTTTAAACCGTTCACATGGTAGGTACTTTAGGAACCGATCCTCTTCTAGTGATATGTATCTAGTGATATGTATTTTCGAAATCAGTCCTGTTTCCAGCTATCACGGGACAGGTACCAATTCCCAACTTAGCCCTTTTTCCGCAGGGCCTGTTAGAATCGGACCAGTTACAGGACACGCCACATGACTGGTCCGTTGGTACAGGGACCGGTTCTTTTATATGAAAGAGACCGTTTAGTTTAACATAGACTTGTGGATTGCGTTTTGTTACATGTCACTGGACTGACGTAAAAGAACCTGTTACAGAACTAACGCAGAATAACCTCTCGCAAGACTAATATAAAAAACCAGTCGCAGAACTGACGCAAAGGTCCAAAAATATATTTTCACTTACAAGGAAAAGCTATTGTTTTGATTTTTTGTTCAAATAAATACAAGAGAAAGAAAAACAATATGCTCACTGTGATATGGCCTCGGGTGATCAAAAAAAAATTAAGAAACCGAATTGAATTGAAAAATTGTTTGTAAATAAAGAAAACATTTTTAAAATGCAGAAACTGCAATAAAAAGTCAATTAAAATTTAGACATTTACTTTAAAAAATTTTATAACATTAATTTAAATGCAAAATTTTAGTTAAATGAAATTTTAATTTAATTTTCAATATGATTTTAAGTCGAACAAAAAACAACCCAAAATACAACTTAAAAGATAATTAAGTTTATATATTAATAAAATAATTAATTGCGGACAAATTAGAAAAATTTACGTTTTCTCAAGCATGTGTCACTGATTACAAGTTATTAGGCACTTTCAGATCAGTCCTTTTTCACCAGTCACATGATATAGGTCACAGGACTTTTCCACTTTTGCAGCCAAACTTTTACATTAGATTGTAGGTAATGCGAAACTGTCAAGTTTGTGGAAATTATTATTGGAAAATATCGGAATTTCACAAAATCTGAATTTCTGATATGAATGCAATTATTATTTGAAGACCCAAAATAGTTATTATATATTTTGGATCCTAAAAAGAATCTCGGCATACATATCTCTCTGCCTGTTGAAACTAGAGTTGTAAAAGTAATAAATATTTGGGGTGAGTACTCAATACAAACCTCTTTTTTCGAATACTCAGTATTTCTAAAGTAGCATTTTTCTGTATATAAGCATAGAGTAAAAATAATATAGAGATTGCAACGCCGGCAGAGACCAAATAATATTTTATACTAAATGCAAAAGGTTCGGAAGCTGCGGGAGCAAATTTCCCTGTTTTTTTTTCAACCTTTTTTTCAAACCCAATTGGGAAATCTGCTAAAAAAAACAAATGGATTTGCAAAGAAAGTCAATTGGAATCGCAAAGAAATTGCAAAAAAAAAAACAAGAGAACGTTTTTTACTACTTGAGCGGCATCGTCATGGTGTGATATAGGCATAATATTGCCATGAAAATACAAACATGTTTGTTGGGTATGAAAATACAACCCTGTTTTTACATGAACCAAAAAAAAATTATTAAGTACTATCAAGTCAATACTTGAAAAGTATTGAGAAATACCGAGTATTCAAAAATATCGATATTTTACAACTCTAGTTGAAATAACAATAAGAAAAAGAGCTAAAATTTTCCCCGGGAATATGTATTTTTTACCTGAGCTGTTTGTGATTTAACATGGGCGATACCGGCTTGTATCTTATAGATTATAAACGCATTGTAGAGAGGATAGTATATGAACATAAAATATAGTTTTTAATCCTTATACAAAAACTTTAAACATTTCCCACACAAAAACTAACATTTAACTTATTTTAGAATGTGAAGTTGTACCATTTGGTCAACAAGGTGGCTCCATTGTGGGTATAACTCCTGGTATTGCTATAGCACAAGGTGGTTCTGGTGGTGGTAGTATTGTGGGTATAACACCTGGTAGGTTTTCACTAACAAAAACAAATTAAATAAAGTAATTATTATTCTTTTTTTGTTTTTTCTATTACAGGTGCTGCTTTGGAAAAGAAATCAGTTAGAGAACTGGCAGCAGGTCTTAACCGTTTAGGTATGTTAACCTTTAGATGAGAGTAATTAAAATTGTAACGTCTTGTTTGTTGTGTAGGGTGGCTAACAATATTAAATTTAAATTGAAGAAAGAAAAAAATAGCGAAGTAGTTTTTTAGAAAAATCTACATAAATTACACACTAAAAACTGAGTTTAATTTTTTTTTTTTTTTTATTTTTTTGATTATAAAGTAAATTGGTTGCGTGCATTTTTCTTAATTCTCTTTTCAAAGTTGCTTCCAAAGTTATGTCTATTTATACGGTGACTTTAATTGCACGAAAACTGAATGTGAATGAAGCAACAAAAGAAGAATACATATGAGTGTAAAAGAGAGATAACAAAAACATGCACGAAAAACGAAAACCGTGCCCTTTTTTGTTACCCCGCTTGATTCTCTACCCCGTTCGCCAACAAACAAAAATTGCACGCAATAATGGCATACAACAAAGTCACCGTCTAATTAATTGGGTTAGAGCTAATTTACACAGTGACTGCAGTTATTGCGTGCAATTCTTGCTTGGTGGCAAACGGGGTAGAAAAGCAAACGGGGTAACAAAAAAAGCACAGTTTTCATTTTTCGTGCATAATTTTGTTATTTCTTTTTCGCACTCATGTGTATTCTTCTTTTGTTGCTTCATTCACAAATAGACATAACTTTGAAAAGGGAATTGAGAAAAAATCATGCAATCACTTGCATCGTATTAATTAGCACTTAGTCTAAAAGTGTGTTTTAAATTAGTTCCGGCCATTCTTATTTCCAAAAGTAGAAATTCTTCGAGTATCTAATAAAATCGGTTCTGTGGAATATCGATTTGTGCCCCATCCACTTCTGCGTTCCATTCAAATGGGCACTTCACTTTCGGAAAAACATTTCTTAAAAAAATATATAAAAAATAACTCACCATTTCGCTTTAAAATTTTTTTTCTTTACTTTCACAATAATTCAAAAATACTTTTTTTAAGTAAAAAAAAAATGTTTGCGAAAAATTCCTTTAAAAAAAATGTGTTTTTCAACATTTTCGATTTGAAAAGTTTTAGTCATATAATATATTTTTTCAAATAAAAAAAATATATTTAACGTGGAAAAAAATCTACTTACGAGTGCGGATGAATAAGTCCGTGACTTTTCGAACTTTCCTCGTAGTTATATGAAATGCAACACTGTCACTGTCAAATTTTGAGCAAGTTCTGCCATTTACTTTGCGTTTAACAGCTGTTCAAAACATACAACCTCGTGCATTTTTTTAAAATGCTCATTAAAATTTTTTGCGAAAAAAAACCGCCAATCAAACCAAGGAAAAGCTTGATAAATACTATGGGGACTCTGCACCATAGAATTCAATGGTAAAAAAGTGAGGTCTCTATACCCAAAACAATTGAATAAATTGACATTATGGTGTTGGCCGATTGGAGATTGAATGTGCGATAGATTGTGAAAGACATAAGCATCTCACATGGCTCAGTGGTTTGAAATTTGAACAATCACTTGGGTATGAGAAAGCTTTCCGCAAGATGGCTGCCGCGTATGCTCACATTCGACCACCAACGGAATCGTGTGACAGCTTAGTTTCCATGGCAAAAATCCATGAAGTAAACTAGAATTGCCCCTAATTCGCCTTATTCTCCGGATTCAACCCCCAGTGACTATTTCTTATTTCCAAACTTAAAGAAATGGCTCGGTGGAAAGAGATTTAGCTCCAACGATGAAATTATTGATCAAACAAATGCCTATTTTATGGAGTTCGAAAAATACTGCTGTTAAACGCAAAGTAAATGGCGGAACTTGCTCAAAATTTGACAGTAGTCTATTAATAGATGGTACTTGATGAGAGCAGTGTTGCATTTTATATAACTACGAGGGAAGTTCGAAAAGTCACGGACTTATTGATCGGCACTCGTATAAAAATTTATCTTAGGATTATATTTTACTTTAATGAATTTAAATATCTTTTATTCTTCAACTTTAAATTTAAAATACGAAGATTAATAATTTTTTTTAAAATTTTAAGATAAGACCAATCATCTCATATTTCGCTTCATTTCCAATGCACAATGTTCAATTATTATTTTAATTTTTCTTATTATTATATTCTTTTTTTAATTTTTATTTTACTTTTTTTATTTATTTGTTTGTTTTTTTTTTAACCAAAAATCTATCAAACAACATTAGATTTGCCCTTAAAACCTCAAGTATTACCACGTTCGTTACTAACATCGTCCTCATCATCGGCCATATATAAACCAAGTAATAATAACATCAATAGCAGTAGTGTCATCAACAGCAAAACCAAAAGTATAACTTCATCTCTGACATCTTCTTCCTCCAACTCCTCCACGACAATAATGTCGTCTTCGTCGTCGTCATCTTCCAATGAAACAAACACAATTTCACAATCAAAAACTATTAACACAAGCTGTTTAAATAGTGAAACTAGTGAAACAATAAGTAAAAGCATTATAACAGAAAATGGTACAAATGAAATTCTTAATATACGTAACAGTAATAAATCTGCCATGGATGAATTTTTAAATAATGAAAAACGTAAAGATAAAGAAGTAAATGGGAAAATATCACCAACAGCTGTGACATCGAGTGGTTTTAAACGTATCGCTGGCAAAAATATATCATCAATATTTGAGGTTTGAGATTAGTATTATTGTTTGAAAACAATAATCTCCATTTGAAACATCATAACTTGTCTCACACATTTAACGACGCTTAAAATTTTCGGCTTTTTTTTCTTTTGATAATTCTTTGAAACAGAAAAAATTTTGCTCTTCAAACTTGTTAAGAATTCATTATGCGTAACGATCATCTATATAATTAAGTCCGAGTTTTTGGGATGTCAAACTTATTAACATACATTTGTCGAAACAACTTTTCCAATTGAAATAAAACAAAATTTCAAAAACCCTGTCGCAATTACAAACTGCTTTAAACTGAGTTTAGCGATAATCTGCATCCTAAAAACTTGGCTTCACTGTCTCCATTATGGTTTTGGCATTTAAAGTTTGTTGTTTGTTTTAAATCTACAGCATTTAAAGTGTTTTTTTGTTTAAATTTATTTTAATTTATTTGTTCTCAATGAAAGTTGTTTACTAAGCTTTAATGTGTTATTTGTAAAATGTAAATAATTATTAAAAATTTGTCTTCCTTTAAGAAAAATGGAATTGATTGCTGATTACGGAAATTATTTTTGTGATTTTGTTTGGCACACAAGCTCAAACCAGATAAACACACGTTTTTCAAGTTTTTATTTTCATTATTTGTTACTGTCAAGAAATTAGAAAATTTTTAACAAAAAAAATGTTATTGAATAGTTTTTGCTAAATTGAAAAACAAAATTTTACAGAACTGCCACTGTTCACTGGCACTTTCGCTATCTGGTTTGGGCTTATTATTACATTCAGAGTTTTATTTTACCGGAATCTTGCCAAAAGGCCGTAGTTAAAAAATTGAAAACTTGCCTTAAGGAAAATGTACTTGAATTGAATACTTTTTATTTAGAAACTTAAAGAATTAAACAAAGTGAAGATATTCATGCCTCGTCAGACCTTGAAAACGATAAATCTTTATTAAAATAATGTGTTTTTGTAAATCAGCGAGTTGATTCAATATTTTTTAAATCGTTTTATTAAATCAAATTTAAAATCAAAATTGATTAATCAATTTTATTTGTTTCAATTGAATTAAATCATTTCAAACATAATTCATTTTTTAATACGGCGAATTAAAAAAAAAAAAGATTTATTTGATTTACGAATTAAAACAAAATAAAAAACATTAAAATTGATTTGACTAGTGAAATGGAAAGGGAAACAAAATTTGTATTATCGGAGTGTGTTAATTTATATTATTATTTAAATTGTTAAATAAAAAGAGTCACCCTATCTCGCTTAGTTTCCGAGTTATTTTATAAAATATCTCGAAAACTAAGGGAGATAGAGCAAAACGGTCAAAATTTTAAAAATGGGCCAGGTCCGGAAGATATCCCGAGGAATTTATTTTTATAAAACAGCCATAGGGTGATCCATTTTTATACGAACGAAATGGAACGGGAAACGAAATTTGTATTATCGGAGTGTGTTAATTTATATTATCATATAAATTGATAAAAAAAAAAATAATAATCACTCTGTAGCTGTTTTATAAAAGTTCCACGAAACCCTACGGGTTTAAAATTAAATTAATCATGATTTAAAAAAAAATTGAATTCGCGAATCAAATCATATTCGATATTTAAAATATTTTTTTTCGAATTGTGAATGCAATCAAAATTAATTGAATTATTCAAATTGAATTATTTCGTTTGATTTATAAAAAGAATTATTAAATCAGCTTGATTCAACTAATAAGATAAAGATTGAATTATGGTAGTAAATATTGGGTATACAAGTTAATAATGTCGATTTTAATAACAAAATGAATTGATACATTATTCAAAGTATTTGCCAATGTTCCCATTTTTTTGGTATCATATGGATTCCGCTCGAAAATAACTGCTCCGGTTTTGAGGTAAAGAATGAATCAAGAAAATTTATAATACCCTGTTCTGAAGTGAAGCGTATTCCAGCAAGGACGTTCTGCATCGATGGAAACAAATGGTAGTCAGAAGTGGCAAGATCTGGGCTATAAGGCGGGTGTGCCAAAACTTAACATCCACTGTTTTCCAAATAGGTTTTGACCAGTCTTGCAACATGTGGCCGAGCGTTGTCATGATGGTAGATTATAGCCTCGTGTCTGGTCGAATATTCTGATCGTTTTTGGTTGATTGCTGTCTTCAAACGAATCAATTGTGTTCGGTACAGTACCCCTGTGATTGTCTGACCCGATTTCAACAGCTCATAATACAAAACACCCTTCTGATCCCACCAACTACAGAGCATTACCTTGGCGCCATGTATATTCGGCTTCGGCGATGATTTGGCTGGTTGGCCGGGCTTTATATTTTCTTCAAATGAAAGAAGATTATCAGACTTCCCCGCAAATCATCTTTTTTGGCACAAAATTCGTCATTATTATAGCGATTGAAAAAAATGGGTGTTTACACTTTGAAGTCTATCGAATACTGAATTATAATGACAGATGTTTACCCCCCATATTTGTTATTATTGACACAAACCATATGTAATAGTTATGCCATCTGTTGTCTAAATCGACATTTTTAACTTGCATACCCAATAATTCAATCAGAAAAATGAATTTGTCATAACTTAAATCAGATTTAAAAATTGATTTAAGGAATTATGTTTTTAAAGGTCTGTGCCTCGTTTACACTATATTTCAACTAAAATCGAGACTTCAGTGAAAATCTCATATTAAATCTCAAGATTTCTCATACAAATGAAAATTTGTAAGAAATTCCATGAAAATTACGCAAATGTGTAGACCTTTGCAGAATACAACACTGCGTTTTGCTTATTTTGTAGAATTTTTATATGAAAAAGTGGCAACGCTTTTTACACAGGCCAAAGGCTGGTCGTTTCTAAACTTTTCCAATCTATAATACTATCATTAAATAAAACCATACGTTTTTATATCAAATAAAATCATGATTTGAAAAATAAAAAATCTTTAAAACTTTCCAATAAAATATTTATTTATTTATTTTATTTATTAATCATATAATTACAAATTATATGTTAATACCCTAACCGAGCACTAGCCACAAAGGCCTTCGGCTCGTTGTAGCGAAAACAGACCAGTGCCTCTGGTGGGAATTGAACCCACGACCCCCGCACTGATAAGCTAGCACGCTACCAACTAGCCTACCGGGGCGCTCTTCCAATAAAATAGTTTTAATTAAGTGCTACAAAATTCACTGATATACTTATTTCCAAAAAAAAGCAAACGCTTCCCTATTAAGTGCTTTTATTGTTTAATATAATTGTTTTATATTTTGTGATTTTATGTTTAATTTTACTTTGTATTTTATGTTTATTAAAATAATACAATAATAAAAAAACGCTGCATGTCATTTTGCCATATCAATTCTTTTAATATGTAATGGTTATCATTATCAATCATATTTTAACATCACTTTTAATTAAAAAAAAATACAATTTTTGTTTTTTGTAAAAATTTCTTTCAATAGGAGACATTAGTTGAAGGCCTACAACGATCCTCTATACGACGGACTTTTAGAGATACCCAATATACCAAAGAGGATGTCGTTGACTTATAATAAAACAAAAAATAAAAAAAACCTCCCCAAACAAATTTAAAAGAAACTCCAAAAACAATTTGTTTTATATAAAAAAATTTAAACAAAAAAATTTCGTTTTCCAAAACTGCAATTTTTATTTTTAAAAATGGCGTGTATTCATATTTTTAATTTATATTTTACATTATTTATTTTTGTTTGTTTTTAAAGCATGAAAATATTTAATAAAAATATAAAATATTCCATTTTTATGTAATATATTACTTATAAAATGTATTAAAAAAAAGAACATTTAAAAAAAAAACTAAAATATTTTTTATACTATAATTTATCTTTCCTTCCCCTCGTGTGGTATCTTTTTATATTAAAAATTATATATTTATGTGTATGTACATTGTTTTTAAGTCTTTATATTTTTTAATTAATATTAATAATCGAGTAAGAAAATAAACCAGAAAAATTATATAATTATAATATATTAAAACAACTGATATTTAATATTTTTATTATTTTTTAATTTAACCAAAATTAAGTGCCAATATTTTCTAAATATTTTTTTTTTATAAAATCAAATCAAATGTATAAACAGCATTACAACTGTAAAGTGTGCTAATCTGTGAATACTTTTAATGACTAAATAATTTAAGACTGTCTTTTTGTCACGCCCCCTATCAATTAGAGCAATTAATTATAATTAATGATAAAAGCTGTGTTTATGCGGCAACCTATCAAAGTTGACTTATGTCATTTCCATATTAATTTGACATAACCCAACGTTTAGTATTAACGCTTAACGTTACTTATGTAAAATTTGTATGGGAGAGACAGAAGCCAATATTGATAGCTTGCCGCATAAACACAGCTATTATGAAACTGAGAAATAACCTCTTTAAATGATTATCCTAGCAAAAACAGTGGGCAATACTTTAGATACTTTTTTTAAAATTGGAAAAAAGTGCATTTATTCTACAAAATCGGAACGAAAAAGTTTTACTAGGAAAATTATAAATACCTCTGACATAAATTTACAGAGATACTATTGACATTGTACGTATTACCGATAATTTAAAGAATCCCTGCAACTATTTACTTCCAAAAGTTTGACAGTTGTATATTTAGTTATCAAAAATGGTTAATTTGCATTGTTTTTGTAAATATACGGAGATGGAACAAAAATAACGAACAAAAAATCTCGATGTATGTGTAAACAAAAGATAACTGTAAGAAAAGTGCTGTTTTTTTTATTTATATAAAGGGTGATTTTTTAAAGAGTTGCACAACTTTTATTTAGAACAAAATACAAAGTTTTACGAAATGATTTTTATTTATTGTTTTATTTGATAATAAGCTATCAATTTCGAAATTTAGCAATTAAAAACTATTTAGGTCACATATGTACCACACAGCCCCACCTTCTTTAAAGCTCATTCGAAAGGTCCAATTTTTAATTTCTTTTTTAAATTTTATTTTTGACATCATGATAAAATAATCTTTCCCTGATGATATTTCCGATAATACTGAACATAAAAAATTGTGCCATTAACATAATAATATTTACCAGTTTAGCTTTTAAATTGGTCCATACAAGAAAAGAAATTTTAATGATGACACTTAAGTATTTAAATAATTAATTGCCATTAAATAAATTTTCAATTGGAAAAAAAATTAATATTTAATTTCGTAAATCTTTATTTAATTTTAAATTAAAGTTCTACATCTCTTTAAAATACATGAAAACTATTACCAAATCTTTCCATGCAATATTTATTGCATAAAAACTAAAAAATCATACACTATAAATAAAAAAAATATATATATATATATTTTTGTTTGTATATTTTTAGATTTCAGATCCAATATTGCAAACTATTTATATCGAAACTCTTCTAAATTAAAAGTAGTAAATTTACATTTCTTTCTTGTTAGACAAACATTTTGATATCCACATACATTAGAAATAAATTTTGCAATCATTAAAAATATTAGTACTAATAATCTGTTGTATAATTTGAATGTACACATTTTGATTTATTAAAAAAAATATTAAACACCATCAACTTTAAAACATAGTGAAAAATGTAGTTTTTCATGTTTGTAGCACAATAAAGTTTGATTCATACACTTACCATCTCCAACCCATCAATAGCTATTATTTCTCAGTATTGGGGATATGAAATATATTTTTCAAAAAAAAAAGTGATAAAAAAAATTAAAAAAATTGAGAAATAATTAAAGTGTGAATTGACCTTACGGTCCATAGACACACTAACCATCTATATCTAATATTTTTTGCAATTTTTTTTTATTATTAATTTTCTTTTTATAAAGTCATTTCAAATCCCCAATATAGAGAAAATAGTAAATGTGGTTAGACATCGATGCCTAAAGTGTGAATCAATCTTAAAACTAACAAGTATTTAGTAAAGAACAAACGAATTTTCTTCTTTTTTTTATAGTATTAAAATAAATTCAAAAAGAAAATTTATTTAAACATGTTTAAAATACAAAAAAAAATTATATACTAAAAGAAAAAGACAAAAAGAATTAAAAACTGCCCCCACCAGTTGTGAAAATAATATATAAAAAAACAAAATTTCAACGACTTGACAATTTTTAGACTTTATAAATCGACAAATTTAATTAAACGATATTAAGAAAAAAAACAGCACACTCCCAAAATAACAAATACACAATAAAAATGTAACAATTTTGAATTACAAAAAAAGGAAATTTAAAATAAAAATTAAAAATGTTTTATTTAACTAAGTTATCTAATAAATTACCAGAGTAAAGCGTTAACCACAGATATTTCCATACATTAAGCTTTGGTTATTCTGGGATAAGTTAGCAGGTCTTAAAAAGGTAAGATAATAAGGAGATTTATCACGCGGCTTGTATTAATACACAACACTTTTTTGCAGGTACGTACCTTAACAATTCATCAGCTTATTAATAGTTTGACCTATAAGCAAAAAAAAAAAAATTAACAAGAAAAACGACAAAGAAGATTCCATTTTTTAATATTAATTTTAATATTTTATTTATAATATTATTATTTGTATGCTACTGTCTGAATACTGAATATCTCATATATTAAATCAGTATATTTAGATTATATAAAATCCTACACAATTTTTTCAAAATTAAAATAATTAATTGGCTAATTGTTGCCGCATTTTAAATATTATATGACCGTTTCTTCTTTATTACCACGATAATTTTTTTTTTTCTTTTATATAAAATATATTATTTTATGACGAACAATTGTTAAAATATTTTTGTTACAAATGTAAACGGCATAACATGAATCAGCTTTTAATAATATTAAGAAATATGCGCACGTGGACCATTCTAGTATACGGGATATTTTCAAAAGAGAATTAAAAAAATGACAATTCATATTCCAATAAATACTGGAAGATATGAGTAGACAGAGATGGACAACGTGTACCGAATTTCGAATCGCGTTAACTATACGTAATTTTAGGCTGAACTAAAAAAAAAATTTTTTGTGGGATACTTTAAACATTCCAAAAAGAGGCAAATTTTCTGCATCAATTGTGGACCTTAAACATATTTTAAGGTTTTGGACAGGTAATATTTTTTAACTGGAAGTAACTCATTTCCAAGTCAGCACTCAATTATTGCGTATTATTAAGCATTGTACAGAAACATTTTCAAAATACATTTTTTTTGAGTGAGGTAATTTGCAAAGAACCCAATTTTTTTCCCACAAAATTTCAATATTCAAACGCTTGTAGAATTCTTTAACACACTCAAAAAAAATTTAAAAATTACTATATAATGCATTTTCCAAATAACTTTGTTTTCATTTAGAATTTTAAACCGATTTCTCAATTAATCGCCTCTATTACGGTTAATGTCGACACAAATAACTATTCAACTGGTAGAATTGTTTAAAATAGTTTGATTAAACGGTTAATTTTTTTTATATAGAATTTTCCCATTATTTTTTCTTAAAAATTCCTAACTTTGCATTAATAATTGCACATGTACATATAAAAAAAATTAACTGACAGGAATAATGTGGGTATTAAAAAGTTTTACTGACTACAAAAATCTTGAAAAATTTTCGGCTTAAGAGCTTTTATCAAAAGTTCACAGATACATATATGTATTAAAAAACCCCCCATACTTCTGATTCTATTAAAAGTTCCAGGATTCTTTGAACCAATGCAGCAGACATAATAACACAAAATAGTATTCTAGGAAAAAATTATTTTTTTTTTTCGTTTTGATATTTTTTGGCCATTTTCTCATTAACCCATTTTGTACCAGGCTACATAAATGTTTAAATACTTAATGAAATTTTAATGGCTTATTGAAAAGAGTCCAAAAATAATTTTTGGACCCTTTTTATACCCTCCACCATATATGGTGAGGGTATATATCAGTTTGTCATTCCGTTTGTAATATGTCGAAATATAGGTTTAAGACCCCATAAAGTATATATATTCGTGATCCTTGTGCAATTTTAAGTCGATTTAGCGATGTATGTCTGTCTGTCTGTTGAAATGGCGATCACGACGCGAAGACGCAAGCGGGGGTGCCTATTTTTACCCAGATTATTGAACATCCTCCCGAGCAGTTTGATATTTAAAATGAGCAAAATCGGGTAAGCGGTTCAAAAGTTATGAGTGAAAATGTGAAGGTACCTCTAAATTTTCCATACAAATTTGTACAATTTTTCTGTATCTATTTTTGTTTTCTGTTAAGTAAGTAAAAATTTTATTAAGTCTTCTTCTTGTTTGATTACATTTACTGTCTTACATACTATGAGAATAATATCATTTTAGAGCTATATGTGTGTTACTCTTAATAACTAAGTTAACGTTAAAAGCAACAATGTTAAAGTCGCTAACAGAGCAGACCTCTGCAAATAAGATTTTCCCGAAAAACGTTCAGGTTGGAAAGCCAATATATCAAACTTAATTATAAATTATAAAAAAAGTTTAATTCCATAACCTTATATTTTTAATTATTTAATGAAAAACAGCAAAAAATTGTGGACAAGATCTCAACCGTTGGTACAAAATGGGTTAACAAATGAGTCTAATTTTAACGGCATCATAAATTTTCCACTTCCAACCAAAATTTAAGTTTTTAAGATAATTTTTACTCGTTTGTTGTCTCGTATATTGAATTGTGCAAAGATAACGGAAAAATAGGAACATATTACAATTCTGATAACACGATTTATTAGAATTAACAGCAGCATTACAAACATAATTATCAAAGTTTTGAGGCATACACAGACTTGAGCATATTGTGATTGTATAAAATAATAAAATAAAAAAATATTAATTTTTACAATTTAAACTGCGATTTAAGGTCATTTAAGTTTGAGTAAAACTTTTACTCATGGAAAAAACAATGTACTTTGCTTTACACCCTTCGTTGTATAGAAAATTTTTTCAATCATAATTAAATGATTTTCTTCCGAGAGAATTCCATGGATTTTCCTTTTTACCGATACAATTAGTAGAACCAATGGGCGTTTTAGTGACTGAAATTAAGAAAAAAAATATAATAGCTTAAAATTTGTTTTAGTTTGGATTGAATTTCAAAAATATACCAAATTTAAATTTATGTATTGAGTTTTACAAGATTACAGAAATAAAGTTCTATTTAACTTATGTAAGTATTATTTAATAACAATTACTTTAATAAATTTAACTAAGCAAGTGAGATGTTATGGGTGTACACATGTCTGTATAATTTTCTAGGTTAGCATCACCGTTTGAAAGTATCGAACAGTAAATAGTAATCAAAATAACTGAAGCCATATACAGTTCACTTTACCAAAAAAAAAAAAATTGCCGAAATCTTCAAAAAAATCCTAGAAGTTTAAAGGATAAATTTTTCAAGAAATTTTTAGAAAACGATAATTAGAATCAGATTGGAATACCGAAAAATATTTAAGATGAGACGGTGCCTTCGGTGTAACAAAAATTTGGATAAAAATAATGACGTTTGCAATTTCAATGGCGATTATCCACCAACTGTTGGACGATTTATAGAGAAATGGATGCGTGTATATGAATTCCCACACATTTTGTGTGAAACCTGTTTTAATGCAATAGAACATATTTTCAGAGTTACCTCCATTGTTGAACTTTCAACTTCAGCAAACAAGAACGATGACACTCACGATGTGGGTGAATGTGATAATGGTTTATCACAATATACTTTTAACCAATTTGGACATATTTCCAAATTCTATATTACTATGCCTTATACTGAAGAGGATTCGATATTGGAATGCCGTTGTTGTCGTCATGATGCTACGTACAAGTATCTTAGCGTCTATGAACAATTTGTAAATGGTCAAACCATTGCCGACTTTATATACCAATTTACCGATGGTCAAGTCAGAATTCATCCTAACGATGGTCTCTCTCAAAGAGTATGTGTTGATGATTGTTTTTTTGAAATTGAAAACATTTTTTTTACTGGAAGGGCACTTCAAACAAATATTCTATATTTAAGCCCAGAACGACTGGATGAAAAAAAAGAGTGTCGTAGCTGTGTGGACGATGATCAAAATGAGGTGTATTATTCCATGGATGTACAAATTGAAAACTTACCAACATATAGAAGATTTATGGAGGTTGTTGCAAATATGAAAATAGATGATAATGATGGTTATAGTCAAGTCATATGTGCTGAGTGTGCTGGAGAATTTAGAGCTATGATGATGTTTATTATGTTTCCTGTTATATTTACTCATCGCCAATTTAGAAACCAACGTAGATAACTCTAAATTTATATTCAGGTTTGAATTCCGATTCTTATTTGGATTAACAATTTAATTCTTAAGGTTATTTAGGATTGTGATTTGTGCACAATGCAAAAAAGCTCAGACTATTTGCATTTTCTCATCCTTGAGTAGTTATGACGACGCAAACTGTGCAGTTTTGCATTGAGTGCAAAATACCATCGTGAATACACTTATTTTTCAATAAGTGTATTGATTTTTAATGCGAAACAACTGCAATTTGTTTTATTCAAAATATTTTCTATGAATCGGAATTCTATTTAATTTATTTGCATTTTTTAATATAAATTAAATTTGTCTTATTAAGACCGTAAATGTTACTATTTAAAATATCTTTGCTTGTATTTGATTTACAATAATACTTTTAATACTCTTTGAGTTTAAATGCTGCTCTGAAATATTTATAAAGATTCATTAAAAATATATTTTATTATTATATTAGTTTAAATTGAGCCTAAGACCTTTTTTATTTATAAAAATTAATTAAAAATATTTATTCCAATTTGGTGATAAAATATTGGCATAAATAAATATTTATAATTAAAAAGATCGAAGAAAATTAATAAAATTATATTTTATTATTGTACTTTATATTTTAAGAAATGTAATATATTTTATTTTGTTCAAAATCTTTGAGTTTAAATTTTTTAAAATTCCTTTATACTAACTTTTATTACATATAACGTTTTGTCTACACAATTTTAAATTGATTCAATTAATATTGATTATTATTATATTTTTAAAACTAATTTAGAACAGTAGTATAGGTAGGTTGTATTTTTATTATCAATAGATTAATTAACTTATTTCATTGTTTAATTTTATTTAATCGAGCCAATACGATTATTTAAATTCTAACTTAAAATAAATATATCATTAAAGAAATCCTTTAATGAAAAATTTTGGTATATTTTTAGTTTATTTTTGACATTTTTATTAATTTTATAAATAATTCTTGTTTTATTTAATAGATTCGTTATATTCCTAATTTATAGGTTAAAGCACACCATGTCGATGTCGCTCACGTACTAAAAAACGTTCTCTTGGTTTTATATTACAAAGATTTGGCATATTTTCTAGTTGGTTTTTTTTTCGATTCCTATTGATTTTCTTTGCAAGTCCAATTTGTTTTTAGCTGATTTCCCAATTAGATTTGAAAAAAGGTTAAAAGGTTTAAATTGCTCAATTTTCCCCTTTTTTCTCTCAGCTACCGAACCTTTGTATTTTGTATAAAAATTTATTTGGCCGCTGCCGGCGTTGCAATCTCTATACTATTCTTACTCTATTATACTGGGATTTTTAGCTGGATAAATTTATCGATATGATAACGGAACTATAATCGAACTTTTTGCCAACACTAAATATGAAAAAAAATAGCGGCAAGTTTCTCGAAGTTTTCTTAACTAAAGGTTTTTATACTAATTTGTAATATGTGATTTTCAAAAGTTCACTTTTGAACTAAAATCCAAAAAGTCAATATGAAATTAAAAATATGCCGTTTTTGCAAATTAAGTTTACATGGAAACAAGCAATATAAATTCAGCGGAGAAAGAGATTATAAAATACATCCAAATTGTTCGCAATTTATAAAACAGTGGTTAGAAGTGGATATTGACTGTAAAGATAAATTGCCTCGAAATATATGTGCATTGTGTTACAATAAACTAGTACTAACTTTTGTATTTGTTCACATAGTAGAAGTGTCCAATGAAGAACAAGAAAACCCACAGAAGGCTCAACGTGTGAATAAACTTTATTTATTTATTCATTCGTAATACAGTCGTTGTTGTAATCTTTCATCCGATACAACCGAAGAATTTCATGATATTTTCACAAGCCATACAATAAACTTGAACCCACCTACGCTCAAATCATACATGAATTGACACAAATTGAGATAAAATACAATGATGGGCTGCCACAACAAATATGTGATAATTGTTTGGAAACAATTGAAAATATTTTTGAATTTTTGTTTAAATATTCGTTATGTCGATAAGGAATTAAAAAACCCATGGAGACCAATTTTAGGAAGTGAGTGTCGTTGTTGCCGCCGCATGACAAAAGATTTTTCTCATAAATTACGAGATGGCAAAACAGTTGCTTCCTTTATATTCCAGGTTACAAATAAAGTTGTAAGAATAACACAAAATGATGGTTTGCCTCAGAAAATATGTCGAAAATGTTTTACTAGAATTAATGATTTATCCGAACTTGGATTAGCCCTGCGTACAAGCGCCAGAATATGTACAAAAACGGTGTCGTTTGTGCACGGATAGTTGATTATGGTAGTATTCATGATTATGTTACAAATGGGGTTTGTTATGGTAGATTAATTCAATTATTTAAGAATCTTGAACTCTTTAGTGATAATTTAAGTACTGCTATATGTCGCTTTTGCATCTGCTATATGTTTGCTTTTGTTCGAAATACCATTGTAATGAGCGATGAACAATCTAATAAACCTAGACTATGGAAACAATCCAATATACCAGATACAGATTCAGCAGATTACTACTATTTTTCCGATGATCTATCAAGTTCGGATGCTTCTTAAATTATTGTTTAATATTTATTAAAAATTTAACTCTTGTAAGAAATACAATTTTTTTCATCCAAGTTATGTTTCAATAACCTTTCGATTCTTTAAGCATAATTTCATTTATTTTATTTTTTATTTATTAAAAGTTTTAGCAAAATTGCATTTTATCGGGTGATAATAAAAAATTTACTCTATGGAATAAAAAATAATTTTTTTAGGCCCCCAGGCCCTAAAAACCGGTACGCCTAGTAACATACAAGGATTTAAAAAAGGCCTTTTTTAAAGGTAAAGTGCAGTGCACCTTAGCCAAAATAATTAATTGAAAATAATGACATTTCTAAAAGAGTATTGGTTAAGTAAGAATAAAAAAATCGAATAGAAATTATTAAATGAAAGCCTTAAATTAAAAATTTTCAATAAAAGTTATTTAAATTTGTGAATACAAAAATATAGTAAATTAAAAAAAAAATATTTTTTTAAGTTCTATTTCTGCTGAAAACAATTCAAAACTTTTAAAAAAAATGTGTAACAGATTATGGCCTTTAGACTAGATTATTTTAAAAAATAAAGAAATTAAATTAAAATTATATAAATTTTAATACTTTAAATGAATGATTTTAAAATTCTTTTAAAAAAAATTTATAAAATTATTTAGTTATTTGCAAGATTTATAAACATAATAAATTATGAGAATAAATATATAATTTCATAGTTGCAAATTTGTTTGCTTTATCGACAAGTGTGGGTCCACATAAATTTAAATTTGTAGGATATTTAAGAATATAGAAATTTACCACGCAAATGTAAGCTGTCAACATTTCTGTGCACGATTTCCATTGAAATCTCGCAATTTAAAGACAAATGTAAATGCAGCATAACAATTTATTTAGAAGTGGAGAAATATTAAATAAGAGTGCAGCAGTTTTTAATAAAAATTACATATTTTTATACGTTTCTCTTAAATTTTTTGATTTTAAAAATGTTTTCATTTTAATTTATTTTTTTGTTTATACATTTTGTTTAATATTTTTATGAAAACTCAAAAAAAAACACTTTAAAAGATGACGGTTATAAGATTTTTTTCATTTTAAGTTATAAAATGAAAACTTGTACTCCGGAACATTAGAATTTTGCGATTCATGTATTCTGTAAGTATGTACTGGAGCTAAGCTCGGGTTGGACAATAATTGACCACAAGCAAATGTGCATATAGCTAGAGTCTTGCGAATAATTCCGGCATATTTCTTAATTTTTTTTGAAACCAAATATAAAAGCTACTTCATGATTGTTTCAAAAAATCATAAGGCAACTTTTATAAATTGTTTAAAAAAAATTGCAAAAATTTAAAGAGCTTAAATAAAAATTGGAACAAAGTAATAGTGGTAAAAATCTCCTGAGCGCCCCGGTAGGCTAGTTCGTAGCGTTCTAGCTTATCTGTGCGGGGGTCGTGGGTTCAATTCCCACCAGAGGCTCTGGTGGGAATCCAACCAACTCAAAATTCTGTCCATAATTCTTTGTTAAAATAGCCAATTCGGAGACATATCCGTTTATCTGGCAGCACTGCCTGTAAAACATATGATTTTGTTAAGAAAGTAAATTATTTTACATTCTCACTAAAGAATTTCCCTGAGTCTATATTTTTTACTGCCTCAGCAAACAATTGGACGCCTTTTTGTTTTCCACAATGTTTGGTTGGAACATCAACGATTATGATGTAAAACTAGAATTATCAATATGTTCCAATGGTACTGTTTATTTGGCAAAATATTTGCCAAATGAACATTATGTAGCAATGAAAAAATATCAATTGGATAAGACTACAAAAGAAGAAGCCGAAAATATAAGTGATGAAGTATTGGCCATGAGAAACTTTAGTCATCCAAATTTACATATATTCTATACTGCCTTCGTTACGGATAGTGACTTATGTGTGATATCACCATTGATGTGTTTTGGAAGTTGCCGGGATACAATCAGAAATTGTTTCAGCACGGGTAAGAGTGAACGTTGCCATTTAATAGGAAGATATTGTATTAGTAATTGCTTATGTTTAGGTTTTCCTGAGATACTTATAGCATTAATAATGCGTGATGTTTTATCGGGTTTGGAATATTTACATCGACGTGGCTATGTCCATCGCTCCATACGAGCCAGTCACATTCTTCTCAATCAAACTAAAGCTGTTTTGACTGGCTTTCGCGATTGTACCAGTTTTATATTACATGGTGGTCGTGTTACTGCCTTACATCAGTTACCTCCTCACAGTATACGTAGTCTAAATTGGTTAGCTCCTGAAGTTTTGGAACAAAATCTTATTGGTTATACAGAGAAGTCAGATATTTATTCAGTGGGCATAACCTGTTGCGAATTGGCAAATGGTGTAGAACCATTTGCCGATTCGCAACCAACATTTATGTTTACCGAAAAGATAAGAGGAAATGTACCAACATTATTGGATCGTTCAACATGTCCGGCGGTAGATGAAATGATTGGTGAGTTATTATTGAATCAAATAAGTTTGTAATTATTGTATAAAAGCATTTCATAAAAATAACTTGATAATAGACCTTTTCCATGCAAAAATTTAAAATTTTTTAAACTAGATGATTTTTAACATAACTGAATTTTGTGATATGTATTAATTTGTTTTATTTACCGATTTCTAAGAAGTTTTTATTTTTTATAAATTTGTTGACTTTTCCATTAAGAAAATTTCTTAAATTTTAGACTCAGTTACGGACAGAAGAGTATTCCAATTCTAAAGACAACTTCGTTTAGAAACATTTAATCATTTTAAGTTTGATTCAAAAGAATTTCTAAAAAAAAGGATTTTTAATCACAATATTCAAATTCTATATATCCCAGCAAAACCATGGTATCGACTACTTACCAGCCTATTTACTCGCTTAATTGCTTTTGTTCGCGATGAGCCCAAAAGTAATGAGTGGTCATTACCTTCTCACTTACAAAAAACACAAAGTAATGGGTGGTCGTTACCCTCTCACTTACGAACAGCCAAAAAATAATGAGTACCCATTACGTTTAAGCTCATCGCGAATAAAAGTAATTAAGCGAGTAAATAAGCTGGTAAGTAGTTGATACCATGGTTTTGCTGGGATGTTTAAAAAGGAATAAAAATTTTAGCATTTATTGCAAATATCAAAAATTACAATGCCATAACATTTCAGGCCCTACACTTAATTCGTTGAAGTTTTTCTTTATATACCCTCTAGATTGCAATTGTTTTAACGAGAAAATTATAGTTATTTGTGATCCTAAAAATATCTTTTTGGCATACAACCGACATCGCCAACCGCCTCTGGCCTGTTTTCCCGGGAATTGTTTTGTAACCTTAATGATGAAAATTCATTTTTAGAAAGTGGAATTAAAAATTGTATACACTTTTCCGTATTTTTTTGCCGAATTTTAAACGAAACCGGCGATAATAGTGAGATTGAATTTAAAAAATGCTGCCTGTGCGCAAGGTGATATTAGAAACATTCACTATAAACTGATAACACCCATGTAAAAAGAGGTTGAAAATAACGTCAATAACTTTTTTATCGGCAATACGGGATTTTCGAACATAATTTACCGCACAAAAATTAAAAAAAAAATATATTAATTCTGCAATTCATAATCAGAGATTCGAAGGTTGAACATATTTTTTGTCATCTACTAAGATATTTGCATTCTGTGAACAAGTCTGTAAATTATTTTTCATGAAAAAATACTTAATTCTGCATAAAAACATTGTGAAAATTTATATCTAAACTTGAGATTACAGTGACCAGTAGAACTCCTTTTCTCTAGAAAACGTTAAAGAATTTTCTATGGAAATTCATAAAGTTTTTAGAACTTTTTTTAGTATAATTTTAATTGTCTCAAAATTTTCTAAAATTCTGATTCCATTGGTCTTTAAGAAGTATTTAAATTTCTCAAAATTTTTTGCAATTTCTCTAATTTTAATGAGATTTTTTTTTTAAAGTTTTATTATTTATTAAAGATATTTTCTTGTCTTTTTTTAAAGAAATAATTGCCATTGCTAATAAAACTGATTCCACAGTAGCTGCCGAAACACAACAAATTTATTTACAACGAATGTTTTCCGATGAATTTCATCAATTTAGCGAAATTTGTATGGAAAAGAAAGCAGCCAACAGATGGTCTGCCTTAAAGTTACTATCACATTCATTTTTCAAACAATGTCGCCATAATAGTATTTTAGATGTAACTCAAAGATTTGGTATGCAACTATCAGATTATGAACTATTAAGAGGTGAGTTGTGTGTGTGTGGAAAATGAAAAGAAAATTACTTTTAGTTTATATAATAAAATTTGTTTATTTTCTTTTATTCTAGATGGAAGTTTGCGGCTAAACAAAGACTTGAATGATTTAAATTTAAATGATAATAATAATTTGCATTGGGATTTTTAGAAAAAGGCAAAAAAAAAGACAAATACAAATAACCAAAGAAGAGTATAAAATATTTAACAAAGTTAATAAATATATACCCTTGTATTCATAATGACAAAGTGTAGGCTAATTAAGTAGATGCAAAATTTTTTTTTAACTTTGTAATAACTATTTAAACCATGAAGGCTTTTTCAATTTAATAAATTCCCATTCCACTTTGTCATTATGAATGTGGGGAATAAAAGCTTGTGTGCATATTCATAATGAAAATTTAGCATACCGTTTATATGAGTTTTATTTATAATACCATTGTTAAACTCATTCCAATATTGTTGCAAAGTTTCCTATAAAAATCAGTGATAAAAAAACAAACATTCACAATCATAAAAAACCTTTCAATTTCCAAACTAAGAGTTCCTTTTAATCGGTATGCTAAAAAATCATTATGAATAAATTGTATACTAACAAGCTGCTAGGGCTAAAATACATTCTTGTTAAAAAGTCATTGAGTGCTATGAATAAGGAGCTACTTACTTTTCATTATGTGAATACCGCTGTTAGTTTTTTTTAGTAAGTAAATTTTTTTATACATTTTCATTTTACAAAATTATTAAAATATGTATATTTAAAAAAAAATAATAATAATTTATAAACACGAGTAGAAAGACAAAAGAAAATTTAAGTTATTTTTAAATGCAAAAAAGAAATAAATTATTGTTAAAAAAAATACTTTTTTTCTATACTTTTGGGAAGTGGAATATTTTTTTTGTTTTTTTTTTTTTTTTTTCATTTTAAGTCTAGATGCCAAAATTTTTGTTTTGATTTACAAAAAACTTTTAAAAAAAAAATCTTTATAAAAAGTTGGTTGGGGGTGTTTTTTTTTTTGTAAAAATTTGATATTTGGTTTTTGCATATTTTCTATTATATTAACCATTCATAACCATGCGCACGAATTCTTCATAATTAACATTGCCCTGTGAATCTTCTTGATTGGCCAACAATTGTTCAACTTCTTCGTCCATTAGCTTTTCACCCAAGGTGGTTAATAAATGTCTTAATTCTGCTGAGGAAATGAAACCACTAGCATCCTTGTCGAAATGACGTAAACCTTCAATGAAATCATCAGCTGTATCGCCAGATCTGGCTTTGGAAATGGCTTGATAAATGGGCAAGAAAACTTCAAAGGAGATACGTTCATCTGGTTTCAATTGATGTGTACATTTTTTAACATCTGATTCGGTGGGATTTTGACCTAAAGCCCGCAGACATTCACCAACTTGACCAACGTGAATTTTACCATCACCACGGTTGTCGAATAGATTGAAGGCTTCTTGGAATTCTGTAAAAAAAAAAACAATAATATATTATTATTAAATATTTGGACTATTTTTTTTTATGAGTTGCGTAAATTTTCATCTGTTTAAAAATTTGGGTGATATCGGTAAAAATTCTTGTGTTTACCTCATCCCACAATCCTAAATTTTTTCAACCAGCTTTTAACTAAGGCGAATGGACTTATTCCACTTTCTAAGAAACCATTTTTTTAAACTGTTTATTCTGAGGTTTTCAGCAGTAACAGCGTATGCCACAAAATCGAATTTTTCAGCAAAGTCAAAACATCAGTACACATTAAAATGTTAATTATCATGCAGTTATTAGTAATAAGAAATTTATGTAAGCATTGGAGTCAAAAACCTCAAAAGTATTAAATCCTAAAGGATGAAAAAGGAAATTTTTGGGCTGTGGTTTTTTGCGCTCCCGTGCTTTTGTTAAAATGTTATGATTTGGTGAGAGGATTTTGTGCTTACTCTCCTTTTAACAAAATTTATCCAAAAAAGTAAAGGAGCACAACTATTATTTACTAAAACACCGTAATAAAAAAATGGGAATAATCTACAAAGCATTGATGTTTTTTTTAAACATTCTTGCAGTACTTAACTTACAAAAAAGAATAACTAAAAATACAAGTAAAAAAAGGCATAAATTGGGCTTTGAATACCCTTCCACCAATATCCTAAAAAAATGTTCTCTACTATTTTTGGTACCAATAATGAAGAAACTTCCCAGCAAAAAGATGTGTAGTCATTCTGTGACTATAACTTCTTTCATTGCTTCCTAAACTTCAGTTGACATTCTTTTATGGTTTTTTGGTGTTATTCTAAGGCACTTCCAAAGAATTGATGAGTTCATATCTCAAATGCAGTGATCTGGATAAAAACCCGATGCATATCTTAAAAAATCACTCTTCATTACTTCTAAAGCATAAGTTATAGTATATCGTATATATTTTGAATCTAAAGCATTTATTCAAATTGAAAAAATAGTTCTGATGAACTTTTTTAATTTTTTTATTAAATCATTTTTTATATTTTAGTTTAACATTTCATGAGGGTTAGAATTTATGCAGTTTTGCAATTTTTATAAAAGTTTTGAAATATCAAGAGAAACAGATATTTTTTAAACTTTAATTGAAACTAGCTGGCCTGTCATTTGCATTTTTTCAGCCCTAAATATTTATGAGGACGCAATCTGTGCATTTTTGCATTATGTTTATTATTTAACACTACACCATTTTCAGTTTTAATTCAGAATTTATCAAAATAATTTTAAAATTGTGTAAAAATTATTTCAAATTGCCCAAAAATGTTTTAAAATTGTGCAAACATTTTTTAAAATTGTTCAAAAATATTTCCAAATTGTCTAAAAATGTTTCCAAATTGTACAACCAGATTTTATATTATCCAAAAAAATTTATAAAATTTGTCTAAAAATTCATTAAAATTTTTGAAAAATGTTTCAAATATGCTTTTTCACTAATGCAGAATTATTTATTTTTTTAGTAAAGAGTATTTGTATATCAATGCATAAATTTCGCTTCTTTAAACTTATTTTTCTACATTCTTATGAATTAAATTTTCATCAAAGCTTAAATACTACAAAGTATGTAAACATTTTCCACTCATGCATCAGAATATCTAATCATTGTATTATCATTGCTTCCTTAGAGTAAAGTATGAGTAATGCTAGTAGCGACATTTGAATCCTATGACACGCTAATGTTAAATTCATCGATGAAACCATCAGAAAAGAAGTGATGCCTTTGCCATAGTAGTGATGCTTTTATTGCTTCTTTGGCAGCTTCATTTTTGCTGGGTTTTGAAATAAAATTATGGAGGTAAAAAAAATTTGAGGTGAAAAACTTTTTTGGATGCGAAAACAATTTTTTAGTGGGAAAAAAATTTTGAGGTGAAAATAATTTTTTGTTGCGAAAAAAAATTTTAGTGGTTAAAAAATTTTTTTGAGGTGAAAAATATTTGAGATGAATACAAAATATTATTAAACTCTCTGCGACTGGTGAAAAAATATATTATGTACCAGTTGCTCCTATAAAATTGTACTAAAATACACCCATAACTTTTCAACCGCTGGACCGATTTTGTTTATTTTCAATAGCAAACTGCTCGGGAGGATGTACAATAATATTGAGTCTTCGCGTCGTCATCGCCATTTCAACAGACAGACAACGAACATCGCTAAATCGACTGAAAATTGCATAAGGATCACGAATATTTACACTTTATGTGGTCTTAGACCTATATTTCGACATGTTACAGACGGAATGGCAATCACTATATATGATGGAGGGTTTAAAAAAAAAAAAGAGTCCATCGTCTTTAATATAAATATAAATCATCCATATCAAAACCTAACAAATTTTTGTTTTTTTTTTAATTTTTCTTAACCTATTTTATACCACTTATCTATCCCGTTGGGGTTTTTTGATAAAATTGGGAAGCACGATGCATTGGTTACTCAATAATATTTTTTTGTTGCTTTTGTACTTTTATCGTGCACTTTTCCAGTTAAAAGTTAAAATTTTTACGATTTTACACGTGTTAAAATTTTATCAAAATTTAAATTTTTTTCTAAATTCTTATAGAAAATAATATCAATCTAATGTAAAAAAATTAGTTGTCTTCCTTTCATGATTCTTGAGAATTTTTTAAAAATCTTGCTATTTTAAGACAATTTTTCAAAAATTTTGATATGTCAACACTGGTTCCCCAATTTTTGAAATTTTTTTTGGCTTGTTAAAAGAAAATCGGGCATGTTCTGGAATAAGTGCGAATTCGATTCCACGTGAAATTGAAATTTATGGCACCTATTTTACTGTGTTCCAAAGTTTTTTTTTTTTTTTATTCGTTTTCGACTTTACTGCATTAACTTTAATTTTTAACCAAACCAAAAGAAATTGAGTAAAAAAAAATATTGTGAAATATTCATTTTTCACCTAAAAGCGAAATCGAGAACATGACCGAACAGCTCGTTATTTACATTAAAAAAGAAAATGAAGAAACTTTCAGCGTAATAGTTTTTAAAAATTTCTTAATATAATAAAAAGTAGATACTGTACAACAATTTGTTTCTTACCAAATCAGCACTTTTATAAATACAAAAAAAAAAAATATTTCTTTTAAATTAAAAATTGATTTTGTTTTTAATTGTATATGGCAACTCTGGAACAATAATCCAATAAACATTTGTAATAACCAGGGAGATATAACGGTAATATGTTCTATTTTTCATTTAGAAATTAATATGCAAGTAGTATTCTAAACATATCCTCTCTTTATTACTTGAGAGATACATCGGCGATATTGGGAAAAATGATTATTGATATAAGGGAAATTTTAAAAGAAGAACCACAAACATCATGATTTCTGCACATTTTTTTTATAATAAATTGGAAATGTTAAGGTAAGTAAAAACTAAAATGCATTTACTTAAAAAATATTGCAAATATTCATGAAATTTCCTAAAACAAGCTGTCAAAAGTTTGGTCATTAAAAATCCACATTCCACGAAAAGGAAAAAAAAACTTACTGATAGGCAGATCTTGAAAAAAGATAAATCTTTATTAAATTCGCGAAAAAATATTTTTTTTTTGTAAATCAGCGAGTTGATTCTATATTTTATTTATAAATCAATTTATTAAATCAGCTTTAAAATCATAGTTGATTAATCAATTTAATTTGAAAATTTTTGATTCAATTGAATCAAATAATTTCAAACATAATTCTTCTTAATACGCGAATTAAAAAAAAATTGCTTTAAATTAACGAATTAAAACAAAATAAAAAAACATTAAAATTAACTTTCAAATCTCGCTTAGTTTTCTAGATTTTCGCCATTTTGTAAAATGACAATTTTTTAAAATGACCGGTATCTCGAAAACTAAGCGAGATAATGCAAAACGGACAAAATTTTTGCTCTGGTAGGGTATTAATATACTGAGATAATAAAAATAAGCCAGGTCCGGAAGACATCCCGAAAAGGGCTGTTTAATAAAAATTCCATGAAACCCATCTGGTTTAAAATTATTAAAAAAATAATTTCAATTCGCCAACCAAATCATATTCGAGAATCAAAATAATAATTTGTTTGATTTACGAATCAAATCAAAATTGATTTGATTTTTTGATTTAAAATTGTATTATTCAAATTGAATTAAATCAACTTGATTCTTCTAATACGATAAATATTGAATTATGGTAGTAAATAATTAAATCTGAAAAATTAATTCACAAATTAATTTGTCAAAATTTAAATCAGATTTGAAAATTTTTTTAAGGAATAATGTTTTAAAGATCTGCTGATAGGTAAATTTATAAGGATAAGATTTAATTAAAAATATAAAACAAGTATGATTGTCTTCTTGGGGATATCTTATGTTTAACTTTCAGATGACATACAGGCGACATTTGCAAATTTTTTTTATCTTCCAGATGAAATCTAGCAATATCGCCTATATATCTTCCAGAAAAATTACTTTTGTATTGCGTAAGCGGAGTTTACATTATCTGATTTTACCTAAAGAAAATCAAACTAAAAATCCTATAAAATGATGCTTTTGTCAAAAAATTCTCTTTGGTAAACCGCTTTGGGTTTACACCTTCAGATGCAAATCTTATGCAATCAGACGAAAACAGTTGTTGCTTGTTGCTCAATTATTTTTTACCGCCAATTTACTTCACAACTGTTTTGTTTGTGTTTTTCTTTGTTTGTAAGAAAATGCAACACTGATACCATTTGATTCTCATCATTTTATGAAATATTTTAAAAAACGAAAAAATCAATTTGACTGTCAAAATTTGTAATCAGATTTTCTGTACGTATCAGACAAAATGAGTTTACACCTTAGGATTTTTGCTATCTGACTCGTTTTTTTGACAGATCCTTTGACTTGTGGTATAATGTAAACCCCGCTTTAGAAGTGTTAGGTTAGGTTAGGTAGATGTGGTAGACTGCCAATCAGACTCACTTAGACTATAAAGTCCCTTTGTGATACCACGGAAGCTTCCCCCGTCGAACCATCCCGATCGCCTCAAAAAGCACCTAAGTCGGCCGATATCAATATCAGGCAAATCACCCAGGTCCTCAAAGAAACATTAGCTCAAATACAGTCCCCTCCTGCGAGCCAGGGCAGGACAAGTGCAGAGAAGGTGCTTCATAGTCTTCTCCCCCTCTTCGTCACCACAGCTTCTGCAAAAGTCACTAGCCGCAACCCTCAACCTAACTGCGTACCTTCCAATCAGACAGTGTCCCGTCATGACGGACACAAGTTGGGATATATCGGGCCTTGACAGTGACAGCAACCTGTGCATGCGCTTCCTATCCAGACGGGGCCACATCTGTCTGGAACAAATCCAACCACGGAAGTGTTGCATTCGGGACAAGTTTTCTACCAAATGTCGTATCTTCCGCAATACGAAGATGATTGTTGCTGCAATCATATTTTTCTTCTAAGCGATACGATTGGTATTGCCATGTTTACTGGGATATTTATAAATTTTTTTAATTCATTTGCGTAGCCAAGACTTCAAAATATCGCATGCATTTTATTGCATAGTTATACCTCTCTTCCATCTACATACCAAAACAATGCCTAAAAGTCACTTAAGCCAATTAAAGTTGGGCCTTTAGACAGCTTTTGTATACCGCTATTGATTTTTTCCCTTTCATAATATTTGTATGTTACATTTTTTATTTTTGTCACACTTTTACTTATTTATCCAACAACTAACCTTCCACTGTGGTAAATGTATATTTTGTTACTGGTTCATAAAGATACATTTTTAAACAATTTTCAAATTATTTAGTTCAATTTATAAAATAAATTATCTGATTGTCTCTAAAAACACAATATATCAGCGTAATAATTCAATAACAACTAAAGCTTCTTTGTGTTGAATGTCGTTGCTCAAAGCTACAAATGTGGCAAGTTTAAACATATCTGCCCCCCCCTAAGTGGTTGTTACGTCCCTTTCTATGTCTCAATATAATAGCAGCACAACAATGATGAGGTTGTTTGGTTTTTAATACCAAATTTGTCAATTTTGCTGTATTTTTTTTACGTTTAAACGCCTAAAGACAATAAAAAAATATTGATAAATTAATATTGAGTTAACAACTGCTGAAAGCGTGGCTCTGGAGAGGAGTTAATTTAAAAAATATAAAAATTTTGCTAATTTTCTTTAATTTTAGTGAGGTTAAAGAAATCGCCATTTACGGTACTCTCTTAAAAAGCTAAACTAGGATTTTGACAATTTTTTCGATCCGTGAATAAAAAAAATGTAAAACTCAATTTTAAGGAATTTTTTTTTTTTATTAAGATTTTTAAAAAACTTCCGAATGAAATTTTTTTGACATCACTGTAGTGCAATTCTCTAACTTTCTTAACGATTTTATCGATTTCGATAACTAACGATAATTGTCGGTTGAGTTAGCGAAAAAGCTATTCTGTATATTTTTAAATTATTTACAAGAGATACCGAGAATGTTTATTAATTTAATATTTATTTACTTTGCAATTTTATAAAATAACGACAATAAAATTGACTTGACTTCAATAAAATTAACTTGAACTTCAAAAAATTTCTGTAGATAAGCTACCATTTTTTAACTACAAGTATCGGTAGAAAAAGTTTCTGAATAACTTTCAACGATTTTTTTTTTGTTAAATATCGAATTTTGACAATAAGTATGTTCGTTTACCTAATAATTTGTATAAATTTTTACTGGATGTCGTTCGTTTACACAATTACTTAGTAAACATAAAGAAAAAAAAGAGAGAATAAAATGACAGTTTGATGTTGAGAGTTCTTCTTCTTTCTGCATATTTTTACTGTACAAATTATTGCCAGCAAGAATTTACAAGCAGAAAAACTGTGTTTAAATTTTTGTAAATACAAAAAAAAATATTTTACAACTACAGTGTTTTATGCAAATGCAAAGCAACAAATATTGTTAAATGAATTATATAAAAGATAAAAAACCTTCTAAAATGTTTCTGCTTAAGATTTTACAACAATAATACTTTTTTTTCCAGTTATATTTATTTTTGCATTTGGTTTTACAATCAGCTGTTTAACAAACTTGTAAATTATTGCAAATTTTCTGTTCGCGAACTTTTTTAGACAATTTTTTTTTTTTTTTTATTAAATCTTCATTTACATAACCGAGACATTAGGGCCTTATGTGGTTAATTAAAGCTACTATCTCAATAACAAACTTCTAGAAAAAAGTAGAGCTTAATAATTCAATAAATAAATATCCAGATAATAATATATACATATATGAGATCACATTAAAAAAATTTTTAGAATAAAAATTAAAAGAAAAATTAAAAATTATAAGATTAAAAATTTAAAATTTAAAAAAATAAAACAAAATCATAATGAATGCAAATAATAAATAAATAAATTTCCAACATTTTTCCTTCCATATTTCGTACTTAAAAAAAAAAAAATTTATGTATTAAAAAGCCTCCAACACATGCAGTTTCGCAAATTCTTTTACCCTGGACTTGAAATCAAGTAAAGAATAATTAAATTTTCTTAAATCTCGTGGTAAGGCATTCCAAATTCTTAAAACCCGGATCTGAAACGATTTTACAAAAATACTCAAATGTCTTACAGGTGGAATTATCTGTGGATTTCTGCTCGAACGAGTAAAATGAAATTTATCAACTAAATAAGCAGGGCAACAATTAAAAATGGATTTATAAAAAAGCAATAATAGTCTAATGCTAATAAAATTCTCAAAAGACGAACCCAAAAAATTAAATGAATGTAGAGATACATGATCTCTCCTTTTCAAATTAAAAATATAACGAATAATTATGTTAAAAACAAGGTGATATTTCCTCAATGTCAGACAACCAGTACTCGAAAAAATTTCAATGCCGTACAAAATATTTATTTTTATTTTGAGAGTAAATTTGTCTTACTCTCTGTAAATTTGTTACTGAGTAATTCTTACTGGACTTGACTGTGAAAAGTAAACGAATGAACCTAATGTACTAACTATCGAATTTTGTCATTAAAAAGTTACGGAATCGCACTACTACAATGATAAGTTAATTTATCTTTATTGAATTAATTCGCAAAAAAATCAAATCAGCGAGTTGATTCAATATTTTATAAATCAATTTATTAAATCAGATTTAAAATCATAGTTGATTAATCATTTTCATTTGAATCTTTTTGATTCAATTGAATCAAATCATTTCAAACATAATTATTTTTTTAATTCGCGAATTAAAAAAAAGATTGTTTTAAATTGCAAATTAAAACAAAATAAAAAAACATTAAAATTGACTCAAATCTCGCTTAGATTTTTAGATATTTGCCATTTTGTAAAATGATCATTTTACCAGTATCTCGATATTTAAGCGAGATATGGCAAAACGGACAAAATTTTTGCCCTCGTAGAGAACAAATATATTGCTATAATAAAAATAAGCCACCCTGTAGCTGTTTTATAAAAATTCCAGGAAACCCTTCGGGGACCTACCAAATCTATTATATCGAAGGGTTACCTTCATTGAGCTTTTCAAAAGTTTTTTCCGCTTTGTTCTATCTAGCTTAGTTTCCGAAATATTCGCCATTTTATAAAATGACCATTTTTTAAAATGGTCGGTATCTCAAAAACTAAGCGAGATAGGGCAAAACGGACAATACTTTTGAAAAACTAAATAAAGGTTACAGCCATTTTGTAATATGGTAATTTTTTAAAATGGTCGGTATCTCGAAAACTAACCGAGATAGGGCAAAACGGACAAAATTTTTGCTCTGGTAGAGTATAAATATAACGCGATAATAAAAATAGACCAGGTCCGGAAGACATGCCGAGAAGGCTTTTTTATAAAAATTCCATGAAACCCTTCGAGTTTAAAATTAAATTAATATTGATTTTAAAAAAATTATTTTAATTCGCGAATAAAATCATATTTGAGAATTAAAATAATTCTTTTTTTTTTTGATTAAAATTAAATTAATTCGTTTGATTTATAAAAAGAATTATTTAAATCAACTTGATTCTTCTATTAACATAAGATAAAGATTGAATTATGGTAGAAAATAATTCATTTAGAATAATTAATTCGCGAATTAATTCGTCAAAATTTAAATCTGATTTGAAAATTGATTTAAGGAATTATGTTTTTAAAGCTCTGGTCGTACCGGAACTTTTATACTACTCGTATCTTATGCTTTTTATTGGCTACCGATTCTAAATATTTTGCGAAGCTGTGAAGCAATGAAAAATCACCCTTCAATCATTTAAAATCAATGACAACAAATGACAGTTTTGATAACATCGTGACTGGGCAAATTTCCTTCAAAAATAAGCAAGGAGCCACCGTTACCGTCAACAGTGAGCGTTACCTTGCCATTCTCAACGAATTTTTATTTCCAAAAATTCAAGAGAATGACATGGACGACATTTGGTTTCAACAAGACGAGGCCACATGTCACAAAGCCAAGGCAATCATCGATAATAAGCCGAAATTTGGATGTCAATTGGCCGCTTTGGAGCTGTGATTTGAGTCCTTTGGATTATTTTCTGTATTATTTTTTTTTGGATTATTTTCCATCCAGTGACAATTAAAGAGTTAAAACATAAAATCGAAGTTGCCATTAAAGAGATTGGAGCCGAAACAATCGAAAATGTAGTGAAAAATTGGGTTGATCGAATGATCATGAAATTTTGCTATTATTACGAGAAATTTTGCTAATTTGAGCCCAGCGGTATTTTTTGCTAATCTTATTAGCAACACATTTCTGCTGACGTGTAGTACAATGCAATTAGTAGAAAAATTAGTAGCCGCTACTAAATATTAGTATACTTTTTGTAAAGTCGAATTTAAAATCTGATTGCTAAAATCAGCAAAAAAAAAAAATACTAATATTTAGTACAAAATTTTAAATTTATTTTTTTTTAGCAAGCATCAAAATTTTTTTATTTTATTTATTTTTTTCAAAAAATATTTTATAAAAAATTAAAAAAATATCAAATGCTTAAAAATCTTAAATCTTAAAAACGAATTAATCATTTTGTTTTAATTTGGTAATTTCTGTTAAAAAAATATTTTAGTAAATTTTAATCGTTTGTAGGGCTGATTTTTAGATCTAAACTTTTTAGTGCTATTTTAAGTGGATGTGCTATTTTCAGACATGAGTCGGTATATTCACTTCCGCTCCCTTTTTTAATCTTTGTAATATATTAAGGCAATTTAAGTTTGTAGGTGTAAGTTTTAATTAGAAATAACATTTCCATCAATATCCACTTTTTTAAGATTAGTATTTTTTTTTTTTTGCTAATTTTAGCAAATCGGTTTTCAAAAATTTGTTAAATGATTTCTGAAATTAGCAACAAAAATTTGTAAATATTCTGTAAAAACTCTGTTATTTGTAAAATGTAAATAGCAAAAACGATTTGCTAAATAATAATTTTTTTACTAAAAATCAGTACAAAAACAGTAGTCAGATTGAAAACCGTTTACAAATTTTTTCTACTAACTTTTTTTTCTGAGTGTATAATCTGCATTATTAACACAAAATTTTTATTTTTCATACATATTTAAAAAAAAAAAAAAACATTAAAAACAGTTAACAGTTTTTACCAATCCTAGTACGCATTTAAATAATAAGATACACTATTCCAGAGGATGAGGGGATTAGCTACTCATCAGTCTGTAGCGTATTGATTAAATTGGGTATTTTTACAAATTTAACAAAATTATGTCTACGTTACTGTTAACATTTTTCGAATGATTTTAAATGCCTACAAATTCGTGATTTATGAATGTGAGTGTATTTTTTTTAGCAAACATTTATTATGGAGAGTAATGGAAAAACTTGGTTTATTTTCTTACCATTTAAGGTATAAATTTAAAATAAAACTTTTTTGGCAATCAAAATGTATACATAAAGCAGTGTTAAACAGTTGCTATAATATGAAAAATTTATAAAAGCCCAACTCAGTAGTTAAGCAAAAACTTATTTTTAAAAATTTTGTTAATATTTATATAAATGCAATATCAAATAAACCAATGACTATTCTCCCCACTTTCTAAATTTAATGAAAGTTGGTTTAAACCTATCTTTTTTACAAAGCAAGTAGCCTTCTGACCCTCCTAGTTTTCGCAATATAAGGTCTCAAAAAAAAAAAAAAAGATTTTCAGAAAAATCTAAGAATTTGTTATATAATAGGTCTGTGTTTGTTTACATTTCTAGTAAAAACTAGTAATATGCAAAAAAAACCAAAATGATATTGAAATTAGTAAATAGAAAGAACAGAATAAACAAATTACCAAATTTTAATTTTATCAAAAACTTATTTAAGAGAAAATAATTGCATGTAAAAAGCAGGCATGATATAAAAGTCAATTTATAATAAATTATATTATAAATAAATCGATCCCGCAAAAGAACCTCCTCAAAACCCAAAGTTTGAGACGAGCTAGAGCCTCCAGAAGGCAGATGTTAAAAAAAACATTTTCATCTTCTTAGCATTCAATCACGTGGTTAAGTTGATTTCCTAGCAGGCGCAATAATGATACTAAATTTAAAGACCAAAAATGTTCTATTTATATAAAAATATTTTAATTATATGTATATTCTGGCTTTATTTGTAATATAAGTAGTCTAATCTATATATATAAAAAAAAATTGTTGCAAGTGTGTTGTGACTTTATAACTCACGAACGGTCAAACCGAATTTGATTAAATTTTTAGGGTTTGTTCGTATGGTCGTGTAGATGGTTTATCTAAAGTTTACACGAAATCAGTCGACGCGTTCGTAAGTTATAACTTTTCATGCCAACATGTGATTTTGTCCATATAAAAAAACAACAAATACGTATTCATGCGTAGCGAAGCACGCCGGGATTCGCTAGTTGTCCAATAAAATTATATTATTTTAATATAAATGAGAATATAAATATTTATATAAATCGGGATTTTTTTTATTATTGTTTATTTTTAACCAGCTTTCTAATTTTGCCATGTTTACTATCTTCCCATCTCTATTAAAGATAAAAATCTTTGCAATAAGTAAAATGCGTCGGCAGAATAATTTCACAAAATTGCTAATTGCCGAGTAAATGTTATGAGAACACGTATGTATTTATGTTCTCATATTTTTAAAACTTTCAAGGAAGAAGATTCTTCTATGATTACTTGTAAATACACTTGTAATGTGAAAAAAATTGTTATATTTTTCTATTTTTTTCTTATAATTTGTTAAAATTTATGTAATTCTTTAAATTTAATAATTTTTGGTTGTTTTAATGCTTTTTTTTATATTTTTTGGTGGCGCCTTTTTTATAATTGTCAAACGAAAATGAAAGCTGCTTTGACGTTTAATTGCTAACGAACTACTGCCGGCAATAAATAAGTCTGTTCCCGTACGTTACCGCGGGTTCCCAAACTTACCCAAAGGCGTTCCCGTACTCGAAAATTGGGTAAATGAGAGCGTTTATGAGAGTGTATTAGTGTTTCTCTTTTTACCGAAAGTTACCCAAACTTTTTCTTTGGGTAAATTGTCAAAAGAACAGTTGATAAACAAAAACAGCTGTTTTATAATTGTAAAAAATAAAACTAAGGAACTTCAGCGATGCTAATTTAGCCTTTTTCGTGTTACAATAAGCGGCTTTTTACTTTCTAAAAACTGCAAATATTTTCTGTTAATAAAAAAGGGACAGATCGGCACCTTTTAATTTTTCTTACCGCTTTTTTTTTAAATTGTAACCCCCTCTTTTACATTGGCTCAAAATCACGAGATTTTTATATACACCACTTTCAAAAAACAATGAAAAAAAATCTCATAAACATTAAATTATGAGAAAAATATATTTATTCAAAATAACTATGTGTGTCTTTTCAAAGAGGAAAATATCAAAATCTCGAAATTTCCTGCCACTCTAAACGGCGGGCAATTTTAATATATTTTGTTTGAGTCTTATTTCAATTTTCGCATTTCTCCATTAGCGCGTTTTCACTTGTCGTGTTACACTTATTGCACCTTAAAATTTGGCATCACTGATGCATTTTGACATTTTTTTTTTTGGGCTAGAAAAGTGGATTTTTGCGTTCCCGTACTTTTGGGTAATTTTGTCATTTTGTGAGAGTATTTTGTGCTTACTCTCATTTTACCGAACTTTACCCAGAAAGTAAGGGAACAGAGCTATTGTGACATTATCCTGCACAACAAATATTGTTCAAAAACAATGCACGTTTTTTAGCTCATCAGATTAGGTTTAGCAACATTAAATAAATAAAAACATATTTTTTTAAGTTTGTTTTCATAAAACATCACTTTTTTTCATAAATTCAATTATTTTTCTAGTAATTAGTAATTTATTTAGAATGACTTAGTTTTGGCATTGAATCATAGAGTTTGGCCAAATAATCCAAGTTAATTTCGCTCGAAGTTTTTAAATGGCAGCAATAAAGTCATTTTCTGTTTCGAATTGGCGACCCGACTCATAGACCTTACGTGAAAGAAATTCCCACATATTTTCAATTATATTAAGGTCGGGAGAATAAAGAGGACATTGCAGTAAAGGCACATTCTGTCCTTTAATCCACTGTTTAACCAGCCTTGCAGTATAAATTGGCGCATTATCTTGCTTGTAAGTCCACGAAATTGGTCCAAAGATGTTGTTGAAGAGTGGAAAGGCTTTTTCTAGGACTCCTTTATAATTAACGACATTCATTTTTGTTGAAAGAAACTGCAGTTCAACTGCAGTACCGTAATACGATATAGCGTCCCGTCTCCCTTACGGAGATCATGGAAATAATAATTAAAGCCATCAGGACCTTCCAGATTAAACTTTTTTTCGTCTGAAAAGACAACACGTTTCCATTCATCCTTCCAGGTCATGTAATTTTCAGCAAACTTTAGACGATGATCCTTACGTAGTGGGTTAAGTGGTGGTTTTTTTGCAGTTTTAATCTTTTTAAATCTTTGGCATTACTTATGACGCGTTTGACAGTTGCTAAACTATTTTTAGTACCCACTTTTTCCTTAATTTTCGACGATGAGTCCTTCAGTTGCTGAAGTGGCTCTATAAGTGCCTCTATAAGTGAGCGATACTTTTTGAGAGAGCATATACAAAAAATTAGTATAATATCAAACCTAATCAGATAAGCGGCAGTGTACTTCTGCACTTCTAGTTTCAGAAAAATCTAAGAATTTGTTAAATAATAGGTCTGTGTTTGTTAACAGTTCTAGTAAAAACTAGTAAACAAAAAATCTTATATCTTTTCAAGTGCAAAAAACACAAAATGTAATACTATGAGAATATAAATATTTATATAAATCGAGATTTTTGTTTATAATTTTTTTATTTTTAACCAGCATTCTAATTTTGCCATGTTTACTATCTCCCCATCTCTATTAAAGATAAAAATCTTTGCAATAAGTAAAATGCGTCGGCAGAATAATGGCACAAAATTGCTAATTACCGAGTAAATGTTATGAGAACACGTATTTATGTCCTCATATTTTAAAACAATTTCAGGGAAGGAGGTTCTTCTGTGATTACTTGTAAATACACTTGTAAAGTGAAAAAATTGTTATATTTTTTTTTTTTTTAATTTGTTAAAATTTATGTAATTCTTTAAATTTAATAATTTTTTGTTGTTTTTTGGTTGTTTTTCTGCTTTTTTTATATTTTTTGGTGGTGCCTTTTTTATAATTGTCAAACGAAAATGAAAGCTGCTTTGACGTTTAATTGCTAACGAACGACTGCCGGCAATAAATATTTATGAAATCGAGTGGTCCCAGACCTATAAAAACATAATTCCTTAAATCAATTTTCAAATTCGATTTTGACGAATTCATTCGCGAATTAATTTTTCTGATTAAATTATTTATTGCCATAATTCAATCTTTATCTTATTAGAAGATTCAAGTCGATTAAATAAATCTTTTTATAAATCAAACGAAATACTTCAATTTAAATCAAAGAATCAAATCAATTTTTATTTGATAGCGAAAAACAGACAAAATTTTTGAAAAGCTCAATGAAGGTTACCCTTCGATAGAATAGATTCGGTAGGTCCCCGAAGGGTTTCCTGGAATTTTTATAAAACAGCCACAGGGTGACTTTTTTTTATAAATTTGTATGATAAATAAATTAACACATTCCGATAATACAAATTTCATTTTCCGTTCCATTTCATTCGTATAAAAATGGGTAACCCTGTGGCTGTTTTATAAAAATAGATACCTCGGGATGTCTTCCGGACCTGGCCTATTTTTATTACCTCAGTTTATTAATACTCCAAAAGAGTAAAAATTTTGTCCGTTTTGCACTATCTCGCTTAGTTTTCGAGATATTAGCTATTTTATATAATGGCGAAAATCTCGGAAACTGAGCTAGATAGCGCAAAACTGACATTTTTTAAAAGCTCATCAAAGGTTACCCTTCGACAGAATAGATTCGGTGGGGCCCAGAAGGGTTTTCTGGAATTTTTATAAAACAGCCACATGTTGACTAATTTTTTTATATCAATTTATATTATAATTTAAATTAACAAACTCCGATAAAACAAATTTCGTTTCCCGTTCCATTTCGTTCGTATAAAAAATGGGTCACCCATAAAATAGATACCTCGAGATGTCTAATACCTTCTAAAGCAAAAATTTTGTCCGTTTTGCAATATCTCGATTAGTTTTCGAGATACCGGTCATTTACAAAATTCCCATTTTACAAAATGGCGAATATCTAAAAACTAAGCGAGATTTGCAAGTCAATTTTTAAGTTTTTTTCTATTTTGTTTATATTCGCAAATTTAAATCAATCTTTTTTTAATTCGGGAATAAATAAAAGAATTATGTTTGAAATGATTTTATTCAATTAAATCGAAAAAGATTCAAATGAATTTAATTAATCAACTATAATTTTAAATCTGATTTTATAAATTTATTTATAAAATCAACTTTCTGATTTACAAAAAGAATTATTTTTTTCGCGAATTAATTCAATAAAGATTTATCGTTTTCAAAGCCTAAATGGTCCACACTAGATATAATGTAATTTTGACATTTGCTGCCATTAATATCAACATATTTATCGCCAGGCGGAGTTAACTGGCGGAGTTTACTGTGTGCCGTTTTACTAATCTTATTTTATTCATTTATTTAATTTATTGCATTTTAAAGCCCTTGAAGCAAATTCAGTAAATTTACAAAAAAAAAAACAACTTTATGAAAATATTAATATTTTTTGTTGCCCTACATACACAGAATAAACCCTGCGGGAAAAGGACCTATCCCAAGACACGTCACGTGACCGGTTGATTGTGATGGGGACCCGTCACGGGACCGGCCAATTTAACATGGGCTTGTCCTTAGAGGGGGTCAATTGTCCTCTGTGACATGCCACAGGACTGGTCTAAAAGGACAAGTCGTGACTCTTAAACCGGTCACGTGATAGGTACTTTAGGAACCGGCGTCCTTTTCACCTATCTCGTGATATGTTTTTTTGAAACCGGTTCAGTTTTCACCTATCCCGGGACAGGTCCCAATTCCCAACTTACCCCTTTTTTCCTGCAGGGAAATTACAATTCTGTTTGTTATATTGAACTTCTTCCATGAATACAAAACAAAAATTTAAAAAGGCACCAACAATAGAATTTGTACATACAAAAAACTTTTTGTTATTTTTTTGTAACTTCAATTTGTTAGAAATCGAATTTGAATTTTAACAAATATTTTTATTTACTTAAAGTTTTGAGATACTTTTTTCTGTGTACACAGAATAAAATTATAAAATTCTGTTTGTAATATTGAACATTTTTCATAGAATATTTTTAAAAAGGCACCAATAATGGAGTTTGTAAATATAAAAAACTCTTTATTATTATAATTTTTTTTTTTTTTGTATCTTCAGTTTTAATTTTTAAAGTATTTTTATATGAAAAGTAACGATTCACAAACATTTCAAGCAAAAAATTATTAGAATTTTTTGGCCTGAATGGCTTTTGTATTATAGTTGAATTATAAATAAATAAATAAATAAATAAATAAATCGAATTTGAGTTTTAACAAATTTTTTTTAATTACTTAAGATTTTGTGATACTTTTTCTGTGTATCAGACAATTCATAAATAAGAATTTACACAGAAAAAAAGTATCACAAAATTTAAAGTAATTAATTTAAAGTTGTTAAAATTTAAATTCGATTTCTAACAAATTTAAGTTACAGAAAAATAAAAAGTTTTTTGTATAAACAAATTTAATTTTTTTTTTATTTTTTGTATTTACAAAAATCTTTAATGGAAGATTTTCAATATTACAAAACAGAATTTTGTAGTTTTATTTTGTGTATGTTAAAGTATCATTAATGCACGACCTTAGGCACACGACCTTAGCCAAATTATAGCAAATCTACCAGGCCACAATTTCCGCAGGCCACTAGTCTAGCATTTTGTAAGCAGTGCATATTTTAAATAATGGATATTGATAATTGATTTTTCATTCGTAAATACCTACACAGAATAAAATTACAAAATCCAGTTTGAAATATTGAACATATTTCATAGAATAGTTTTGTAAATACAAAAAAATATATTTTTTAAAAAGGCACCAACAAAGGAATTTGTAACTACAAAAAAACCGGTTTAAAAAGATTTGAGGGGCTTAAATTAAAAGATTTGAGGGGCTTAAATTAAAAATATTTTGTTTGGACGTAAATTATTTAAAAATATAGACGAGCCTTTAAAAAGTATTCAATTGTTTTAGCGCCCCCTGTAGGCTAGTTGGTAGCGTGCTAGCTTATCAGTGCAGGGGGTCGTGGGTTTGATTCCCACCAGAGGCTCTGGTATGTTTTCGCTACAACGAGCCGAAAGCCCTCGTTGCTAGTGCTCGGTTAGGATACTAAGATATAATTTGTAATTATATGTTTAATAAAATAAATAAGTATTTTAAATATTTTGTTTTAAAGAATTAAAGACCAGTTTTATAGTGAATTTCTCAATCGTTGAAACACCATTATAATCTTAAAATCGTTGAAACACCATTATAATCTTAAAATCTTTAAAAAAAAAATTCTCTGAATATTCCCTACTGATCCTATTTTCATTACATATTTGTAATCTATAGGAACCTAAATCTTAAGAATTTAAAATAAAAAGTTTTAACAATTCAAATGAAAATTTTCTAATAACTTAATCTAAATGTTTTATCAGTTGTTAAAGATTACACGTATAAAATTTATTAATACATAGTAACAATATAAAAATTAATTGTGTAATATATATAACTACAATTGTCCAATTAATAAGAACAAATAATGATAAAATTGTAACAATACAATAGGAATAAGCACAATTTTATATAGAAGATATGTTGTCGCATACTAAATAAACAACACACAAATAAAAATCGAAAACAGATAAGAGATTGTAAACATTACCATTTAAGGTAAGAAAAAATCTTATTGAAATGCTAAATATTTATGGCCAGTTTTATATGGAAAAAAACAATTAACAAAAAGGTCATTTTCCGAATGGTAATATTTTTAAAAGGAAAAACATATAAATTTGATTGTAAATGGAAAACTCTAAAACAGTTGTTAAATAGAAATCACTACAAGAGGATCTATAAAATATGTTTAAACAATTTAAACAACAAATCTTATTAAAATAACAATTGATGACAAACCTTTGCGTGCACATAGTTTGTATGTATATTGCAAAACTAAGTTTGTAACACGATGAGTTGGCACCCATAAAAAAAGTTATTGCCAAATCTTTCATAAATAAAATATTTGTCCATTGTTTACTTTTCTTTTACATATTCAACAGAATATAAAATGAGTCATTTCATATTTGTTGTACTCCATTCAAACAAAACTTGATAAGGGCAACTCCCAAATTCCCCTTACACACAAAAAGTAACTTTGAGACTCTTGTGTTAAATGTTGTTTAGCAAAAATTTAACTTACCTGCTAATTGATCTTCTGAATAGTTTGCCTGAAATTAAATAATTGTTTAATATATGTTTTTATTTTTGCACTTTTTTTTAAATTTACCATTTTATACTATTGTTTAAATAAAAATTCTATGAAAAAAATTATAATTTAATTCCCACTCTTGCAAAAAACACTTTTGGAATGTGTCACGAAAATAGCGATACAAAAGCATTGAGTATTTGGGTACTAAGTACTCACTCAATCAGGGATGCCAGATGTGCTGATTATTTGACAAAAAAGGCAATTTTCCAAATATTGCTTAAAAGTCCGATCTCAATGTTCATTCCATATTTCAACAAATATTTGAGTGCGCCATAGATTTCTAATATTATTGTTTATTTGAAAACAAATTGAAAGACTATACATAATTTTAAATCGGATCAAACATCGTATTAAGTTTTTTATTCTCAATTATTTTTTTTATAATTTGTTTTACTTTTTAACCTCCAGTCACCTTTCCATTGCTGTCACTTGCTCTTTTAGGTAATCCAAATGATTCACACTATCATTCATGGCATCGTAATGATAGCTAACATGTTGCAGTATTAATGACATTTTATTTAAATTTTGAGCACTATAATCTGAAACTATGTCAACCTGGGTAAAATTACGTAAAGATTGATTTAAAATCTATAATAAAAAAAATACAATACAATATTTAATAGAATAAATAATAACAAAAGTGTATAGTAAACCTCGTTAGATTTAGAGCTGCGTACAACTTGACGAGCTACGGAACCCAAATTATTTACATTTACACCCACTCTGGCACATAAACGTTTTTTACTAAAAAATAAAAAATTTATTCAAATTACAAATGACTTGTGCCATTATTTACTCGATTTACCCGGGTTCGACCAGGGGTTAATATTTTTAAAATTTAGTTTAGACACTTACCTTTCATCAAATAAGTGACGGGCACTGCTACTCGATGCGGATGCCATCTACATATAAATAAAAACCATTAAATACAAATCAAAACATTTACAGAGAACAAGGCCGATATTAAATTCTAAACAACGGCGGTAATAACTTAAAAGAGAGCAAAGCGAACAGTAAACGATTATAAGTATGATCAACAATGGATCATCCTGTGGGATAATCATCTTACACTTTGTTTGAGGGACATTACCATAAAGTAAGAATTATATATAAAGATTTTATCGTAAACAGCGGCCAAATAAAATTTTGTTCAATTAAGAAGAGCAAATTTCTTCACAAATTTCCCTGATTTTTAATCCCTTTTTAATATCCCATTGGGAAATCTGTTAAAACTTAACTGTTTAAAATACCGAATGCACGGAATTCTCAAGCCATGATATACAGCATCCATCTATAGGCGGATTAAGATAATATACATATTATTAACGGCATAGGAATCTTAAATTGTGTGGCAAATACAAAATATCAATGGAAAGGGAAAACAAAAAAAATTGTCATATATCTTTTTTTCGATTCAAGATCATGAAATTTGGAAAAAAATTTAAGTGAAAAATATAACTCCAAAAATACACTGGTTTTGCACAACTTAATGCACTGTGTATGGCAAAACGACGATAACATTGGCAAGGTATATATTAACCTTAATAATGGTGAAAAATAATCCTAGAAACGCGAAAAATATTACAGAAATTTTTGCAAAAACTACAATTTTTTTAATTTAACGGTGATAAAAAATTCATAATGCACTTTATGCTGCATATTGTATTGGACTCCACTCTACTGCATGGAGTACTCCGCCATTGTAAATTTAGCTGAATTCTACTACATCGGTAAGGACATAAAGCCAGCTATACCTAAGACTGCATTTGCATTATGCTCGAAATCGAGCGTAATGTAAATGCAGTTTAAAGGATATTGTCGGCTGAAGATTTTGTAGCAGAAAATAGGCGCAAAAGTCGGCGGCGAAACGAGTACCTGTAAAATAGTCTGCGGCGGCCACGATCTCTGCACATTTTGCCAAAAGAATATACAAAAAGTAATGGAAAAAATAACTGAAGCAAACTTTCTTTTCTAACCTTAATTTAATAATTTTTACGTATATTGAAATACTGTTAATAATTAAGTCTTTTTTAGTTTTGATAAACCTTATTTTGCTTCACTTTAGATTGTTTATATTCACACCACAGATACACAATCTCAACTCGGCTATTTTCACGCTAATCTAGCGCTTTTTACCATTCATAGCGGGTAAGCTAAAATCTCCTGAGCAAGAGAGTTGAAACAAAGGTAATAAACAAGAAAGTTGAAATAAAGCTATTAAAAAGGAGACAAAGACCCAATTTGCAATAATTTCAGTAACTGAGATTATAACATTATCTTTTCTTAACACGATTTTTCAAGTCATAATATTATTCTCGTTAGATTTGACGCTAAATTGGCAACAGTGTTATTATTTTTGATATACCCAGGAATGGAAAGTTCAGTACATTAGTACTTTTTCAGAATCTCCAGCTGTGAAAGTACCGCTATACCACTGTGTTGGCTTATAGCATTTCCATATAAATTTCAGCTTATTATTGGTTTTAACCATACGCCAAAAAGTCGTTATAGGGAAGAACGACCAAAAAGTTTTACATTAATTTCTTTAAATCTACATAATAAATATTTTTTTATATTTTCACCATTAATTGCGACATGTATTTATTTATTTATCCAAATTGTAATACAAAAAGCAAAAATATAAATTTTCATGCATTTATATAGACGAAAAACTCCTTGTTTTATGCTGCATATGAAGTTTTGTTTTTGAATGTGACTTTTTGCCGCAATTCCAAAATTTCATGTGCACTTAAAATAAGTGTCCAGATTCTATAAGACCAGTGACGATTATTATCCACTTTCGAAATTAAAATTCCATCGTTTTAAAAATGTTACTTATAAAACTGTTGAACAATAAGATTGAAAATTAGTGTCTTTTGCCAAATTTGTAACAACAGTTTAAAATTTGTATGTTATATGGTAGCTTTTTAACTTTGAAAGTTTGCAATAAACGATATACGTCTAATAGAATCAGGACACAGTTCTATCTTTTGTTTTGATTCACATACGTTGTTGTGGGAAAGCAAAAAAACAATACTGAACTAAATTTTCCCTAATTTTTGTATGCATTTCATAACTATTTTAAGTTTTTCAATGAACTTGGGAAAATTATACTGATGAAAATAAAATAACATTTAGCCAGAAATATTTGAAAAATGTTTCCAATTTTTTTATGGCTTTTAAACAGAAAATTTCAATAAAATGTGCCACTTTTTATTCAAAAAAAAAATCATTAAATACCTACTTTGTTTAATTCTTATATTTAAGCATCTTTTTTGCTTAATGTGGTAAATACGCTAATGTTCTAAAGTACCGTGTTTCCCATCCCTGATAAAACACAAAGAGAATTTTTAAATTATTTTTTGCTGTATGTAAAATAGGGATGATTTAGTTGGAACTATATGCCATTTTATTGTACTATTGGAGAATTTCTTTCATGTAAAATAATTTTTTAAATAACGATTTTTTTTGTTATAATTTCTTGTAAGTCCTGTTTTGGTAAAAATAACTTATCGGCATATACAGGGGAATGCTATATACGATATCTCGCCAAAATACTGCTACATAAAAAAATCATTGTTCATCGATGTCAGCAATGTAACTCAAATTAATGAATTGTATTATCATTATCAGAAGCGGTATCTCTCCTCAAGTGAGTTTTGACATTTTATTACAAGACTGTAAATTTTCGAATGCTAAAATTTTAAAAATGTACAATAAATCTACTTTTGGTGCTTTTTGGTCAAAAAGTACTTTTTTAAAATGATTTTTGGTATTCAATTAAAATTCTCATTTATCATCCCTTATATGAAATCAGGAAAAACTCAAATCCGTGTTATACAGGTTCTGTGCAGGTTCTATACAGTATTTACAGGTTTTATACAGTATGGTCGTTAAAAGGAATACGCGGTGTTGTAAATTGTAAACAAAAAAAATTAAGTTGAAAATAAGTAAATCAAATTTATAAATACATACATTTTGAAAGTGCGAATTATTAAGAAAAATAAACGAAAAATTAAACAATACAACAAGAGAAGAGATAAAGAAAAAAATATTTTGTGTATAGAAAACAAACAAATTTATCAACAAATGCAACAAACAACTACGCATTTACAAAAGAAAAATTGTGTTATCGGTCACTAAAGAAAAATTAAATATATAAATAAATAATAAAGCAGAGCAACAGTTAAATTAGTGTTTATAAAATTGTGGGTTTTACTTTGGAATAAAAAAATTAATGTAATTCTTTGTGGGTAGAAGAAAAATATCATTTTTCATTCTTATATTTAGTTTTTTTTTTTTTGATTTTGTTTAAATCTGCTACTCCAAAATTATCGTTTATTAATCAATTTTGGTTTCAAATGTCATGTAAATTTAAATCAAAAAACATGAATTCTATGGGAAAAACCATCATTCATCAAAATCAGCGTAACGATGTAAGTTTCTTTAATTTCATAAAATTATATTTTTAAGTTTTTTCATTGATACCATTACCATAATATGTTTTGTGCGAAAATTATCTAGATACATTTTTTCATTCTCTAATCCTTTTTTCTTCTCCTATTTTCATATTTTCTTTCATTAATTTCCATTCATCATCAAGGTTGCCAACTTTACGCCACAAAATGGCTAGGATTATAAAAAAAATCGCAAGAAATCAATTGATTTTCAAAAAAGAAAAAGTGTTATTATTTCAAAATCTATTTCTTAAAAATGAACCAATTTTCATTTCCTATAAAAAGTTCGTTGCTTTTACCGTAAAAACAAAAATTCTAAAATAGTATTGCTATTAAAACTGCATTTACATTACACTCGAAATCAAGTTTAAACTGGTTTTCGGTTATATGGTACTGTATATTATTATACACGAACTGAATTTCGAAATCTGAAATCTATTTTGAATGAATTCCTTAAAAATCGAATTCAATTTACTTTTTTAACAAATAAATAAGTTACGAATAAATTCCCTTTTAAATATTTGCAAAGAATTCATTCTTTATAATTCATTCAATCGAATTCACGTCAATCATTTTATCTTATTCGATTTTATCAATCATTGAATTCAATCATTAAGAATTTATATGATTTCATACTCAATCGATTAACAATTTAGGAATACAATCAATCATTCGATTTTCTTCATTAGATTTAAAAAAGAAATTGAAAATTAACAATTATGATATTTTATATCAGTAAATTTAAGCGGCCAATAGACTATTAAAAATGTTGGGCAGCTTGATAGTCGTCTAAGACCCTTTTGACGGCTTCTTACAAATACAAGAAGAAAACAACAAAAAGAAATTTTTAAATTCACATTTAAATATTATTAAGTAATTTATAAAAATTAAAAAAAAAAATTGTTAAAAATTAAAAAAAAAACATCCAAAATAAAAAATGAATAAATCGCTCAAATTAAAAAAAAAAATATTTAATATAAAAAAACCAAAATACAAAAAACGCTAAAATTAGAAAAACAAATTTGAAATTGAAAATTCGCCTAATTTAAAAATTAAAAAAAATGGTAAAGTAAAAAAATACCAAAATTAAATATCACCTCTTTCTCTCTCTCTCTGCAATGAATAGTAATAGACTACCTAGACAGGAAACAGGTGATTGAAACAAAATGGCGACTAGAAAATGAGTAAAAGGAAATGCCAAAATTGCAGTGATACACAGAATCCACACAATTTTTATGGAGTTTAATTTATCTATCTCTTTTTGCAAATCATTGCAATGTCAAAATAACCATAATGTTCGAGAACACTTTTTTGACATATGTCATTGGTAACCTGACTGTGTAGTCTGTGGAATAGTACTTTGGCGATATAATAATCTAGCCAATTTCAAAGAATTTTCTGTTTTTAAATTTGGCGGTTATTATATTAGTTTTGTTTTTCAGATTTTTTTTAATTCGTGTGATTTTTACCCATTTTTCTTATTTTGGGGAATCTTTTATATTGGCGATTTTTACTATATTGGTGATTTTTTTAATTTTATATAACTTTTAAATTTTAGTTTTCTTGTATTTCTGCAATAAAAAATTTGCAAATACCTTTACTTAAAACTAATAACGGATTGAACCCGAAACCTTCTGTGTAACAGTGCAACGCGCTAACCATTACACTACAGCGTCCACAAATAATAGTGGATATTTACTATATCCTGTATAAAATCCATTTTAGAGACCTTTTGGAGTAATGTATTCTAATCCAACAAAGTCGATTCTGTTTCAATACAGTTTGTCAAAGAAATCTACAAGTTTTTTTTTTGTAAAAACATGTCAAATTTAATGCTATGTTTCTCACCTGTATTGTGAAGAGTATCTTCACTTCCGATTTCTACCTAACCTAACCAATCTAGTGGCTTAGGAGCCAATCTCCAATAGGATAATAGTGCGATTTTGTCGTTTGGAAGTCAAAAACTTTTTTTTTTAGGATAAGTACCTTGGGGTTATTTTGGAAACTCAATATTGAGGAGAGGAACAGGAAGACCACAAATGCGCTCTATGCATGTTGGAAAATGCTAGGAAAAACTTGGGGTTTTTACAGCAGTTGCTAGGCCAATTTTACTCTATGGAGTACTTGTTTGGTGGACTGCATTGAAGAAGAAAGTATACTGCAGGCGCCCGGAGAGTGCTTAGACTAACTGAACTTTAATTTGGTGGCGAAAGGGGCCGCGCTGAAGTCTGCTATACGCCTAGGGACTACGAGGCAGTTTGTGTAGACGGAAAGGTCATAGGGAATGTGAATTGCAACATTGACTACATTATTCCTAGGTTGAGCTTCAAGAAGGTACAATGCGTCACTTTAGGGGAGTATGGATGGTTGTTAGGTCTTTACCCTAATGGGCGAGGGAGCTGGGTATCGAGGAGTCGTATAAACATCACGATTACTGCAGCATTTTCAGGCGGAAGTTCTGGTGGCCAAAATGGCTGCTGACCTTGTTATTGTCCCTGAGTCAATTGGCTCTTACGTTAATTTATACATTGATAGTCAAGCGGCTATTAGGGCGATCTCCGCCCAATTGACGTATTCATCGATTGTCCAAGGGTGTAAAGACTTTAGGTAGACTTTGTGCCAACAGGAGAGGGCACATCTATTGGATTCGTGGACAGCGGGGCATTGAGGATAAAGATATTGAGGACGTGCTGGTGAAGCGTGGGGTTCAGTTGCCTGGCAAAAGGGTAATGGAAATACGTGTGCCACTCCAGTTTTTGAAACGGGATGTAGACTCTAATATAATAGGTAGATCTGAGGAGGTTTAGTGGTGTCGAGGATTATGTGGAAGTCCTACGTTCCTAAGGCGACGGTTTTCTGTCATCCTAAACCAGAAGTGATTGTGGAATTCTGGTGCGGTTTTTGTCAAGGGACCGGGAAAGTGGCGAGTTACAATTGCAGGTTTCGTGGTGTACCGGAGGACAGAGAGCCGGTGCAGCATATTATGTGGCATTGTCCGGCTTTTGTGCGCTCCAGGGCAAGTTGCTTGGGAAATCTCTGGAATCGAAATTCTAAGTCCACTGGTATTTGCTAAGAGACTTAGGGGAAACCCAGGTTATCATTATTATCTGATAACGCTAGGAACCAAATAGCTTTATGCAGAGTCCAGATTAATACACTATGTATAAACGCAGCAGAGTTCTGCTGTGTTAATTTTCTATAAATCACCACAGACCGGCCTATATACGCCGAAACCCATATCTGGTATTACCAACACACACAACATCTGATTTAATGATTTAAAGTCATTATTACATTTATTTTAAGTAAATATTTTCAGCTGTTGTTGTATTTTTCCTGCTTATTTAAATTTTTTTGGTTTTTAATTTTCATTTAAAATATTTTTCTTTGTTTAGCCAATATTTACACCATCCATCCAACCATCAATACAAACAGAAAAAGTTGGTTGGCATTTTACAAGTTCACAACCTTTTCAACATTCGTATGGTGCAAAATAAAAAATACGATTTAACAAAGTGTTTGTTAGTTTGGGATTTTTACAATGTAGTATATTCAGCAGGGTTGGTAGGTTGTAGCCCAAAAATACAGTTATCTATTCAAGATTCTTTCAATTGACTATCGTTTCCCTTAAAATATTGTTACTGAAACAACTGAAATACCGTTATCGCTGAAATACTCTTACCGAAATAACAAAAATACCGTTATCCTGGAAATATCGATACCGAAATATCTAAAATGTCGATACCCCCAACGTAGCGTTACCGAAATAAATGAATTAAGGTTATCCTTAAGATACCCTTACTGAAATGCGGGCTTCCTTAAAATACCTAAAATATTGTTACACTTAGCGATAACAGCAACGTTTCGCTTACCATCCCTGATATTGAGTCAGTGACATATAAGTTCATACATGCTTATACATACTGTAAAACAATTTAGCGTGTTAAGTGAACGCACTATAATCATACATCCCCATACATGGTTTGTTGTAGAAATCTAAACAAACAAGTTAAGGATTTCATAGTCTTTACAATAAAATTTTTGTTACAATTTCTTTGTTCGTTTTCTTTGTTGAGCAAAGAAAAAGAAAGGGAAACCGTCTTTGTTTTAGAAAAAAAAAAAAAAAATAGCAGAAGGTCAATAACTATAATTATGTTTTTCCTAAATTTAAAGTCATAAAACTCTGGATTCATTGACTTCATATGGGACTGCAGACAAATAATATAATATTTATTTCAATTTCCTTGAAAACAAACTATGCTTTTTTACATTGTGTACTTAACAACGTGATGACTCTTAGTTATTTATTTTTACAAAACAGCTGTTTTTATAGATATTATTGTGTGTCTAACTTAAAAATGCGAGATTTTTTTTTTTGCAAATTTTATTGTGAAACATACAAATTTATTAGAGTATTCAAAAACCGAAACCGAAAACCGGTCAACCGGTTTCTTATTTTTTTAAAACCGATCGGTTTCGAATATTTTGTAAATTCGAAGAAAACCGAAAACCGGTCTTTTTGGTTCGGTTAACCGGTTTTTTTAAATACATCACCAACTGGGTTACTTGCTCTCTTTTATTTTTTCCAAACACTTATAATCGTTTATTTGGTTATGAAGATTTAGATGTAAGTCTGATAGATTCCGATGAAGACTTAACTTTGGATATTCCAAATTCAAATAGTTTAATTTCTAATCTAAATAACACAATAAACAGTATTCAAAACCCTAAAAAAGAGACTGTTCAAAATCATTCATCATTATATGTGACCTTCTCCGAGAATACGGACCTAGTGTGTGAAAATGAAGTTTTGAGAAAAACGCATTTAAAGTTTCATAACGCATTGTCACTGTGAACACACTTTTAGTTGGGAGATGCGATTTGGTATGGTTAGTTATGATTGGGTGCCGACTTTGGTGACGGCTTGTCTATGTGGTGACGTATTTTTTTTTTCGCTTTTAGAGTGACAATTTAAAAACAATTTAAAACCAAAAAATTAAAAAAAGTTAAATTTTATTGATTTTCCCAAGTTCGTTTTGTACGTTTTCATGGGGTAAATAAATTTTTATCAAAAATCTAACTCATTTCATCTTATTCTACACCTTTTAGGTACCAGAATCCACTCTTAAGTCCAAACCCGTTTTTTGCGACGAAAGAACTGAAAAGCTGGAAAATTTATGTAATTGTCTTTTGACTATTTGTCCAACATCTTCTATTAGTGAAAGAGTATTTTCCACTTCTAGCTTTATCAAAAGCAAACAAAAAAATCGTCTTAAAACGAAACATTTAAATTGCATATTATTTCTAAAATATTTTTAAAGAATGTATTTTTTTATTTTTATTACAATTAACAAATTATATAAGCTTTTTATTAAAATTTAAAAAAAAAACCGAAAAACCGGTTGACTGGTTTTTTGTGCAAAAACCGAAACCGAAACCGGTTTTTTTAAAATTCGATTTTTCGAAGAAAACCGAAACCGGTTTTTTCAAAAGGCCGGTTTTTTGAATACTCTAAAATTTATTCAACGTGTTGGTTATCGCTAGGTTTGGCCTTTTCCTATCTTTCTGGCAACATATGGATTAAGCGCCAAAAGAACTACTAATTTTTTTGAGGCCAAGAACGATTCAAGCCAATTTCGGATACCCTGTTTTGAAGCAATAGTCAGACGGGGCAAGGTCTGGACTATAAGGCGGGTGAGGCAAAACATTTCAACCAAATGTTATCATGATGGAATATTAAGGCTGCATATCTGGCCGCATATTCCGTGAGCTTTTCGGCCAGTGCTCGCTTCAAATGAATAAATTGTGTTCAATATACAGTCAAGGAAAAAAGTCTACATACACCTTTTGATTTATGGGTTTTACAGAGTTTGCGAAGAAAATAAAAAAAAATGTTTATACAAATATTGAAGGCATTAATAAATAAGTTTATTTATAAAATAAAAAAGTAATTCATTTTTATAATAAAAACAATAATAACAAAAACATGAAAAATTCATAGGAAAAAAGTGTACATACAGCCACAAAAAATTAATATTATTCGAAAATTTTGCAAATAAAAAGAAAAGATTTTAACATTTAATATTTGGTCGGCCCATCTTGGGCATTAATTATTGCTTGAAGACGACGGGGCATTGATGTCACCAAATTCTCTGTTATATCGGGTGTTATTTGATAGCTACTAATGTCGAATTTTCGTAGCAATTTTTTCAAAACGTCCCATATGTGCTCGATTGGGTTTAAGTCAGGTGACTGGGGTGGTGAATTCAGCTGTCTTGGGGCATGGTAAAGAAGCCAGTCTCGAACTACGTGTGCAGTATGCTTAGGGTCGTTATCTTGTTGGAAACTCCATTGATTTTCTAGACCTAAGCTATAAACAGATGCCATTAGATTTTGTTCCAATATATTGTTATATTGATAGGTAATATATATATCGAAGGTAATATGGACCATATTACCTTCGACAAAAACCCAAACGACCCACTCCAGATGACGCAATGGCGCCCCAAACCATAACGTTGCCGCCACCATGTTTAACTGTAGGTATAATATTCTTTGGGTCAAGTGCAGTGTTTGGTTTTCTCCAAACTTTGGATCGCCCATCACTTCCGAAAATGTTATACTCACTTTCGTCGATAAATATAACACGCTTCCAAAAATCCATACCCTTGTCCAGATGTGCTTTAGCAAACTCAAGGCGAAGTTTACGATTCATCGCTGATATTAGTTGTTTTTTGCGCGCTAATCTGATTTTAAAACTATTGCCATGCAAAACGTTTATTATTATTCGTGGAGTAACAATTTTATTGGAACATTTTTCAATGTGTTCCGCCAATATTGGGACACTTATTTTCGGATCCTGGTTGACTACTACTGCTAACATCGAGTCTCGAAAGTTTTTTGGGTCTACCAGATCGTGGCTTATTTTCGGTACTATCACAATTTCTAGTGATCGTCTGCACAGTAACACGACTTAATTTATCGATCTTAGCAATTTCTTGATAAGATTTATTTTTCTTTCGGAGATTAACTACCATACATATTTCTAACTGAAATATGAATCTCTTTTCGATTTTCCATTTTTAAGGATAAAAATTTGAATAAAATTTTCTTTAGTTATCACTTTGTCAACGTAAACGATTGTAAAGCTTGTAAATTTAATAAAATGACAAAGTTAACGATGATTCCTTTTTCTTTGTTTTCAATTTTCAATTTAATGTTTGGAGCTGCCACGCTGTATGTAGACTTTCTTCCCGCTAATTATTATGTTTTTCCCTAATAATTTCTATCTTATATTATTTTTATATCTTTTTTTTTCTTAAAATAGTCTATACTATACATGCCTTAAACATTGCTATAAAATCTTTTTAAATTATCGCTACTAATTCTCTAAAACTTTAAAATTGTAGGGTGTATGTAGACTTTTTCCTTGGCTGTAGGTAAACCTGTGATCGTCTGGCCCGAATTCAATTGGTCATAATAGATGGGACTCTTCTGGTCCAACCAAATGCTGAGCATTACCTCGGCGCCATGGATAATCAGCTTTGGCGTTGATTTGACTGCTTGGGTTGTCCTAGTGAATCCATTTTTCATTGCCAGTAATGATTCGATGCAAAAATGACTTCTTATTATGTCTTTTAAGCAGCATTTCGGACATGCGAAATCGTCTTTCAATGCCGCATTTTCAAGTTATACAGCCAATAAACGTAAACTTCCTAATTGTCAAACAGTGTATAAAGAATTAAAAATAGCTACTAACTGGGAATTTAATTGACATAGTTGTTGTTGTTGCTTCCCATATAAATTTTAATTAAGCCGTCAAATTTTTACTGAGCATTCAGTAAAAACTTTTACTGAGCATTCAGATCGGGCCTTCAAGTGTTGTACGAAATGTTCTTAACCTCACTCAAAGATGGTGGTATAAATAGCAAACAGTTAAGTGTATTGGAAACTTCTATCTGTTATATGAACAAGTGTTAAATTTAATTTCGATCTGGCAACTCATTCGTAAAGTAACAGCTGTTTAAAAAAGAAACTTCCGTAATTTTTTTTTATAATGGAAGTATTATAAATTCTTGGTGTTATTAAATGTTTACAGCTTTATGGGGACAAGAAATTCATAATGATATGGTGAATGTGTTAGGTGAAAGTGCTCCTTCATAGGACGAGTGAAAGTGCGTGGGATAGGTAATGCCATAGGCATCTCAAATCATCGAGTTCATTTTGTTTTGCATCAAGAGTTACAGATGAGAAAGCTTTCTGCATTTGTTAACAGTTGATGAAGAACGCATTCGAATAAAAGTTTCTCAGGCTTGTTTGGATCGATTTAAGTGAAATACAGTGAACTTTAAGCGACGCTTCATAACTGTTGATGTAACATGGATTCATCATCACATACCAGAGACAAAAGAGCAATCAAAACAATGGGCTGTAGCTGGTAAAAGTGCACCAAAGAAGGCAAAAGCTATTCAATTGGCTGTTAAGGTTATGACAATGGTTTTCTGGAATTACAAAGGTATTCTATTGATCGTCTAAACAATAAATTCCGAATATTATTTTAATCTTTTGGACCAATTAAATGTGAATATTTGAAAAAAAACGACCTGGTTTACAGCACAGAACAAAAAAAATAATTTTTCACCAAGACAACGCACCAGCATACAGGAATGTTTTAACAATGACAAAAATCAATGAATTAAAGTACGAATTGCTTGGCCACCAGAGAACTGCAAAATCAACTTTTTTCTTGATTTAATCATACACAAAAATTCTTGTTCACATTTAAAAATTCAACAAAATTCACTGTAGAATAAAATCAGTATCATGTTACTGAACGCGTAATTCGAATCAGTTTGAATCATATGTCGATTATGTTTACTGCAAATTTAATCACTCAACAAAAAGTCAGCGTTGAATAAATCAGAAAAAAAAACAACAAACAACGCGTATGAGTGTATTCATAATTAAAACAAAATAGAAACACATTTCATAAATGATATTGTTTACATTAGAGTGGGACTTAGATCCGCTTTTTTAGAATTTTTATTAGTAATAAAAATATTCTTCTTTGTGAAATATAAATATTTTTTTGGAAAAAAAAATTTAGGTCGATATCTCAGGCTTGCCTAATCCGGAAAAATTTAAATATTGTCTAAATTTTTGTTCATCTATTTTGATTGGAAAATTAGGCAATATTTAACTTAAACCGGATTGGGCGAGCCTGAGATGTCGACCTAAATTAAAAAAAAAAAAATTTCACAAAGAACAATATTTTTCGTATTCCTCATAAAAATTCTAAAAAAACGTATTTTAGACCCACCCTAATATACATATAACATTTATGAAATGTGTCAACAAAATCACCCCCTTTTTATAGATAAGAAACTATTTTGTTTTAATTATGATTACACGTTGTTTGTTGTTTTTTCTGATTTATTCTACATCAAAATAATTATTGTTGGCTCGAATGAACAGAATAAAATCAATAGTTTAACAACGACCGATGATTATAAATCAGTGACAAAACAATTTGCACGTCGTTTGATTGGTTTAAAATCATCAACAAATATGTGTGTTGGAGTATATTCAGCGTTTGAACGCAAACACATATTTATTCTTGTGTTGATTGCGTATGAACGTTTTGCAATCAGCAAATGCAGTTCTCTGTTGGCCACCCATCTTATTCTCCTGATTTAGCTCCCTGTGACTTCTACCTGTTCACAAATCTAAAAATTCCTTGCTGGCAAGCGAATGAAGACTCAATTCCAGCTGTAAATGATTATTTTAAGGAGTTTCTAAAAAAATATTTTAATCAAAAAATAAAGGGTTTTGAAAATTGAAAAAAAAAACAGAAAATTTGCAAAAATGAATGAAATATTTCTTTGGGGCGATAAATGAATGCCTGTCATTTACTTTTAAAAGATTATTTCATGTAAATGTTGACCGCGGCTACGTCGTAGGTGGTCCATCCGTGAGGTCCAATTTTGGCATACTTTTTCCAGCATCTTCCAAGGCTGTAATTTTGGCTGGCTTTTCCCTATACATGAGAGACTTCACGTATCCCCCCATTCATTCTAAGGCAAAGAACTTTTCTATCGCCCCCGTAAGAATAATTTTCATTTAAATATTATTTATATCTTCAAACAAATTCTTAAATGCGCATTGGTTTAAATCCCAGTAAATGTTTATTATTTACATCTGTTATTTACTTTTACCAGATAAGAGGATAAAATCTAGTATATTTTAATATTATCATTATTATTATTGCCCCTTTGTTATGTTCTTTTTGTTATCGATTAGTCAGTCAGTCAGTCTTGTCTAACCCAATATCAAATGCATTAGATAATTGGATATTTACTCAATCACAATCACATTATTACCTTATCGTTCAACATTTAAATACAATAACAAAAGTGAAAAATATTACAAAGGGTATGGAGTTTATCACAAAAAAAAAATGATATAACAATTACGTTTTTGAAATGTTAATAATTTTCTTGTAAAAGGAAAAACAAATGTAAATTTTTATTGTCTATGTGACAGTTTCAAACACTTAAAATTTGCCCAGTGGCAACGACATCTCTGACCTACACTTGGTATCCCACTATTGAGTGCGAATAAAGCGCATCGTAATGTAGTAATTACTTGTGAAAAGGAGATAACAATAGGATTAAAAAGATGAAATATTATAATTGAAAAATAAATTGTTCACGCATTAGATAATTCTGGCTCTTCTGATAACAAAAAAAAAACATATCTTGTGAAGGCTGCGATTGACTAAACTTTAATTGGCCACACCTATGGCAGTATCGACAGTGGCGTATCTTGTTAAGAGCTGATACTACCGGGCAAGGCCTGTATGTTGCCTGTTCGATTATTATTATGAGTTTTTGCTGATGTTTGTAAATACCCAGCAAAATCATGGTATCAACTACTTACCAGCCTATTTTCTCGCTTATTTACTTTTGTTCGCGATGTCCATAAAGTAATAGGTACTCATTATTTGTTTGGCTATCTGTAAGCTGTCTATACTTTGTGTTTTTGTGAGTGTGAAGATAATGATTACTTATTACATTTGGGACGAGGGCGGATCAATAAGTCCGTGAATTTTTAAATGAAACACAGTTTTGTTTGCAAACAAAATATATTTTTCAACATAATCTCCTTTTAGCTCAATACTGAACTAAGTGTCCAATTTTTGTATCCCTTCCAAAAAAAAAAAGGATTTTTCAAGGTCCATAAAATGGGCATTTGTTTGATCAATAATTTCATCGTTGCAGCTAAATCTCCTTCCACCGAGCCATTTCTTTAGGTTTGGAAATAGGGAATTGTCACTAAGGGCTAAATCCGGAGAATATGGCGGATGAGGTACCAATTCGTAGCCCAATTCATGTAATTTTGCCATTAGGACTATACACGTGTACACCCGTGCATTATCTTGATGATAAAGAACTTTTTTCTTGGCCATATGTTGTCGTTTTTTTTAAATTCTCGTTAAATCGGTCCAATAAGTCGCCGTTTATTGTTTTTCCCTTTTGAAGGTAATCGATGTGGATTTTCCCGCGTGCATCCCAAAAAACTGTTGCCATCACCTTATTGGCCGACAAACTTACCTTGGCCTTCTTCGGAGCCGGTTCAACCATAAAAACCCATTGTTTAGATTGCTGCTTGGTCTCCGGAGTGTTGTATTGAATCCATGTTCACCCACAGTTAGAAAACGCCTCAAAAACTCATTCGAATTGCAGTTAAATAACTCCAAAAAATCCTTTGAAGTTGTCACACGATTACGTTTATGAACAATCGAGAGCAAACGCGGCACCCATCTTGCAGACAGCTTTCTTAAATCCAACTGATCATTTAAAATCGAAACCACACTGCCATATGATATGCCTATGGCATCAACAATCTTCCGCACTTTTACTCTTCGGTCGACCAACACCATATCGTGGATTTTTTTCGACATTTTCGGGTGTATTGAACTTATTTGGCCGTCCAGAACTTTCAGCGTCATTTGCACTTGTACGACCACAACGAAAGTCAGTAAACCACTTTTTTACCATTGAAATCGATAGTGCAGAGTCCCCATAGTATTTATCAAACTTTTCCTTGGTTTAACTATCAATTTTTTTTCGCAAAAAATAATGTTTATTGCGCACTCGGAATTCACTTTTTTCATTTTTAACAGCTGTTAAACGCAAAGTAAATGACGGAACTTGCTCAAAATTTGACAGTAGTCTATTAACAGGTGGTAATTGATGGCAGCAGTGTTGCAATGTTTAATGAGCACTAGGAATTCACTTTTTTCCATTTTTTAAAAATCCACAAGGTTGTATGTTTTTAACAGCTGTTAAACGCAAAGTAAATGATGGAACTTGCTTAAACTTTGACAGTCACGGACTTATTGATCCGCCCTCGTAGTTGCCTTCATCGGCACTACTTATTCATCGGCGCTAAATTTCTATTCATCGAGCATTCTCTTGAGGGTCAGATCTGGAGAATACGGTGATTGCGGAAGCAATTCGAAGCCCAATTCATATAATTTTGCCATCGTTTTCATTTAATTGCGACACGGTGCATTGTATTGATGAAACAGCCGTTTTCCGTGATATCGTCCTTCAAACGCTCCAATAACGCTATGTAATAGTCGCTGTTGATGGTTTTTCCCTTTTCAAGATATTCAATGAATATTCAAATTCAACCTTGCCAACCGACTGTTGCGTCTTTCCACGCTTTTGAGTTAGTTCATCACGTGCAGTTCACTCGGCTGACTGTCGATTGGACTGCGGTGCAAAATCATAGAGCCCATGTTTCATTTATTGTCACATATCGTGTATAAATTCGGGTTTATTACGATTAAACAGTTTCAAATACAGCTCAGAATCATCAATTCGTTATTGTTTTTGGTTGATTGTAAGCTCGCGCGGCACCCACTTTGCACAAAGATTTCGCTTAGATAAATATTCATTCATAATAAATCCAACACGTTCTTTTGATACTATCTTTAGAGTCTCAGATATCTCGATTAACTTAACTTTACGGTAATTCCAAAATACTTTGTAGACTTTTTTGATGTTTTCGTCGGTAACAGCCTCTTCGGGGCGTCGACTGCGTGTATCGTCCTCCACTTCTCAACGGTTGATTTTCCTGGAGCAGAGTCCGAATAATGTTTATCAAGCCAAGCCTTGGCTTTAACAGTGTGTTTTTCGCTAAAAAGTAATGCTTTCTCAACACTCGAAATTCTATTTTATCCATTGTTTTCAAACTAACAAAAGCTGCTTCACCCAAAATATTATATCTCACAAACTAACAGTCCTGACAGCTGAGCAAATTTATACACGTGTCTTTCGAAGGTTAAGGCTAACTAATAATCATATGGATTTCATACTAGTAGCGTCATCTACGTGTCACCCTACGAACTTTTCCGCCAAACTGTTACACACAGAGATAATTTTTGTCAGTTTCCAACTGAAATTCGCTCACAACGATAGAAATCGGTTGGTGTAGCTAAATAATTTTCGGTTGCAACACTCAACATATTTACCAATCATATTGATTGTGCTTACCAAATTTATTGGTAGCCCCAACCTAAATACACTTTTCAATTCGGTTAGCATTTTATGTTTACGGGGTTTACTAATAACATCACAACAATGCTAGTGATAATACGGCTCATTTAACAGACCTGAGGGTCAATTCTCGTTCTGTGATAATGTGAAGTGAAAAAAAACTTTTCATTTTCGTTTTCATAAGCACTTTTCACTTGAACTTTTCACAAATACATAATTTGCGATTCTCGTTTGTATTGTGAAAAAAATGTTTCATTCGCACTGTACCCATGAAAATTTTGTAACTGTGTTATCCAAAATTTAAAGCAAATGTCAAAACAGAGAAAAACGTAAACAAAAGTGAATTAAGTTCGTAAAATTTATTTTAAATAATTATATAAAAATATCTGGATTAATTGTATTATTGGATATTACTCAAAGAATTCCGGATGAATGATGTTACAAGCATTTCATTGCAGTAAATAATTTAATAATTTATAGGAATCTTTTGAGAGTGCAGAGACGCATACTTCGTGCTGACCACAATTCATTCGAGATGACAACCGACAAGCACTTCATGGATTTATATCGGCTTACTTTAAGTGAACTATATTTAGTGCGCGTATGAAGTCTAATATTACTTAAAGAAAAAAAATTCATAAAGAATATAAATAAACTATAAATAAATATGCCATACTTTTGCCATTTTTCACTGTCCTTTTGGGTCCCACTTAAACTGTTAAGGCTCGCCGCTAATTCGTTACACTCGTCTCTAATTTTGGCACCATCTGCAGTTACAAATCTGTAAATATGGGATTAATAAAAGTGTGATTATGGTTATTAAGTTACTTACTTATCGTTTGCAATGTCCACATGCTTTTCTTAATAATTAATTAAATACTCCTTTTGTCTTTCGCTGGCACGCTTTCCTCTTACAATCTTCTTCATGTTTATTTCACTTATAAATAGTCTGTGTAAACAATTTTTTCATATGAAAATATTTTGACAGTTGTTTGCACTGTTACACAAAACAAGAATCGCCAGTGCTGTGCAATCGTGAAAAAATCTTGTTTCGTTCCACTTTTTTTTTCATATGAAAACGTTTTGATATTTCTTTACATTTTTTCACAGAACGCGAATCAAAAGTACTATGAAAACGTGAAAAAACTTTTCATTTCACCGTTTCACAGAACGAGAATTGACCCTCTGGAACTCTAAAGGTTTTTTTTATGTTATTTTTCATATCAAAAATATGTTGCGCGGAATGCGATTTTAAACACCTGAAGAAGCATTCAATCGGTTCAAAATATAAGTTTCTATGTCATGATTTTACTGCGCTGTTACATAAATAACCGATTTTAATATATCGGTTCATATCTGGTAATGATTTAGTACAAATGTGTTTTTTTTATAAAGGGCAACGATTTTTTAATGCATATTTTGGCATATATTTTTTATTGCGAACTTTCTAACGACGGTTAAAGATAATTTTTAATGTTTAAACCACTTTTTAAGAAACCCAAATACTTAAATTCAATTGATAATTGTATAGTATTTACTTAGAAATCGAATATAAACGTAAAGAACTTTCCAACCCTTGTAATAAAGATTGGACTTTTACTGCACGCATTTCCGTTAGAGGGCGTCTCAGCGGATCTACGGCAATGCGGAATGTGTTGAAATCTTAATCCTTTAGAAAAGGAAGATAATAAATGTAGGAAAATGTCATAATTTTACATAAAATATTAAAATTTTTTTGTCTTTACTATTTATGATGTAGTATATGACAAAACTGCATAATATATGCAGCATATTTTCTCTTAACCACTTTTCAAACTTTTTGCACATTTCTTTTTTTTTTAATTAGGACAAGGTTATGTTTTCGTTTTTTTTTTGTTTTTGTCAATTTAGGTCTCATTTCATCGTTCTGTTTTTTTTTTTGTTGCTGTGGTTGTCATTGTTGGTTTTTGCTATAAAACCCACTTAACCCGGAAGACAATCGATATTATTACAACTTAAACAAAATAAAAAATAAAATAATAAAACATGCATGGATTTGCATTTTCCTAAATCCAACAAATTTATAATGTAATTTGAGTTTGTACATGTGTGTGAATGTGTTTGTATTAGTTTTTAAATAATTAATAATAAAAGTAATTATACATACATTTAAGTTAAGTATGTATAAATATATGTAGGTAATTTATATAAAAATATATTTCAAAAAGTATCTCCAAGTGTTTTTGGTTTTTGCTTGTTTGTTGTACTTGTCGTACCCGTACTCGTTTGTGTTAAGCCCCCCTATATGTGGAAACACTCAATCACACACGCACACCTTATACGAATGAATGCAATTGGTGCGGTGATGACTGACTTGTGTTTTAATGCCCTACAAAATGCATATTATGCAACATAAATTTGACGGGAAAACTTAATTGATATATATATATAATTGATTGGTCTATATTTATTAACATTGAATTTATGGTTTTTTACATCTGCATTTAAATCACGTGTAAAATTTCAAGTATTCCCATACAAATGAAATCCCACAAATTCACGAGATTTGTACATTAAAAAATCCCATGAAAATCCCGCAAATGTGTAGACTTTTACAGAGTAAAACACTGCGTTTTACTTATTTTGTAGATAGTGGCAATGCCGGTCAACAGCTGACACAAAAAGAAATAACCAAAAAATATTACAAAATAATGAAATAAAATAAATATTTAAAACATCAAAAATAAATTTAAAAACGAAGAAAGCTTTGCAAATTACTTGTGAATTTTGAGTGCTCATTAAACATTAATTTTGGGGAAAAAAATCGTCAATCAAACCAAGAAAATCTTGCTAAAAAGTGGTTTACTGACTTTCGTTGCGGCCATACAAGCACGGAAGATGCCGAACGTTCTGGACGCCCAGTTGAGGTCTCTACACCCAAAACAATTGAAAAAATTCTCGATATGGTGTTGGCCGATCGGAGATTGAATGTGCGATAGATTGTGAAAAACATAGGCATCTCACATGGCTCAGTGGTTTCAGTTTTGAACGATCACTTGGGTATGAAAAGCTTTCCGCAAAATGGCTGCCGCGTTTGCTCACAATCGACCACCAACGGAATCGTGTGACAGCTTAGTTTCCATGGCAAAAATCCATTAAGTAGACTACAAATTGCCCCCTCATTCGCCTTATTCTCCGGATTTAGCCCCCAGTGACTATTTCCAAACCTAAAGAAATGGCTTGGTGGAAAGAGATTTAGTTCCAATGATAAAATTATTGATTAAACAAATGCCTAATTTATGGACCTCGAAAAATACTGCTGTTAAACGCAACGTAAATGACGGAACTTGCTCAAGTAGTATATTAAAAGGTGGTACTTGATGGTAGCAGGGTTGTATTTCATATATCTACGAGGGAAGTTCGAAAAGTCATGGACTTACTGAGGCAATATTTAGTATTGTTGTTTACGTTTCAACCAAATGCCACAAGCTGCCAAAGACGCTCATTCATAAAAGGTTTTAGCGGCAAGACATTGGAAACCGAAATATTGGATCATATACTAGTGGCGGCCTCTTGTGTGAAACTTTAATTATTAATTCAAGGTCCAATAGAAGGAACTCCTTAGAACTCTTTATTTCTAGAAGTTCCCGTATATAAATGTATATCTTTAATTTTCGACATACAATCTCACATTTTCCGAAATATCTCAAAATTTTGGATATGAAATATTTGCAAAGTATAAATATCGTAGTGCTTCTCTATATTCGGGATTGTTCCATAAAACTTTATCTTGCTTTTGCTTATTTTTTATTTATACTACTAATGTATAGAAATCTTTACTAATTTTTTATTTAAATTGTTATTATTGCATATAATAGTAGTATCTATAGAGTATATTTGTACAAACTCGTATATAGTAAACCATATTCATATGATAAATACTTGTGTGTTCATACATAAATATTTGTGCCTATTCTCTATATATCATCCATCCATCCATCCATTCTATTCAATTAGTTAAAGGCTTGTCTAAATAAGAGTAGTAGTAGATGCATATGCATGCATGTGTGGTATTATAATTTTTTGCATTATTTTATGGTGTCTTCATGTTTTATTACATGCTTTTTTTTGTGTGGCAGTTTTTCGTGATTTTTTTGTAAATTGTTTTTCATTTTAGTATAAAAAGAAATCTAAATATAAAATGCTAACAATAACAACAACAATAATAATAATAAAGTGGTAAACTAAGCCTTAATTGCAAGCAAAGTTTCTTTATTCGTCTTTAACCATTTAACTCTTCTTTCCACGTCCTCTGTAAAAAATATTTAATAATATTTTTTGATAACGCGCATTACCAAACAGAGCATACAGCGCATTTAAGGTTATTGGAAAGAGAGTGAGAAAAAGTGGTTTCATTCTTTAGTTTAGTTTACTTACATGGTTATTTGTTGTTTTTAATTGAAAAACAAAATTATTCTTTGTTCAAAATTTATAATAAAAAAAAAAAATTAAAAAAAAAAAAATGCAATATTGTCTTGTCAGTAGTCAGAAAAGAGAAAATATGGTGTGAGAACAAAACTGAGGGCATATGGTGGATAGAGTACTCTTTTTGTTTTCTTTTTAATTAACCCTTCTCGAATACCAATTTCAATAAAAATCATCCAGTCTGAATAATTTATATATTAGCATTCATCTGAAGTTTGAATATTCCTTTAGTCGTTCAGATGAAGATAATAAAGACCTTAAATAAACTAAACGAGACCTTCAGACTTTTAGATTAGGCCTTGGTGTGGATCGTTTTTGGATTTTTCACCTAGCAACGGTCTTTGTGGGCACCCCACAAGAAAAAGTCTAAAGGGGTCAAATCTCAGCTCCGAGGCGGTCAATTGCCATCGCAAAGACGTCTGATAACACGTTTACCGAACTTAGTGCGCAAAAGATCGATTGTTTGATCCTGCTGAAACCAAAGATTATGCAAGTTCATATGTAACTTCCATTTCAGCATCATGACTCTGTAGCGCTCGACGTTAAATGAAATAGCGTTTTCACCACCATTTTCGAAAAAATGTGCCAATGATTCCACCACTCCAAAATTTACATCAAACTGTCACTCTCTGTGGGAGCGTTGGCTTCTCGACAGTGAGTTGCTGTTTTTCCGATCCCCAGATGTGACAATTTTGTTGGAAAATGCACCTTGTCAGAAAAAATGATGTTAAGTAAAAATGCGATGTCCAATTGGAGCTTCTGTATGGCCCAAACTGAGAAGCCGTAACGAAGTGAATGGTCGTTTGCCTTCAATTGCGAATTAGACCTTGTAAGGAAATAATCCGTGATCTTTGTCAAAATTCTTATCATGCTGGTGCGTGTAATGTCTAGTTGTGTGAAGAACGTGTAATGTCGAGTTGTGTCAGTCGATGTTCTTGGATTGAGTTGCAAACTTTCGTTGCAAACTTGAGTTGCACATTCTTATCAGTACGCACCGTACGATGACGGGGCCCATGACAAGAATTGTTATAACCCCAACTTTTTTTCAGTTTCTTTGTAAGCTACAAATTGTTCTCATTTCCTTTCAAAGTTTTGAAAATCGCGCTACATTATTTATATTTTTTAAATACAAGTATTGTAACTGACATTGGAAGATTATTTATTATTACCTTTATATTTTTGAACAATTTTTTTTTGAACTCCCATTTGGGAACCGCTGTTGTAGATGGTCAAGACCTCTTATATTTTAAGTAATGAGTTCAAAAAATATTGAATAATAATTTAGTCTTACAAAATCATTGGGGGTCCCTCAAGCAGTAATTTCAAAACGTTTGCAGGTTTCATCCAAAAGCAAGGAAATTGGGTGCCACATGAATTGAGAACGAGAGACGTTGAAAAAGGATTTTGCATGTCCGAAAAAAATGATGCCTACTGAACGTCATTAAAAGAAGTCATCTCTTCATCGAATCATTAATGGTGATGGAAAATGTATCCATTACGACAACTCGAAGCGTATTACGATAACTGAAGGCGACACATGTTGTAAGACTGGTTAAAAGCTGTTTAGAAAATAGGAGTTGGGTAGTTTTGCCTCACCCTTACCTCACATTTATTTTGATCGATGCAGAACGCTCTCACCGGAATACGCTTCCCTTCAGAACAAGAAATTCGAAATTGGCTTGATTCGTTCTTGGCCTCAAAAAATGAGCAGTTCTTTTGGCGTAGAATCCATATGTTTCCAGAAAGATGGGAAAAGGTCATAGCTAACGATGGCCAATACTTTGAATAAATTTACTAACTGCTAGGCTAAATAAAAGCTTGGAGGGAGCACAATAGTTCTACATGGTCGCGGTGCAGGAGGACATACGACTTAACCCTGTTCATTGTAAATCATAAAGGCTTGGGGATTTCCAGCTTTCGGGTAAACTTAAGTAAGAGTTTTCTGCTCTGGGGTATATCTTATGACAGATACTGTTTCGGACGTAATCCCAAAACCGGATATTGGGAGACATATGTATAATACCCATAAATATAAAATAATCGGAAGCATATTTCAAACTTACTATACATGGTAGTTTATAAACAAATGTATAGTTGCCTGTTAACATATATAAAAAAGTGTTTTTCCTGAGTGATGCAGTGTAAGAAGTTTTTCTACAACCGATTAAATAGAGTAGATAATTCTAATATTAGAAGCTGTAAATGTGCTATAATGTCTGTTAACAGTTCCGCTTCATTTTGGGTTAACTCCTGAGTACTTAAAATATTGCATATTATCTTTAGGTCTCCAAACTGAAAAATAGACAAAGTACACAGAGAAAAAGATATACATATGTATGCACAAAGAGAGAGTGAGAATTGCATTTGCTGTCTGTGCAAGTTTTTACTTCTGTAGTACATTGTACTCATCGTACATACGGTTTCATACAAAGTTTTCAGTTTGTTGTATTTTATACTCTTTTATATTCTATATAAGCGATTGCACTTTCATTAAAAAAACAACAAAAACAATTTTTGTCTTTCACAGTTTTATTTTTGTTGCTATTGCTTTTTTCTTCTACTACTCTTTGAGATGAATTCGAATTACAGCGGCAGGCTGCAAAATAGTGAAAAATTAAATTTAAATTCAATAAAAAGTAAACAAATTTATAAAATTGGTATTTTTTTGGTTTTTATAATATAATACGAAATATAAATTCGAAATTGTATAAAAATAATACACAATTATTTTTTTTTTATTCTGTTAAAATTTTACCTTAAAACGGTTGTACCCTTAAAACGCCAAAAGTAAATAAATACTTACCTTTACTTAATTTAAAGGTTTGACAAAATATGAAAATTTTTATTAATTGTTAATAAATTAGACATCAATATATTAATTACTATTGTTCCTACTAGGAGCATAGGGCCGTAAAATAGACGTCAATAGAATAAACGAAAAGTTACGAAATCCGAGATTTAAAAGCAAAGCTTCGAGATATTGAATTTCTTTTGTTCAAACTAAATTTATATTGTGGCAATGAATGTCCTGATCAAGTTTAAGAAATTCAATTAATTTTCAAGGAATTTACTAACTATTTTCTAATTCCTTCGTGAAATTTTATATGTTATTCTCAAAGTATTCATTCAAATATAGTTAATTCAACTTTTAATCCAGCAATACATTTCCTACTAAATGAATCCAATTGTACACTTAATTTCCTAAAGGAATTAAAGTAATCACTTAATCCCCTTAATGAATTTAATTTCCATTTAATTTCCGTTTACTTCCTTAAAGGAATTAACTTTTTCTATTAACTCCCTGAATTTAAGTTTTTCACCTAATACTCTGAAAAAGTTAAAAAATTATATAAATCGGAGAATTAAAAGAGTTACCTCTTTTAGAGAATAAAACGAAAGATTTTAATTGCTTCAGGAATTTAAAAACACATTTAAATGAATTCAAGAGGAATTCATTCAGTAGGGAATGAATTATTTGGCCAATAGTTAAATTAACTAAATTTGAATGAGTTCGTTAGAATTCTTTTAATTTTTTTAATTGAATTTATTTAAAATCCAAAGCCTAATTTTTATGCTTCTTAAAAATTTAATGCCATTTTTAAGGAATTTATTTAAATAATAATTTATTCTTTTAAACTCTGCGTGGGCGTACTGATATGTAAGAGGAACACGGTGACATATTCTCGACATGTACTACTGGCCATAAAAATAAACCTTTTTTTGTGGCTTCTGTGTTATCGTATGTAGCCTGTCGCTGCAGTTGTAGCTCATTTTATACACTGTGAATTTGTTTGTACTTTTGAGATTATAATGTTGAGCACAGTTTTACAACACAACCAGTTTAGCAGATACATTGAAAAATAAAACACTACAATTTGATTTTTGGAACGAACACATACAGAATAGAAGCAAAATAATATATGAAAAAAAAAAAAATAATAAAATAGAACTAAAACTATAATAAAAATACAAGTCAAATCAATCGAATGTATACCATGTATAATATAACGCTATAAGCAAACAAGGAAAAAATAAATAAAATAAAATAAGAATTTTGTAAAAATTATACCTTAAAAATAGCAACATCCAATAAATAATTAATCTACAAAAACAACAATAAAACATATAAGAAGATTCTTTAATAACAACTCACAGAATCACAATTAAACAAAAAAAAAAAAAAAACTCAAAAATATTTTAACTTTTTCTTTATTTTCGTTCGTCGTCAAGAAGAAAAAGCACATAAAAAAATTGATTTCAACTTTTTTGTATCGTATTTTTTTTTGTTTTTTTAAAAACTTTTAATAACATTGTTTAATGGTTACTGCGTGGACGTGTGAATTTTAAATTTTTTTATAAAAAAAAAAATTAAAAATTGTGTGTTTAAAATTCTTGATAACTAAATTTTCTGGACTTTTTTTGTATTTAAAAAAGTGCATTTTTTTTCTTAATTTTTCACAGTTTCTTCATTGTTCCCGTTTAAATTAAATAATAAAATTAAAATTGTCTTTTTTAACCTCATGAACTGTCATTGAAAAAACTTAAATAACAAGCATAAAGAAAAAAAAATTATAAAATAAAATCTACAAAATATATAATATATTGTGTAAAAAAGTGTTTAAAAGTGTTAATTATAATTAATGTTGAAAGTAATTAATTATACAAAAATAAAAAAATCAAATCTTGCAATTTTTATTTTTTTATTTCAATTTAGTTTTATATAAAACCAAAATATAATATATTCATGTGTTTAAACAGTTGTGTGAAAAATAAAAGCTATGCTTTATAAATTTTTTTATTTATAAAAATGGTTTTTCCTTTAACCCTATAATGCTCTATCTTTTGATTGCAATCAAATTTATAATATATACATTTGGCAAACATATTATAAATTTCTTGTATTGCTTTACTTAGGCAATGAATCAAGAAATCCAATAATTGAATAATATTTGTTGTGTCTAAAAACGCCATCAGTAGAATAAAATTACTTACCAAAAATTGTTGATCTAGTGTTTTTATTTTAGAAGTTATGACGATTGTCGCTTTTTGACAATAAATTCAATTTTGACGAAATTAGTTTTGCTATTTACAGTTAAATTTCAATGATTATTTTAAAATAAAATCCGTAAAGTTGTTTTTAAAAGAAGAGATAGTTAAATTAAAAAGGAATATATATTTTAACTTTTTATTAAGGACTTTCTGATAATTTGAAATATTCTCTTAAAATTTTCTTTTAAAACAAACAGTTGTTATATTAAGAATTATTTTTTTTTACCGATTTTGTCAGTTAATTTATTAACATTTGAAAAAACCGCATAATATAATTGTTTTAAACGAAAAGTACGCAGTCCTCTTTTTAAACTGATCTATTTATATTGTTTTAATGTACATATTCAGTAAATATTAGGGAAAAAATATTGTGAGTGTACTGTCAGTATATTAGCTGTCCTTAATTAAAAAAAATCTAGTTTTTTATTTAGATAGATTAGTAAAAAGTATCTATGCTGTAAGTCCTGAAGCAAACATAATAACCCAGGGCATAAATATATTTTTGACATTATTAAAATATATTTTTCCGATCTTTATGTAGGTTTGTCTTAACATCCTTTTTGCTTAAAAATCGTTTTTATTCAAAACAAGTAAAAAAAGGCTTAAATTCGGCTGTGCCGAATCTTTGTATACCCTCCACCAATATCTTAAATAATGTTCTCTACTGTTTTTGATACAAATAATGTAAAAAACTAAAATTATGGTGAAAAAAAAGTTTTTAGTGAAAAAATTTCTTGTGGTGAAAACAAATTTTAGTGGTGCAAAAAATTTTTTGAGGTGAAAAATATTTCAGGTGAATATAAAATATTCAATTTTAAGCAACTGGTGAAAAAAAACTCAAGATCTAAAGACCGCTTTTTTATTGCCGGCCTTGTGCATGAGAAGTTATATTTTATTAATTTGTTACTGGTTACCTTTAAGCTGCAGTATTTTTTTTCGTATTTTTGCAAAAGTATATGTGAAACTCCATATAAAAAAATTATCAATTTAATAGACAAGACCATTTCTGTGGACTTTTAAGAAAAGCACTTAAGAAGACATAGGAGCATTTTTAAAGATTTTTATATTCAAAAAAAATTTTAAATTCGCATTTTTCGGTCTAAGTAAAGAATATAATTACATTTAGAATATAATTATATTTAAATTGTGATACATTTTGTTTACATTAAAAATTTTAGAAATTTTTTAAAGCACAAATATTAAAAGTATGAAAAATTTGCTGATTTGGTCGTTTTATAAAAAACAGAATATGGTTGATTTAAAAATCGGCCATGAGTAGTCGCTGCAGAATTTATTCATTGAAAACTGTAAGCTCTGGACAGATTTTTAGAAAAGTCTAAAAAACCCAAGTTTTAAGCGAAATTTAAGCAGGAAAATTTTCTATTTAATTTAGCTAAAAATTCTTAACTACAAGAAATAAGATGTACAACTTAAAAATGTGTGGTTTAGAATATATGGCGTATCTTGCAAATGCCTAAATTAATGTACATCCTCCCGAGCAGTTTGGTATTGAAAATGAGCAAAATCGGTCCAGCGGTTAAAAAGTCATAAGTGAAAATGTGAAGGTACCTCTTAATTTTCCATACAAATTTGTGTATTTTCCCCGCGGAAAAGGGACCTATCGCGGTACACGTCACGTGACCGGTTGATTGTGATGGGGACCGGTCACGAGACCGGCCAATTTAACATGGACTTGTCCTAGGAGGGGTTCAATTGCCCTCGGTGACGTGTCACAGAATTGGTCTAAAAGAACATGTCATGACTTTTAAACAGGTCACGTAGTAGGTACTTTAGGAATCAGTCCTCTTTTCACCTATCATGTGATATATTGGAACGGTCCAGTTTTCACCTATCACGGGACAGATCCCAATTTCATAGTAGCGACTGACAAGTAAAATATTTTCACTTGTTTTTTAACCAGTGGCTTAGAATTGAATAATATTTTATTTTCACCTCACTCAAATATTTTTACCTCGAAATTTTTATTTCACCACAAAAAATTTTTCAACCACAAAATTTGTTATCACACCCAAAAAAGTTTTTCACCTCAAAAAATTTTTTTCATCCCCATAATTTCACTTCTAAATTTTTTTTTTTGTATTGAAAAAACAGTGAAAACATTTTTTTAAGAACATTGGTGAAGGGATTCGGCACAGCCGAATTTAAGCTTTTTTACTTGTTTTTTTTTTTTTTTTTGCTTCTAAAATGTCGAATTTTGTGCCTACAAAGCATCATTTGCGGGAAGTTTTGCTTTACATTATCAATTTGGAAAAAAGTGCTGTTGAAGCACATTGATTGTTCACCCAAGCTTATCCTGAATATTTTCCACTGATTTAAAGGTACGAAAGATGTTTAAGCGGTTCAGAAGTGGTGATTTTAACACGGAAGACAAAGGAAATTGGGTACCACACGAGTTGAAGCCGGGAAACTTTGGAAGATGATTTTGTATGTCTGAAATTCTGCTTTAATGCAATTTGTGATTCGAATCATTACTGGCTATGAAAAATGGATTCATCACGACAACGCGAAGCATAAAAAAATCATATATGAATTCCGGCCAACCAGCCAAATGAACGCCAAAGAAGAATATCCATGGCGCTAAAGTAATGTATTTGGTGAGAATAGAAGAGTCCCATTTATTATAATCTGCTGAAATCCCCTGTGCCGAACACAGTTGATTCGCTTGAAGAGAGCATTAGCCGAAAAGCGCCCTGAATATGCGACCAGGCATGTTGCAAGACCGGTTAAAAGCCTCACCCGCTATAAAGTCCAGACTTTGTCCCATCTGACTACCATTTATTTCGATCGATGCAGAACACTCTCACTGGAATACGCTTCACTTCAGAAGCCCGAAATTGGCTTGATTCGTTCTTGGCTTAAAAAAATTATCAGTTCTTTTGGCGCGGAATCTATATGTTGCTAGATAGATGGGAAAAAGGACATAGTTAACGATGGACAATACTTTGTATAAATTTATATTGTAGCAATGGTTCACAATAGAGTATTCAAAAACCGAAACCGGTCAACCGGTTTCTTTATTTTTAAAAACCGATCGGTTTCGAATATTTTGTAAATTCGAAGAAAACCGAAAACCGGTCTTTTTTGTTCGGTTAATCGGTTTTTTTAACTACATCACCAACTGGGTTACTTGGTCTCTTTTATTTTTTCCGAACACTTTTATAATCGTTTGTTTGGTTATGAAGATTTAGATGTAAATCTGATAGATTCCGATGAAGACTTAACTTTGGATATTCCAAATACAAATAGTTTAATTTCTGATCTAAATAACACAACAAACAGTATTCAAAATCCTAAAAAAGAGACTGTACAAAATCATTCATCATTATATGATGATTTCATATATCTTGATAAATTCGACAAAAGAACTGAAAAGTTGGAAAATTTATATAATTGTCTTTTGACTATTTGTCCAACATCTACTATTAGTGAAAGAGTATTTTCTACTTCTAGCTTTATCAAAAGCAAACAAAAAATCGTCTTGAAACATATTATTTCTATAATATTATTTTAGAAGTGAAAAATTGATTTTCTTTTTACATATTTAAAATGTAATATTAAAAAAACTTATTTAATGCCAAACGTTTTAAACGTTCAAATTACTAACGTACCTAATTTTACCCAATTTACAAACTTAATGATCTCTATTCATTTGATATGAATATAGTTTTATAATATTAATTTTTAAGATATTATATTAAAAAATATTAAAACCAATGAATGAAATGTTAAAATGAAATACAATAAAAAAATTATTTTTTTTTTTCAAAGAATGTATTTTTTATTTTTATTACTTTATATATTAAATTTCTGTTTTTTTTACATAATTAACAAATTAATTAAATAAGCTTTTTATTCAAATAAAAAAACCCGAAAAAACCGGTTGTTTCTGCAAAAACCGAAACCGGTTTTTTTTTTTAATTCTATTTTTCGAAAAAAACCGAAACCGGTTTTTTCAAAAGGCCGGTTTTTTGAATACTCTAGTTCACAATAAATGCCCAAAATTTACCAAAAGCCCAGCATTTTTAAGTTATACACGGGATAAGTTATTTTCGAATAAGTTAAAAAAGCACATAAAAAACAAATAAGGATCCTAAAAAAGTCAGAGTTTTAAAAAGTTATCCAACCCTTAAGGATCTATTTCTCTAGTTACTGCTTTTTTAAGCTTTACTTTGAAGAAAATTAAAAAGTTTTTATTAAAAGTAATAAGAAATTTAAACGGTTAAATGACCTATAATAATTATTCGGGTAGAATAATTATTTGAGTTTCAAATTTTTTGCTTCGACGTTAACCGGAAAAGAGGCGATTAATCGAGTAATCGGTTAATCGATTAACCGAACTGGAAAGAGTATAAAAATATTTTTTGGAAAAGTTTTATGCTTTTAATATGCACACAACTGTAAACACACGTTATTTTTTTGGTCTGTTAGTATTATTATTTTATTATTTTTATTATTATTATTATTTGTATTATTATAAACTTTTTCCCCTACAGATTCTGGTTTTATTGCAAAATGCCCTAACATTTCTACACTCACTTCACCGATGATGACAATCACAAACCCTATATGTTCCTCCTGCCTCCACCTCTTCCAACAAAAATTCCTAAAACGTCTTCTTTCTAAAGCCTTGTTTTATTTTTCGTTATATCTAATTTTTTATTTTTCAATTCTTTTTTTAGATTGTTATTAATTTTTTATTAAAATATTTATTATTTATTTTAATATGTCTAACTAAATCCCTTTCTTTTAAATAATTTTACATGTTTTTCAGTTATTTATTTTACATATTTTTCAAAACCATAACCGTCCCCTCTATATTTTTTAGTAAAGTACTCTGTCTCTTTAGTTTCTTCATCAAATAGATACAAATTTATGTGTGTGTGTGAATTTGTTTTTGTTTGAACGTCATCAGCTGTTTTTTCTTATATTATTGTTATTGTTGTGCTTTGTTTTGTTTTTACTTTTTCATTTTAAAAATAACAACTTATGGTTTTTATACTCTTTATTTTGTTTTTTTTTTGAACATATACATAGTTTCCTTATATTTTTTTTCGCGTGTTGTGTTTGTTGTATTATTATTTTTTCAAAACAAATAAAGTATTTTTTATTTGTATGAAAACACAAAAAGTTCCTATTTGGATAAATTTATAAGTATTCTTACGTTAATAAGGCAAAAGTGGTTAAAGTTGAAAAAAATGGGAATCAAAGCATTTCAAAATTTATGTATATTAATGTTTACTGAAATAATTTTGAAGTTGTTGTGGCGTGTGCAGCGGTTTATTTTTAGTAGATTTCGAAGAAAATTTAATTTTTGTCCAAAATTTAGTTATGATACATTTTTTATTGCTGTTGAATACCAAACAGCAATGGCCGGAAAATTCTGGCACTTCAATTTTTAAAATTTGGGAAAAAATCTTAAGCGAAAAAGTCCAACTTTTTAATATTTTACAAATATTGGTTAGATTAGGTTTCTTAGGTTCAGAAAATTAAAAAATTAACCATAATGCGCTCATAGGGTCAAAATCATAGTTTCTAAAGAATTCAATCCTTCATTCAATTAAATTTTTTAATTCTAATTGACTATGAAATGATTAAATTCTTAAACTACAATTTTTTAATGGAAATTAATTCTCAGTTGGTCTTAATTGATTTTATTTTAAAAGATTTCATTCGTTATTCATCATTAAAATTTTCAATCACTGAATTCAATCGTTGGGAATTCAATCGATTTACAAATTTGGGATTTATTGTTCGTACGATATTATTTTATTCGTTTGAATAATTTGGGAATGAGAATTGACTTTCTTCATTCGATTTTGTAATTAAGATAATAATATTTTATAAGTTACAGAAAACGAAGATTTTTTACAAATACAAGTGAAACAAATATAATAAAATCGCCAATATTGAGGAAATCGCTAGAGTTAAAAAAAAACACCAAAATTGAAAAAAATCCTCTAATAAAAAATTGTTAAAATTGACAAAATTACTCAAATTAATAAAAATCGCCAAAATTAAAAATGGCTAAAATTAAAAAATCGCCAAAATAAAAAAAATAAAAAATAAAAATAAATATAATAAAATCGCCAATATTGAGGAAATCGCTAGAATTGAAAAAAACCCACCAAAATTGAGAAAAATCCTCAAATAAAAAATTGTTAAAATTGACAAAATAACTCAAATTGATAAAAATCGCCAAAATTAAAAATGGCTAAAATTAAAAAATCGCCAAAATAAAAAAATTGGCAAAATTGGAAAAATCACTGAAAAAATTGTAAAACTCGACAAATTGAAAAAAAAATCACTTAAATTAAAGAAAAGCCATAATTGAACAATTTCTACAATTCGAAAAACATTCAACTTAAAAAAATCGACAAAATTAAAAAAAAATCGGCTGAATTAAAAAAAATCGCCAACATTAAAAAAATCCAAAAATTGGAAAGTTTTCTGACAATTGTAAAATTCGAGACAAACTTGAAGAATTGATGATCCGAAAAACCGCAAAAAATTGAAAAAAATCCCCAAAATTTAAAGAAAAATCGCCAATGCTGAAAAACGCTAAAATTTAAAAAATCGGCAAAATTAAACAAAAAATGTTAATATTTGAAAAATATTTTTTTGATAATTAATTTTTACAAATTAATAATTTTTAACTGTAAATTCAACAATTCATTTTGTTGTTTACCGTTAAATTTACTGTAATAAAATAATTGTAAATTTTTCCAATTTTTTTTTTAATCGTATGCTAAAATTGATTAATCACTTACAACAAAATCGAATGAACATTAAGGTCCTTTGAGAGGTGGCTTAATAAATTCTAAACTAAATACAAATTTACAAAATGTTTCGAAATTTCTTTAAAAAATATTTGAAATTTTTTTCTAATTTCATAGAGATTTGCTGAATATAGCTAAGATTTTATTTAGCCAGTTCGCACTCACTCCCAATTTTATAAATCGCCAAAATTAAAAAAAATGCTAATATTTAAAAAAATTTTTTTTTTTACTTTTGATGATTTATTTTTACAAATTAATAATTTTTAACTGTAGATTCAATAATATTTTTTTTGTTGTTTACCGTTAAATTTACTGTAATATAATAATTGTTAATTTTTCAAATTCTTTTTTAAATCGAATGATAAAAAATCGAATATTTTGCTCAAATTGATCAAAATGTGCGAGGTGACTAAATAAATTTTAAACTAGATACAAATTGACAAAAGGTTTTGAAATTTCTTTAAAAAATATTTGAATATATTTTCTAATTTAGTTTAGATTTTTTTTTAACCAGTTCGCACCCACCCTAAATCCCAATTTTGTAAGACGATTGAGTAAAAATCGATTTAATTCCCAACGAATTATTGATTAAATTAACAATTTGTGAATCGAATGAAAGAGTCAATTTATACGATGAAATTGATTGCATTCTTTTTTCTCAATTCTATTTTTTAAGTTGCTTCCAAATTTAAGATATTTATACGGTGATTTTTTTGGTCCACATTTTCTCTTTCTTCTTTCTAAAACCAAATGTGATTGAAGCAACAAAAGAAATAACAAATGTTTGCGAAAGAATATAACAAAAAAATGCACGAAAAACGTGCTCTTTTTTATCCCGCTTGCTTATTTACCCCGTTCGCCACCAAACAAGAATTGCAGGCAATAATTGCCTGCAAAGAAGTTACCGTGTAAATTGACTTTTAAAAATCGAAGGAGTTCCTAATGATTGAGTTCCTTTTAAATGTTGCTAATCGAATGAGATAAATTGATTGAATTCCTTAGATGTGAATTCGATCGAATAAATTCCAAAGAATGTAAGAAACCAGTTAAAAGTTTCATATTAAATTCCCCAAGTTTTTTTTTACAAAATGCTGAAAAAAAACAATTAATATTTAATCAAGTTATGCGAAAAATCTTTATAAGTTGAAATGCTCCTAATTACTTTGCAACGGTGGATGGAGTTTTCTTGAACAAAGTTGTCTTGATCACAATTTTTATGTTTATTAGGCCCTTATGTTAAAAATAAATATGCAAATCACGGAAATTTAACTGTCGGTTATTTATATAAACTTATTTTTGGAGATGTCCAGCAAAATCTGTAAGGGTATATTTTTTAACGCTCATGATGGGAACGGAACTTAATTTTTTTTTTTTAAACACTTTTTTAATTTTTACGTATTTTTTTTTTGCTTCTTTGTACTTTTTTAATTCATATTTACAACAAAAATGTTTATGCATATGACCGTTAGTCATCACGCGTAATTTTCCTACATTTCTAAAAATTTCTAAAATAAAAAGGCTTTTTAAGCAAACATTTACGTTATTTTTACAATATTTGTTGCGCTTTTTATTTTCAAAAAGTTGTCATCACTGATAAGTTTGGCTTTAAACAACAAATTTTCACTATAAAATTACCCAAATCCAAGCCAAGTCATTTGGTCTGGCCATAACAAGTTGTCCATCTCACTCTAATAATTTTCTAAAAATATTCTGGTTCTAATGATTTTTATTATGCCTATAAATAAAATTTAATTTGCAACTCAAAATTTAAACAATTTACCTTAATTTAAATATTTTATTTAAATTTGTTTTTGCCTTTAATAGTTTTAACCTTTAAACCTGTAATAAAAAACGTCACTTTAATTTAAATTTGCTGCTTTATAATTTAATTTTTTATATTTGAATTTTTTTTTGTACATTTTTTATGTGAGAACTTTTAATCCTTTGCATTAAGAATAAATTGTATGCGTAGGTTTTATAAGACTAATAATAATGAATCATTTGTGACTGAATATGAATAATAATTACTGTTGATAAGTGGTATGCAAATTAACAGGATTTTAAATAAAATATATTAAAAAGAAAAAAAAATATTAATTTCCTGTGTTTTAAATAAATTAGTGTAAAAATTTGTATTCTTAAAACATTTCAATGCGATGCGATACCTCCAATGTAACTTTAAAGGAAATGACTGCCACATTTTAATATTTTTAAAAATTTCAGTCATTTCTTATTTTAAATTAGTTATAAATTACTTAGGTTGGCAAGCGTTACCTCTATTAAACCGTTATTGTGTACGTTTATAAACTACCAAATTATAATATTTTTTTTTTATAATCTTAATCATTTACACTGGCTGTTTTGAGATTTGAGAATTTATTATTTTTTATATTATTTATTATTATTAGTCATATAATTACAAATTATCCCCTATTACTCTAAACGGGCACAAGCAACTGATGTAGCGTAAGCTATATAAGAATAGGTGGGGGTTGGTTAAAAACTTTTTAATCATTGTCTCCACAGTATGGTTCTTCAACTGGGTATGAACATTAGACCGCACCAGAAAAAAAAGTTCGCTGTACACCAGCGAATATAAAGTGTTTTTGAAAGGTAATTAAAAAAAATAATTAAATTTGTTTGCCGAACGTAGGGGTCGCCTTTTAAATTTTTCGTTACATCTTCCGTATTTACAGTCCGATCTTAAAGCGTGATATGCCGATTTTTTTTTATCTCGGGGAGACCAATATTTTCTCTAAGGTCGATTGACCTCAAGTGTTCCGTTCTTGTACTAACCCCCCAAATCTCAGTTCCTTCAACCCTAATGTGCCACCCTAATGTCAGAAAATGGAAGCTCGTAAAAAACCATAAAACTTTTGATAAGGAAGTATTTTGACACAAGAACATTAATATATCATACTTTAATATCCGATTGTAAATACTGAAAATATTTGGAAATATTTAAAAATGCAACCCCTACATTCCGCAATAAAAACAATATTAAAAACATTGTTAAAATAATTGTGCTTGAATTATCGAAATACTTTCTTAGCAAACGATTTATAATTTTTTGCGAGCTTTAATTTTTTGACATTGTACCAAAAATAATGTTATCCCCGAAACAAACAAAAATCGATATATCAGACTTTAAGATCGTACTGTAAATATTAAAGATATAATGACAAACTTAAAAAGGAAAAAAAAATTTTTTTTTTAAATGGCCATGCAGCAATACTTTATATATTTGAAGGTGTACGGTGCACTTTTCTTTTTGCCTGTAAGGTGGTACGCTCTACCAATATTCAGTTTTAGAGGTCACGGGTTTTCTTTAATGAATTTCTTAGCTTAAAATCTTTTTTTTTTCTCAATTATTAAAATAATTTTTATTGAACAAATTTTTGAAGTAAAATAATTTTTTGGGCAAATAGTTTTTTTTTGTGGACATTTTTTTGGACACAAAAAAGCCTTGGAAAATATTATAAAATTTTTTTTTTTTTTGCAAATTTTGGTCCTTCATTGTGAAACATTTTTACAATATAAATGTATTTAAAGTATTGGCCATAGTTAGCTTTGAGCTTTTCCTATCTTTCTGGCAACAATTGAATTCCGCGCCAAAAGCTCATTTATTGAAGCCAAAAACGAATCAAGCAAATTTCGGATACCCTGTTCTGAAGTGAAGCGTATTTCAGTGAGAGCATCGATCGAAACAAATGGTAATCGGGCGGGAGTTTTATGAGATAAAACTTGCAACATGTGGCCAACCACCGTCATGATGGAATATTACGTCTTTATGTCTTCATATTACGTGCGTTTTTCGACCAAACGAATCAATTATGTTCGTTGCTGGTCCCCTGTCCCACCAAATACAGAGCATAACATTGGCTCCATGGATATTCGGCTTTAGCGTTGATTTGGTGGGGCTTCACATACGGTTTCTTGCGTTAAGGGTTGTCGTAATGGATCAATTTTTCATCACCAGTAATATTTCGATGCAAATATAACTTCTTTTTAAATGTCTCTCGACTACAACTCGTGTGATACCCAACCTCCTTGCACAGGTTTTGAAATTTCTGCTCAGCCAATAATTTTGCAAGTTCTTCTTGAGTTTGACAACAATCTTCAAAGGTAAATCTCACATTTTTAAGTTGTACAAATCGTGGTTCGACTTTACCCCCCGTTGTCACATGCAAGTAATCACTTACAAGTAGTGTATACGTGTTAAACAATAAAATTTTTTTGAGTGGCTACACTGTACAGTGCGAGTTCATTTTTAAAATGTCATCAACAGGAGAAGTGCTATCCAAAATGGCTGTCTTAAAGGAATTACAGTACTGCCAAGTACTGAATACTTTACGGTACCTAGGGATATCAATCATGTTATTATATTTCTTCAATTAAAACGTAAGCTTACCTTTGAAAAGCGACTTTATATCCTTTCTCGTTATCTTTCTTACATATGCTCACAAAATTCGCTATAATATGTAAATAAATTAATATAAAATAAATAAACTAATATAAAACTCAGTACTCGGCAACTCTGTTTTTCGTTTTGTCATTCTACTTGCATCCACTGTCAAAAATTCACTTGCTTCAATATTTTATTGCAAGCTGAGTCGCAACCCAGTTGACCAAATGGTCGTAGACGACATTTGTCTTTGACGATTAATTTAAAACATTTTTGAATTTGTCCCTTATCGCTAAAGCTAGCTTAAACGATGATGTGTTAGAAATTTTCGTTAACGACAAAATTAGCAAAAAAAAAAAACCTGAAAGTTGTCATCTTTTAAACATTATTAAAGAGAAAGTGAGCGACTACATCTTAAATATTGTCTTCATTCTTATTGCTTGATTGGCAAACTGAGCGACATTGTCTCTCATTTAGTCGTCCACGATTTCCGCGACATTTGTTCGAAAAATTCGTTGACGATTTGTTCCGGCTGTCTTACATTTGTTTTACATTTACATAAGTGTGAGTGTTGTAGTAAAAGTATGAGTGTATTGAGTTTTTGGCACTTGCACTTGCATGTGGCAACGGGGGGTTATATAGTTTTTTATATTAAAAATATATTAAATAAACCGGCTGAAAAGTCGATAGGATAACCAATAAAACAACTTTTTTTTTTAGCAAAATTCCACTTTATTCTCTCCGTCTCCTTCAAGAGCGATACAATCACTACAACTTCTTTCTGACATTTCGATGTCTTTTTTATAAAATGATTTATCTTTGGCCTCAAAATTGGCGTCTGAACATTCGGCGTCATGGGTGTTTGTACGACCATTTTTAAAGTCAGCAAACCACTTTCTAATCATTTTCCTCGAAGCAGAGTCCGAAAAACACTAATCAAGCCCAGCTTTGGCTTGAACGAAATTGCTTTGAAGCCATTGTTTTCAAAATCGATAAAGTAGCGTCACTAAAACAGCTGTAACTTGTTCATTAATGAACGAATTGTCATTAAATTTGACAGATATCCAACTAAAGGTTGGTAGTTCCGAAAAATCATATGGATTTTTCATTAGTGGCGCCACCAATGTGTTATCATATTGATTTTTAAGCTGATGTGTTATATTAAAAATATTATTGAAAAGTTTCGGTTTTGGCAATTATTCGACCAAAATTTTGCTAACACTGAAAAGTTGCTTAATGTTTTTTTATGACCGAAACATCGGATTCTATTATTTTTAATAATAATAAATAGTGTAATATACATAGTTAATCAGTTTTGAAAATAATTTCAAAGATATCAAGTTAATATTTAATTATTTTTTTTTTGTCTCCATCAAACATCGTAATCAATTATTATTACGCATATACACACACAGCAGCAGACTTCATCATTGTAGTATAGCACGCTTTTGTTACCCACAATAGGGAGGCATCAAAAATACAATCTTTTTGTGTAAAAATTATATCACAGTACAATACCCAGACTCGATATGTAAAAAAAAGGCTCTGACTGAATTAATTTAGCAAAATGTACATAAAATACAATTTATAAATTAAACTCATCAGAAAACGCAATCAAAAGCCAACCAAACCAAACCAAACCAAATAAACAAATCAACCGCAATTGGAAGAAGAACTCGTCTCGCTCGTATAGAAATTTTCAATTATGAGAAGAATGAATGTATTGTACGGCACGAAATGCGAATATTGTGCATACGTTCCGTTCATATGGTGGTTATACGTATTTATGTACTTTTTGTGATATTGTTGTATTTATGGCTTGACGAGTTCAATGCCACTTAAACAAAAATATTGTCTGTTTGGATGAACGTGAATTGTCAGAGCTATAAAAGAATTTTACAATTTTAATATATTTTAGACTTTTTTTATACCCTCCACCATATATGGTGGGGGTATATATCAGTTTGTCATTCCGTTTGTAACATGTCGAAATATAGGTCTAAGACGCCATAAAATATATATATTCGTGATCCTTAAGCAATTTTAAGTCGATTTAGCGATGTCCGTCTGTCTGTCTGTTGAAATGGAGATCACGACGCGAAGACGCTATCGGGGGTGCCTATTTTTACCAAGATTATTGTACATCCTCCTGAGCAGCTTGGTGTTGAAAATGAGCAAAATCGGTCCAGCGGTTAAAAAGTTATGGGTGAATACAAATTGGTGTATTTTAGTAAAATTTCACCAATCGCTTAGAAATTAATAATATTTTGTACACCTCAAATATTTTTCACCTCAAAAAATTTTTTTCACCACAAAAATTTTTTTACACCTAAAAAAAATTTTTTCACCTCAAAATTCTTTTCACGTAAAAAAATTCGTTTTCGCATCCAAAAAAGTTTTTCACCTCAACAAGTTTTTTTCATCTCCATAATTTTACTTCAAAAGTTTTTTACATTGTTTGTATCAAAAACAATAGAGAACATTGGTGGAGGGTATTCAAAGATTTGGCACAGCCGAATTTAAGCCTTTTTAACTTGTTTTTTTTTTAAATGTTTCCATATTTATAAATATCAAGGTTGGCAATCGATACCCTTTTAATGCCGTTATCCATTTCAAAGCCCTTTCAAACTGATAACCGATACCAATACGGAAACTCTTGATTTCACAAAATAACGGTTTTCCATTTTCGGTTAAAAAAATAAATTTTTTACGTTCTGAGCAAAAAATTGATTTTTTTTTTTTGAAATGTAAAAAACTTAAAGGATGTTTTTAGAGGTTAAGAACTTTTATTTAAAATAAAACACAATGATTTATTTTTAATTTTTATTTGATAGCTTATTATTTGGCATTTAGTATTATAGTATAGTATTATTTTGGACACAACCACCCTTTTTAAAGGGCATTTGGAAGGACCAATTTTAAATTTTTTGTTCGGATAAAAGTTTTTTTTTCATCCCCAGCAAAAACAAGAGTTTCAACTACTTACCAGCCTATTTACTCGCTTAATTACTTTTATTCGCGATGAACCCAAAAGTAATGAGTGGTCATTACTTTCTTAGTTACAAAAAACACAAAGTAATGGGTGTTTATTATCCTCTCGCTTACGAACAGCCAAAAAATAATGAGTACCCATTACTTTTTGGGCATCACGAACAAAAGTAATTAGGCGCGTATATAGGCTGGTAAGTAGTTGATATGCTACCCTAAAAATTTTTCATAAAATTTTATAAAAATCATTATAATTTTCATTCAAAAATTCAATGGATGAGTTTCAGCAAAAATTCATTGAATGCAAAAAATCATTAAATGCAAAAATTAATAAATATCATCTCAGTATACAACAACACATAATTTATTGTGAAAACGTTAACTTTTAAAAATACCGGTACGTACCGGTATTGATGGTATCGGTTTTACAGATACCGATATGAATGAAATACCATTACCGAAGGAAACGAAAAATCTTTACCAATGCCGATGCCAATACCGTTGTTCGTTTCGGTTGCAAATCTTAATATATATAAACGACCTATGTATATTTTGACTAAATATATATCTGGTACATTAAATATATATCTTGTACATTAACCCTTAAATTCGCACTCATGAAAATTTTAAAACGCTGTATACTTTTCAGAAACTCCAAAAAATTTCAGAAACTCCAAAAAATTTACTATGCCACAGATGTTCAAAGGCGAGAGGTTTACATGAGAATGTATAATGGGTGCGGACTCACGCCTGTGTACCGTATATGAGTCTTAAATTCGAAAACGTGTTTTTATGTAAACTTATAAATCATCAGTGTTCATTATCATTCTGTTTGAAACATGTCGAAATATAGGCCTAAGACTACATAAATTATAAGTTTAAGTATAACAAATTTTGAGTGAAAATGTGAAGGTACCTCTAAATTTTCCATACAAACTGGTGTCGCTTAGAAGTGAAAAATATTTTATATGCACCTCAAATATTTTTCTACCCAAAAAATTTTTTAAACAACAAATTTTTTTTTACCACAAAATTTTTTTCACCCCAAAATATTTTTTTTACGTCTATCATTTCACTTCTAAAGTTTTTTACATTATTTGTATCAAAAAGAGTAGAGAACATTTTTTTAGGATATTGGTGGAGGGCATTCAAAGATATGGCAGATCCGAATTTAAGTCTTTTTTTACTTGTTTTTACTTTAAATTTATTGCATGCAACTGTCCCTATTTTTTTTGCCCATTACTGAAAGTCGTTCTACAATTAAGTTTATATTAAAATTTTAAGTAATTGTACAGAATTCATTATTTTAAATTTCTGATTGTAATCAGTTTTATTAACAATTTTCTTTAATTTGTTTTTTTTTTGTGTTTATTCTTATGATACTTTTGATAATACGTAGTATGTGAGAAGAATTTTAACTTCTGCTACTTGTTTTTTTAAATTTTACAATATTTGTTACAAAAAATGCAACGACATTTTTATAACCATAAAAGTAGCAAATATTTTAGTGTTTTTCTTCTTTGTTAAGTAGCGCCATCTGTTTGTTATTTATTTTTAATTTCAACTGCACACACACAAAAAAAAAATCGTCTAACGATAAATTCATTTTGTCAAAAGGGATGGGTTTAAAGGATCCTTTGTAAAATGCATTGAAAAGTTGTAGCTGCTGCACAACAGGAACAAAGAAAAACGTTTGTTTGTACACAAAGAAAGAATTTCTGGTTCGGTTGTTATGTTCTCAAATTAACACATCAGGAAAGAGATTTGTTTGATTCAAAATCTATCCATCCATCCATCCACCCACTAAATTAACTTGTTTTGGTTTTGTTTTGCTTTTGTTTGGTTTTAAACTGACTGACTAACTTTGGTTAGTTGGCTGGTTGGTTCGGTTGGTTGTTTATTTGTTTAGATGATGAAAGGACAATAAAAAGTTTCAAGGAGTTATGAGTCTAGTCTCACAGACGCCACCATGAATGTACCTTTTTTTACAACTCGTTTAGTTAGTTGAGAATAAATTGAATATGTGAATTATTTAATATGTCGTAAATTACTTGATGATGATGATAAAATACAAAAAGTTTATGTGTAGAAATTCATAAAAAAAAAACCAAAAGTTCTTTGTCCTTTTGCATTTTTCTTTGTCAAGATGTGTAATTAAGAGGTTGCAATTTATTTTAATTTAGATTTTTATGATTGACAATAAGAATTTGAGAATGACGTACGATTTTAATGATAATAATTGTTGAACTACAAAAGAATTCACGATTAATTTGATATTTAAACAATTTAAGGTGATACCTATTTGTATTATAAATTGATCCATCCACGACTAAGCACTTTGTTTGCAAAATAAATTAAATTGGACTATAGAAGTTCCAACCTTAAGGTAATATTTACATTTATAAAAGAATTGATTATTTGAGCAATGCCCATACTTTTCTTAAAAGACAAGTATACGGTATACTTTAATCGTTAAAGTCTGCTTTAAAATTAAAACTAGCTGAAATTGGTTTCATCCAATTTAACAACACTTACAAACAGCTGTTTTCCGTTAAGAAAATTGTTGTAAAAAAAAATGTTTGAATTGCAAAATATTAAAAGGGATTTTGCATTATTTTTATTAATTTAATTAAATTTTATTAATAAAAAAATTTTCTTTCCTTTTAATAAAGTTTTACCTTTTAAATGTTTTGTCATTGCAAATCCATTTGTAATATAAAATCGATTGATCAATGTTGCCACTTGTTTATTTTTTTGGTAAAAAATGTATGCGGGCATTTGGTACATTTGATGTGATACCTATTTAAAGCCAGATCAACATAAAACTGGCTTTAATTCTGTCTATAATAGCAAAATAGATAATAACAAGTTTTTAGTTCAAGCCTTTAAAAAAAGCGACTTTAGTGCGGGACTAATTCAGCCCATTAAAAGTCTGAAATCATGGCTCAGAGCGTTGACCGTTGACTGAATTGGCGTTTCCAGCAGCATTTTCGAAAAAATGGTAGAATAATGCCACCACTCGAAAATCTACACCAAACTGTCACTCTTTGTGGATGCATTGGCTTCTCGACAATGAGGGGTTTTTCCGCTTCCAAGATGCGGCGATTTTGTTTGTTGACATAGCCGCCGAGATAAAAAATGCGCCTCGTCAGAAATTACGATTTTTCGGCCAAATTCGATGTCCGAACATTTGCACAATCTTGCGAACAGCAAGCGGGGTGGGTGCTTCATTTCGGGTAAAACGAATCATCAAACGAACAGTTTTGGGCAATAAGTTTGCAATATTTCCCAACGTTGTTCAAGTATGATACTGACTGATAGTCAATGTTGCGAACAGAAAAAATCTTTCAGTGTCAAAATAACATATGATTTTAAAAAATATAACTGTATTTGGTCTAACATAAATTTGGAGACTGCACTCAAAGTCTCCAAAATTATGTGTCTTAATCTTTTTTCACCTATATATACAATTTTTCAATATGGTGGCAACACTGCGTCGAAAACACACAAAACCGAAGATATCTTGTTAAAATTTGGGTTGTGAATATAATCATGTCTCTAAAAAGATATTTGCTTAAATGTACTTTTTAGATAATTCCATTTAGATTTTTCTCTATGGTTTGTGACCTGACTATAAAATAAGGAATAGCTCCTTCCCTTTCGTAATGTGAATCGCTTCCCGGAATATAATTCAAATTATAATTCGTGTAAGGAAATGCCGACTTTAATTTTTATAATTTTGGGAAACATGTGATCAGAGCGGAATTCAGGTACTATTTCTTTCGGAAGAGTCCCAGCTTATTTTTTTTACCAAAAAATTTCAGACTCCATCAAGTGCTCTTAGTTAAAATATTTATGGCTCCGTTATATATTTTTGTCGAAATATTCAATATTAATACGACTTTAGTAAGGCTAGTAATTTATTTGGAAATATTATTTCCAAATTAAAGAAATTCAATTACTTTTAAAGAAATTACAAATTGATTTCATTGTTTCTTTTTTGAATTAAAAAAATATTTGTTTGCTGAATTTTTTTGTCAAAATATTCAATCACAATACTTTAGTCAGGTAAAAAAATTATTTGGAAATACAATTTCCAATCTAACGAAATCCAATTATTTTTTAAAGAAATTACAAATTCATTTCATTGTTTCTTTTTCTTTTTTTTTTTTAATTAAAGAAAGTTAGTTTCTTGAAGTTGAATTTTAATTTTTTTCGAATTCACCCCCTAAGATTAAATTCTCTTCCCTTCATTACAACTCTTCATATAACATTTTGAGTCTAAAACATTTGAATTTACTAAAATTTAACATTTGTAAGAATTCTCACAAACTTTAAATAGAAACTCATTTGAATTAATTTGATTTCTTACCATTTTCTATATATAATTGAAATGTTTTAACTTAATTTTAATTTCAATTATTTTCTATATTTAAAACTAGTTTGGTTTCACTTTATAGATTTTGAAATATTAAAAATAAAGATTTAAATAAGAAATAAAAACAATTAAATATAATATTTGAACTTAAAAAAACAACTACGATTTAGTGAAAAATAAAAAAAAAGAATTTAACTCTGTTGGAAGTAAATTAATTCAACACAAATCCTTTTTAAATGTTTATTCAAAATAATTCAAATTTGGATAACAGCGGCGGTGGTAGTGGCGGTAGTAGTAGCGCAGGCGGTATTAATGATGGTGGTGGTAGCATAAGTAGCGTCGTTGGAGGCGGCGGTGGCAGTGGTGGTGAAGCAAATAGTGTTGGTGATAGCAGTTTAAGTACAACTGCTAGTGAGGGCGGAGGTAGTCAGGAATTAATATTTCCTCTTAGATCACCCAGACATCAACGAGCCAGTGATGCTCAGCAGCATCAGCAACAATTATCACACGTTGCAACGGGACGTGAAAATAATAATAATCCAAATACAAAAAGATCATTCAATTTAAATCTCAGCTTTAGCAATAATAATAATCGCAAATTGTTAAGTGTCGGAGGTGTTGGCGGCTGTGTTGGTACAGCTCAATCATTTTGGAGTTCTGTAGCCTCTAATGTTTCTACATCGTCATCCTCCTCCTCTTCGTCGTCGTCAATAACATCAGCTTCGCCATCAGCTTTAGCTTCATCATCCACCTTATCATCGGATGTTAGTAGTGGTGGTATCGGCGGTGGCGGTGGTGGTGGTTGTGGACCCGGTGTTGTTCAACGTGTTTTCATTAATACGAAACCTAAAAATAAAACTGAATTAATCTTAGCTACTGGTCCTAGTACAAGTTCGACGACGACGACGTCGACGACCACTACTGGTAATAACATTTTAAATATTACCGAAAGTAATAATAAAACTCACGTATACAAAATGGATGTGGATTCATCAGACGAAAATAATGAACCTGTAAATATGAATTGATTTTATATTTTGTTCACAAAATATTTATATCACAATCGTTAAAAATAAATCAATCCATACATAATTATCATTTGATTTATCATGATCTTGCTGCATTCAATAAACAATTTATTATGATTTTGAATCTAAATTTTAAAAATTCTCTTGTAATTCAATTTCATATATTCAAAAATGATTTAACATTGGAAAAATGTATTGGAAATGCGAAAAAAATTTGTTTAAATTTAAACAAAAATACACTAATACTATTACACTGACAATAATATGACAGTTATTGAAATGAATCACTTCCACTTTCAAATTAATATAAAACCATTTAAAAGATTTTTAGTTTTAAATTAGTGAACAAAATTTTAACCGAATTTCATTAAAAATCTGTTTCATAGAAATTTTAATATAACTTTAAGCCAAAGAAATTTCTATGTTACCTATGAAATATTTATTTGACAGACATTTTTAAAAAAATTTTTTTTTTTCAAAACTTGAATTTTTTTATAATTTGTCATAATTATTATTTCCTGAAGATGCTACACAATGGATTAGCGAAATATTAAAAAATAAATAATATTTTTGTAAAACACGAACTTTGAGCTCAAAAAATAAATAAAGAAATTTCTGTTAAATTATAGATTGATTATTTTCAGTGTATAAATATGATAATTTAAAAATTATGTTATAGAAATTTTAAAATTTTATTACATATATACTAAAGAGCTACAGTTTTATAAATTTTGTAATGAGGGGATTCATGAAACGACTCGTATAGATAAACAAAATATATTTTTGCCGCACGTACTTTAACAATTTTTGGCGCATTTCAAATATTATTTGTGCGGTTCTTCATAAATATCTAGATTATTTGTTGAAAATATACCCATTCATATTATTAAACATATATAAAGCATACAAATCAAATTGTAGAATAAACTTTCCAGGGTACCGATTCTGAATGTGTGAAGCTGTGAAGTGATACAAATTTTCACTATTTCGCAAAGAATCCTATTCTTGATTTAACTTTTGTGAAAACTATCAAAATTTTATCATATTAATAGTTCCTTAAAAAAATGTGAGTGTAGCACTATTTTACAAACATTGTTGTTTAAATTGATTATTTTTTAACATTTTATATTTTTCGAATATAGTTTTTTTAATTTATTTACGAAATTTTTAATTTTCAAAAGAATTAGAGAAGTTATTAAAATAATATTTACATTTTTATTAGGTTAGTTCGAAAGGAGGATAAAGCATCGAAATGCAGCCTCATATCGCTAAGATATACACCTAGGCCTCTGCTGGGCCTGTTGTGCGCTCTTTAAAAAGATTCATTGTTAACGTCCGGTTTTCAGAAACCTGGTTTCCCGGACGTAACTCCTCAAGGTTTTCCAGTCGACGTTCCTCAGGGATTCTAGGTTCGATATAACATCGCTCCCGAGGTGCCTGGATCCTAATTCTGCAAATGCCTGACAGTGGCAAAGAAATTGCTCCAGCGTCTCGCTCTCCTCGCCACACGCGGAAAACTCGGCAATGAAAAACTCGCCAATGGCCCTTCTAGAGTCCAGTAACGTTCTGGACTTAACCCTACTAGCTGATATCGCCCTGATTGCCATTTGGCTATCGGTGAATATGTTAGCGTCTACTCGCCCGATATTCGATTCAATCCATCCCACACACTCCGTTATAGCACGGACTTCCGCTTGGAAGCTGGTGTTGTGATCAGGAAGACGGTAGGAGTTCTCAATACATGTAGACCCCCATACTCGTTTTATTCCTCAAAAATTTTATTATAAAAACAAAAAACGCTCAAATCGCATTCGAAAAATCAATGTTTGCAACCCTACAAATAAAACATAAAACCAAAAAAAAAGTGCCTCTTGTTTCTCTTCCAGAAGCATAAACGCATATAAAAACCTGTTTTTATATTTTTATTGTTTATTTTTAAATGAAAAAAAAATGAATTGAAATTTTTTAATAAAATTTTTCTTTAAAATTCACGGAACGAGTGGAATGAAATTAAATTGACAGAAAGTCATCATAACAACATTTTTTTTCATAAAAATCTAAATTGAAAAATAACTGTGAAGTAAAAATGATAATTTATTTATCACTTCGCAAATCAACTTTATTCGGAATTGGCCCCCAGGGCTAGTGGAGTATTTGTAACACAAATGTGATAAAAGTATCATGTTTACACTAAATATACAAAGTTTCATGAATCCACCTATTGATTTTTAAGTACTTTGTAATTCAAATATTTTGTGAATTATTGGCCTAAACAATTCAACTAAAAACCTGTTTAAAATATATTATTAATATATTCAATTAAATTTTTAATTAATTAATTTGAATGTATATAAAGTTTTAATTAAAAATTAAACTGGGTTTACTTTAATTGCATTAGATTGATATTGTTAATTAAAAAAATTTATTGAATCTAATAATATTTTCAATTGGCGTTAAAATATTTGAGTAAATATTTTTTCAACACATAGTTTCTAAATTATATATATTTTTTTTTGTTAAATTGTGGTGATAAATAAATAAATTAATTTGAATACATTATTTATAACGGTAATTGATTCAAAGAATTTCGCAATTAAACTCAGTTTTAATTTTTTTTTTCTGTGTATGTTCAAGTATTCGAACAATTGAAATAAATTATAATTAATAGTGCATTTAGACAGCCAAATTTAATTTACTTGATTAATCTTCTCTCTCTTCAACAAAAATTGTCAGTAGTATCTACTAAAAATGATAATTTAAGGCGACAAAAATATTAACCTTTAAAATAACTTAAATCCATCCATCAAGAGATGGCATCTCTGACATCTCAAGAGATGGCATCTCTGACATCCCAAGAGATGGCATCTCTCTTAACTTCTGTTAACTTGATCTGACAGAGATTTTTAGAAGTTTTAGTAGAAGTTGACATGTTAAGTTTTACAAAATATTAAAAAAAATATAATTAAAACCAGGGACGCGAAATAACTGTTATTTATGGAAAAAATAACTGAAAAAAATTTGTCCTGTAATAATAATTATAATTTACCCAGAAAATTGTAGTCCTGCCATAAACATTATGAAAGATTATTATTTTTTTGGTCTTTGATAACCAATATGAAAGATTATTTTTTTTTTTTTTTTGGTCTTCGGTAACCATTATGAAAGATTTTTATTCTTATTGGTCTTCTATAACCACTATAAAAGATTTTTATTTTTTCTGTCTTCTATAACTACGCTACAGTTAGTTACTTGTAATGAAAATTTCTTTGAATAGAGGAAGACCGAAAAAAGAAAAATCTTTTATAATGGTTATAGAAGACCAAAAAAATAAAAAATTTGTAATGGTTATGGAAGCCCAAAAAAATCAAAAACAAACTATAATGGTTATCAAAGACCAAAAAAATATTGGTTATTTGTAACTATTATTCAGAGAGGAGGTTTTAAAAATTCGTGATAAATTATTATTTGAGGATTTTTTTCAAATATTGGTTATAACAGTTATGCCCCTGAATAAAACACTTTAACCTCAATTAAATGAAATCTCTGCCAGAGTTAATGGTAGAGCTTTTAACAGTTTAAAGGTAACTTAAATTGCAAAAATTTGCAGAAAAATTTGACTTCACTATTTATTTAAATCTTTAATTTTATGTTTGTCCATGCATTTACTCCTTTTTCACTAATTTTTTTCACACACTATTTCTTTTGGCACTCATCCTAAAATAATATTTTCAATCGATATATGTATTTATTTTGTATTTAATTATCTATAACTTTTTGTTTTATTTTTATTAATTACAGCAAACATTCCTCAATACAAACGATAATGATGATGAACTTATTAAACAACTGCCAAAGGAAATACTATTACGTATATTTTCATATTTGGATGTGGTTTCATTATGCAGATGTGCACAAGTATGTATTGAAAATTTTGCAATAAAAAATTATTATTTAATCATTTTATTTTATGCATATACATAAATTGTACTATAATTAAAATTTAATTTTGATCTAAGGTCTCCAGATATTGGAATATCTTAGCTTTAGATGGATCCTGCTGGCAGAAAGTCAATTTATTTGATTTTCAACGTGATATTGAGGTAAATGATGAGAAAAATTTTAATTAAATTTTGTTTGATTTTAAATTTTTATTTATGTTGTTGTTTCAAATAGGGTCCTGTTATAGAAAATATATCCCAACGTTGTGGAGGATTTTTAAAATTTCTTTCTCTACGAGGTTGCAAATCTGTGGGAGATCAATCAATACGGTAATTTTTAATTTAAAATACACTAATTCCTTTAATTTATACGTTGGATAAAATGTGTAAATCGTAGGAAAATTATTTTTGCCTAGAAATTTGTGAGAATACGTTATATTTTTTTATAAAAATGGAAAATAATTATTTTGAATCGAGGAACAGACAATAAAAGAAACAAATGTTTGCCCTTAAATTTGTTAAATAGCTTTACATTTTTTTATAGTGTTTACCGGTAGTGGGATTCCGTAACTTTTTAACAACAATGAAATTCCTAAAAATTACACTATAATAACGGTATTCATAATGAAAAGTTAGTAGCTCTTTCTATGTTAAATACATCGCACTCAACGAGCTTTTAACTAGAATATTGTTACGGAAATTCGATTCATCAATTTCCATTTACTCGTAGAATCACAAATTCCCATTTGCCAGCCCTAAAATGTAAAACAGTTACCGTGGCAATGGCAACCCTTCACCACGACTAGTGTTCTGTCAAACTGCAAGGATGCAGCTTTCGGAAGGCGCTGCCACATTCTTATTATTTGTCCCCGCACATATAAATATGACAGCGATGTGGCATGGCGGTCAGTTGATAATAAAACGCTAAAGAAGCAGCATTGGTGATTAACTGAATTGTATATTCTGCTAAAGTGTTAACTTAATAGTGTTTCAATAAAGTCTCTTGTGTAATTGTTTTGAGTTGGTGTTAATATGGAGTTAAAAAGAACTAGTATATTCATAATGATTTTTATCATGCCGATGAATACCAACCCTGTGATAGTCAAAGACTTCTTATTATTGTGAATGGCATTTTGTTTGTTTTTTTACATTTATTCGAGAATTTTAGAAGAAATTTAGCAACAATACTAGAAAGAGTTTAATAACATTATTATGAATAAAACTTATGTTAACGCTATGCTAAATTTTCTTTATGAAAAACATTTTTCTATCGATATTTCTTGTTAAAAAACATCAGTAACTTATCTATAGATTTTTAGATTAACAAGTTTTGTCGGTACCTCTTGTCAGAGTAAAAAAAAAACAGAATTGCTTTTCGCTAAGTCACACCGGCAATTATTGTTAGTTAACGAAGTCGTTAAGAAAGTTATAGAATCGCACTACTGAAAATTTATTTTTAATAAAATTTTCTGGAAATATCTTAAAATTGGTGATTTTTTCTACATCATTTAATAATTAAGACCCCATATTTTATATTAAAATAACCAGTGTTAAATCATACACAGCTGAAAAAATCAAATTTTTTTAATATCATATTTGAATTAAGTATGAATTTTAAAAAGTTAGTATGATTCTAGTTAAAATAAACTTTTTCGTATTTAAATAAATATTTCAACATATTTTTTGTTTTCGTAATTTAAAAATTAATAACATATTTAAATTAAAAATTAAATAAACTTTTTCGTATTTAAATAAATTATTTAACAATTATATTTTGTTTTCGTATTTTGAAAAATAATAACATATTTAAATAAAAAAATAAAACAAACTACAGTAGTTTGGTTTCAAAGCTGTTTGTATTTAATTTAATGTTGTTGCTACTTGATTTTAAAATATTTTTTTTTCTGTGTGTAGTTACGCTCAAAACAATTTGTCGGTAGAATGTGCTGAAAAAGAAAGTTGATAGGTGACAAAGGTTTAAAAAAACTTACTGACCAATTTTTACTACAAAATTGTTAAAACAAATGACAAAAAAATTGGTGAAAACTGTGGTTTTTTCGGTATTTAAGAGAAAACATTTTTTTTTGCTACCAAAAAATTGTAGTTGTTTCATTATACAAAATATTTAAAATCAAAATTCCAAACGATCCTTTATTCATAACGTTTTTATACAAACTAAAAAAAATATATTAATAATTACCAGAAAAGACAAATTTGCATATTTGCTTTTTTCTGCTCCTTTTGGATTTAAAGACACTTTTTCTTAATATTAAATTGCTTTTTTCACATGTTTTTGCCTCAAAGTGGTTTTTGTCTAATTTTTTACCCAGACTATTGAACATCCTCCCGAGTAGTTTGATTTGAAAATGAACAAAATCGGCCTAGCGGTTAAAAAGTTATGAGTGAAAAAGTGAACGTACCTCCAAATTTTCCATACAAATTGGTATATTTTAGTACAATTTTATAGTAGCAACTGGGTAATAATATATTTTCTCATATTTTTTCACCAGTCGCTTAGAAGTGAATAATATTTTGTAATCACCTCAAACAATTTTTTTCACTACTAAAATTTGTTTTCACCACAAAACAATTGTTTTACTTCAACAAATTTTTTCACCTCAAAATATTTTTTCACCTCCATTATAGTACTTCAAAAGTATCAAACCCAGTAGAGAACATTTTTTTTAGGATATTGTTGAAGGGTATTCAAAGATTCGGCACAGTCGAATTTAATCCATTTTTACTTGTTTCTGATAGTTTTGTTCTTTTTTTTTTAAGTGTATTTCCCCTAATCTTGTACTTTTGCTTGTTTAAAAAAATGTATTTTCTGCTATTTCTTTTTAAGAAAATCTTCGTGCGTGATTGTAATTTCTAAATTGCTCACGTGCCAATCTTTTTTTAGACACATTGAATTTTGGCTTTTTTTTATCTTCTCTGGTAAAAACAAACATAAATATAAAAAAGAATTTTTAAAACCAAAACGAAATTTTTATTTTGTGAATACCTAACAAAAAATAACTGTTTACTGCTAAAATACAGTTTTGGTACGCACAGAAAAGAAACACTAAATTAAATAGAAACAGCTTTGAAATCTGAATATTTGTTAAATGCGAAAACAAGATCTAAAATGTTGACATATTAATTTAAATACGAAAACATTTATTTTAATTAAAATCATATTTTATTTAATACGATTTTTACTTTATTTAAAAATGTTCCTAAAAAATAAGATCTTAATTCAAAAATGATATAATAATTGAATTTACTATATTTTTTTCTCTCTGTGTAGTTTTTTTTTTATTAAAAGTAGTTGCTTCAAAAAATCTGCTGCGAAATACAGTACTTTTCAATAGCTGTTTTTAAATAACAATGATAATAGCTATTTTGCATTTTTCCATAGAAAAAAACATTAATGACAGTTACTAAACAAACAACTGTCATGTAGCAACTGACACAATTTATTGAGTGTAGAAATTGCACATTAATTTTCAGTTGAATTTACCAGCATAATTTCTTAGCGCTTAGAAACGTGTAGTCGTATATTAAAAATTATATTCTATTCAAGATTGCTGAAAAAAGTGAATTTTCGACGAAAAGAATTTAAAAAAAAAAAACTATTAACCACTTTAAAAAACTGTAAAAGGGTAATATTTGCTGAAAAAATTATAATATTAATTTTCTTTAAATTATCTTAAATTTATTATTATTATTACTATTTAGTAATTTAAATTGTTTTGTCTTTTTTTTTTTCTTTTTTTTTTTTACAGAACTTTAGCCAACCACTGCCACAACATAGAACAGTTGGATTTATCTGAATGTAATAAAATAACTGATATATCGACCGAATCGATAAGTCGTCATTGTTCAAAATTAGCCTCCATTAATTTAGAATCATGTTCTAATATAACTGATAATAGTTTAAAATATGTTTCGGATGGTTGTCCGGTAAGTTACTAATTTAAAAAATCTTAAAAATTACAACTCTGTTAAATATTTTGTTGTATTAAACATAATTATCATTGATTTTTCTTATTCATATCGAGCATTGTTATTGCAATTTCCTTTTTTAGTTTTGCACATATTCTTTTTGAATTGGTTTTACTTGTGATTTTCGTAATATAAACAAATCACACAAAAACAACAAAAATAAGTTATCACAAGTGAGGCCTAAATGAGCGCAAATGTTGCTCACTCTCACTCTCAATGGCTGTTTTTTTATTTTTTGAGAATCCTTCTTACCTCTGTTCCATATATTTAATGATACATTACTTTTTTACCATTTCCAAAACCAACAACTTACTCAAAGTAAATGTTTTTGCAAAAAAAAAAAAAACAAAAACAAAAAAACTCACGAGTCCTTAATTCTCTTTATATTGTTGGCCTAGTTTGCCAAACTTGTAGGTTTATTTTTTTTAATCTCTGCATGAAATGGTTTGGTGGGTGTTTATATATATTATCGTATGTGAGGGATGTTGTTGTTGTTGTTGTTTTTATTTATTATATGCAACAACCTTAAATATTTTGTTTAATACTATTCATCCATCCATCTATCCATTTATTTATCCTCCCTCTTTAGCTTCCACATAACTACATACTTTTGTCAATCCTGTGTTCATTACTTTGTTTTTAGTTGTTTTGTATTTGCAGTATTTAGTATGTATATTTTTTTCTTGTTAACATTATTTTATTGTTGGGGTTTTTACATTGGCCCACATTTCTTATTATTTTTTTTTCCATATATACAAATTGAAATGTTTATGGTATATTGTTGCTATAGCCGTCTATGTGACATCGTCGATAACTTTGTCCTCCAGTTGTATTTAAAACAGAAAACATAAGAGGTTTCCGTTTATTTAGAGGGCTCAGCTGTTAAATGCATATTTTTCGGAAATACACTTGTTTTCTTGTTATCAATGAAATGTTGGTTTTTTAGTAAACAAGTGATATAAAAAATCTTAAATTGTTAAATAAATAAGTTTTCTTGGTAAATTTCATGTTAACTCTAAATTTTCCTGAAAAAGGAATGCCAAGGAGAGGTTGAAAAAGGCCTTATGTGATTTTCATACCCGCAAGAGGAATTATTAGACCGATACTGACCTATGGAGCACGGACCTACGGAGGTCCATGAACACGAAGTTATATATCTTTGATATCGTAAGGTGGATGCCACGGCAGCGGGCTGTCCGGTACCCTTCAAGCAGGATTGGAGGTGATGCTAGGCCTCCCACCGACGATAATTGTACTGACTAACTGTATTATTGTTTATGGTAAAATCTCGGTCTCTCGGAAAGTTCGGCAGGTTCAAATATGGACAAGAGAACAGGATACTACGCAATGCAGGTAATTTCAAGAAATAGACACCTTACCAGTGCCTTACCGTGTAGAAAGGTGGGTCAGCTATTGCTTGAAACTACTGGCATAATACTGTTTCTTGTTAAAACTACAAATTTCCCCAGTAAAGTGGTAATGGAACTTCCGGATGTAGCATTTTCCAGGAAGAAATCTATGCAGTTAAAAAAAATGTTCGGATAATAATTAAACGGGAGTTGGATGTATCATTGATAAGCATCTTCGTTGTAGCAGTGAAGGATGAAATGTTTTGATTCCTACTTCTGTTGAGGCAATAGTCTTTGGTCGAAATCCAGTGGATTCCTAGTTGTTCTGGTGCATAGAACCGATGATCGCGGGTACGAGCAACTTCCTGAATAGTTTCGCTGCTTTAAAAACCTTGGAATCTAATACAACTCGGTCTAGGTGCATCTAAGTTAGGCTGATATGGGTCCTAAAATACGGCGGGGTCATTCATGTGAAAATAATGGTACTCAGTGGATACTCAGGCCGATGCAGACGGATTTTCTGGTTCCTCTGGCGGAGCTGCTCTGTGTGATAGAGAACATATATGATAGGAAGATATGACCGATTATAGGATATCGTAGACAGTATTGGCATTGGTTTATCCAGGCAATGAATTTTGCTGCTTTAAAAACCTTGAAATCCAAAACAATTCGGTCGAGGTGCATCTAAGTTAGGCTGAAATGGGTCCTAATATACGCGGGGTCATGAATGTGAACATTATGATACTCACTGGGTTCCTCTGGCATAGCTGTTATATGTTATAGAGAACATATCGGATAGGAAGACGAAGGTGAGGTGGACGATTATAGGATATCTCGGATCCTATTGTCAATTCCAAAGAGAACGAAAACTCTTCTTGATTTTGGTAAACGGAAAATCAGTATGTTTATATAGATTTTCACCGGACTCTAAGGATAACTGTAGGAGAGGTGGGACAAGGAGGAGGAACAATGCAGAATGTGTTTTTTAAGCATCTAAAACTATGACTATCTGGGAATTAGGTTCATTGATGACTCAGACAGCCATTTAAATGGTTTTCATGTTTTTCAGGTTGTGTTTTTTCATATAGATGAGAGGAGACTGCAAGGGAAATCACAATGTGACATATGGACTTCGTGTGATTTCTTCATTTGGCGCGCTTCCATTCATTACAACCTAGTTGATTTTTCCTTCAAGAAAATCAGAAATTTTTCTCGTAAAAATAATGGCTGGTCTCTGCGGATTTGAATATTTTAATACAACTATATTTTAATGCTTCAAACGCCCTCAGCTCAAGGTTATTTAAGTTTGACTTGAGTGCGACCAGGGGGTGTCCTCAAGGTTGTGTTTTATGCTATTATTATGGATATTGGACATCGATAAGTTGCTTGAGGGAATAAACAACCTCAGAACCAATGGCTTCGTGGATAATCTTGTTTTTGCCGTCTTCGGCTGCTATGATTAAATGCAACAAGCTCGAAACTTTGCTTTTACATATTTTCGGGAAAAGAGATTGTCTAACTACTTACGCATATAAGATAATCAATGGTATCAGGATCATCTTCGAATATGAGTGTAGGGTATACTCCATGCCTCTTGTTGGGAGTGGAACGGCTTTTCGGACAGTGTAAAAAATCTCGGGTTACTCTTAAGAAATCCTTTATCCCCTATTTCTGTTAAAGGCAAGGGATATTCGCAAGAAAAGTTCTTTCAGGACAGAGTCTACAGAACGTCTCTGAAGGATGCCACGGAGATTATGCTAAAAAATTCATCATTGCATATATCAGTAAAGGAAGTTCTAGTGGGGGTTCTCTTAGACTTAAAGAATTCAGTCACATGAGAAGTGGTGACTTAAGTCAAGAAGAAATAAAAATTAGGAGATGCAATCATCATCAGTTTTGTATATGCATCCAAAATCAGAAATTGGCACAAACGAACGAGGCCGACCTTTTAGTGAAAATAATTTAAAAAAGCAAATACAAATTCGAAAAAAATCAAGTAATAACTTACTTAAAAATAAAAAAAAAATAGAGAATACATTATGAAATTAAAAATTTTGAAAATTAAAATTTTTTTATTTTTTTAAATGTTTCATGAATTTTTTTCTTACGCGATGTCGTTAAGGCGAGTTCAGGATCCATGTTTTGTGTCGTATCCGATGAATTTTGCTCCTTCTTAAGCTAAAGCCTTCTTGCCTAAGAAGTCGCAAGAGGATCTTTAAGATCTTCATGGACTATCCGATGACAAGTGCCGCGTATGGGAGGTTACCAGAGCAGATTTTTATTAAGTACTTTGACATTATGTTATATTATGGGAGACTGGCCAAGAAGCTCAGGTATTGTTCACTAATGGCTCGAATCAAGAGAACAAGGATCTGGGGATCTTAAGACACTAGTTTCTGCATGCTCAATTCATCTTTCAGGCGGAAATTATCACCATTTATGTGTAAGCGTTTTCACGGAGGGGCATATGAGGTGTCATTTAGACTTGTCTTTGAATGGGTTCATACTTACAATCGACTTGGTAATGACAACTTTGTTCATAAGACGGATAAGGGTACGAAAGGGTCGTGATTAATAAGGTTTCAAGGCGACTCTTGTTTTATGACAGACGGATTTAAGGAACTTCAAGTGGTACTTTTTTAGATATTGTAATCTTAGGTATTAGCGGTATAAAAAGAACACTAATGTTTATAGGTCTTGTGAGCTGGGTACATAATCGTCTGAACCCAGTTGGAAATGTTTTGCTAACTCTTAATTTATAAGACATCTTTATTATTATTCTAATTTTTAATTTTGGATTTATGTCTGAAAATTTTTCAATTTACAAATAATCTTAAGTGATGTCTTAAAATTTTCTTTTTGGCTTTTTAAAAGAAGTTTATACAAAAAAAATATCTTCAAATCGGAATTAATAGCCTGTTCCTCGATCTCGAACGAAAAACTAGTCGAACGATAGCAAGTCACTCGAATTCGAGTCAATTTGGGTTTCTCTATTTCGAAAGGCTTCGATCGACTTGACTTACGTGTGTCAATTTTAGTTTCTTACGCATTTACAAATCACAGAGATGCCAGATCATATATTTTGAGCATTTGTTAAAATTTTCTTTAAAAGTAGCAAAAATACTACTAAACTGCTTAAAGACAAAAACAACCCTGTTTAACAGTGATCAGCTGTATATGACAAATGAAATAAAAAAAAAATAACAATAAACAAATCAATTTTTATTTGGAAAATATGTTTATTTGTGAAAATTTTTGTTATCGATTGGTTGTGGGTGAAATTGTTGTTTGAAGAGCTTTTCTGTTGCCTGTTGTCTGTTCGGTGCGGTCACTGCTAAAGTCCTTGTAAAAAAAAAGATGTAAAATAAAAAATGTAAATATGAGTTTCTTGGGCAAACGTAAGCCACAAACAACACACACATACCTTTTCCACTCAGCAACAGCGTAATAGGGGGTGAAACGGAGTTTAGTTTTCTGGTCAAATTTTCCTCCTCTGCGGAAAATTTGTTTGCTCCGAACACCAGAGTCTTTCTGGCAAAATCAGGCCTTTCTTCCATATAAAATACAAGCGTCTTCGGATGGTCCATTGTTGATTTTTTTTAACTAAAATTTAAAATTTTAATAAACTATAAATATTTGTTTTATTTTCTACTTACTTTTTGTTATCCATTGCTTTTTTACTTCATTTTGCTTTTAAAAATATCAAATATATATTTACTCGACAAAAAAATAGCAAGTGACTGATTTTGACATTTGCGTTCGAGCTGTTCGAAATAGAGAAACCAAATTTTGTATGAAAACAGTTACGTTTTCGTTCGACTTGTCGTTCGAGTCATCGTTCGCATAGAAATAGAGTTAGTGGAACCCAAATCAGTTTTCTTTCGACTAGAAAGCGAACGAACGTGTTCTTTCGAAATAGAGGAACAGGCTATAAATATTTTTCTGCTGGGAAAACTTTCCATATCTGAAGGTTCAGTTTCAGACAAACAGAACCTAAAGGTTATTCTAAGAAAAAGTTTTCAAAGTCTGAAAGAAAAAAAAATGTGCTGACAACCGGTAATAGAATTTTTTGGTTGGTGCAACAGAAAACCAATTGAGCCAGTAATAAATTTGACTATGACAAAAGAATTTCGGTAGTCACAACAAAAATGTTTAATGGTTGTTGATACAAATAACAACCTTGTGTCACGATATCTAAAACATACAAATGCTCTCATTATTCTTCTCCTTCATTCGAATAAAATGTGTACTGAAACTGTCGCCTTTATTATTCTTTTAATTTATCATCAATTAATTTAATTTTATTTTCTTGGTACTGCAACTGCTTTGTTTATTTACTTGAACTTTGTTCATGTTTTCTTGCCATAATAAATAATTAAATTTCATAATTAATTTATGTTATTATTATGCCCTTTTAGTATAGTGATGTGGTTTTAAATCATATTTTCATTCTATTTGTTGCAAATCAAAATATAAATCTGGGCAGCAGGTAGTGGAATGACAAATTATATTTACGTTATTTCACTTTAAAATTTTAGCTTATTTCAAAGTTGTAACAATGTAAAATAAAAGTTATATATTAAAATATTTAGTATTGTTAGTTAGTTATTAGGTGTTGAAATTCCTTTTCAAGTTTCCAAAAGTTTTGTTTTCAAATTTATGTGTTAACTTTATAAAACTTTTGTTTGAATAATAAATATGTTAGGTACTTAGGGAAAAATCATAGATAAACAAATTTTTACTTTTTTTATATTTTCATATTCGAATTGTCATTTTAATTCTAATAAACATTTTTCAAAATTAACTATAAATCTTATTAAAATAAATATGATTTCAATTAAAATAAAGTTTTTTGTAGTTAAATTAATATTTCAACATATGGGTATTTCCACAGAAAGGTCAACCACTACCAAAAAATTAAAGTTGAAAAAAAAGACTTTTCTGAGAAAATTTAGTTGGTTAATGCATTAGATTTTAAGAATATACCTAATTAAATACATATTACCATTTGTAATTTAAGAAAAGTGGTCTGCAAAGAGCAGCTTTGCTTTTTTTGGTTTTAGCGTTTTTAATTGACATTTTTCCTTGAGTTATTTCTAAGTGTTACATATCATGTCGATTGCACTCTTCTTATAGACTAAATATACCAACAATAAATATTAATATTTAAAAATATTTAAAAACACCACAGTAGAGATCAAGCAAACTCCGAATAACGGTATAATTCAAAGATTCTTTGTACTACATTCTTCTATCCCGTTCGCGACCGAAAATAATCATTTGTGTTTAGTTCTCCGTGAACGTTGATCGGAATAGTTTGATATTTACAATTCAAAACAAAATAACCGAGATCATTTAAAAAAACCAAACCTAAAACATTTTGATCCATAAATATTTTTTTTATTGATTTTTAAAGTGTGTCCCGTTCGTGATCGTAAGTGTTAAATTTTTCAAAAAATAATACATATTGTGATAAAAATAAAATTTGTTAGTGCAGATGGAGAGTCGTTGTGGAGGTAAAGAATTTGCCCAAAAGAAATACATGGAAGGAATAAAAAACAATCCCATTAAGAAGAAGAAGTACGGCAGAAAGAATGAAAAAACATCGCTCAAAGCTCAAACAATTGGCGAGTAATAATAAGAAAGTGCTTAACAGCTTACGTCAAAAGGAGCGTGTAAAGAAACAAAAAATGCGCATACGTATAGCAAATGAAAGAAAGGAGAAAAACATTACTTTAGAGCCATATAACAGCAAACAGCCTTTGGAAAAGCGTTAAAGAAGGCCGAAATGGCGTTGCCGAAGGAAGCTGCAAAAAGAACGAAAATTGTACAAGCGTTATTTGCAAAGTATGATCAGGCAGCTATTTTTGAGAAACCTGTAATAGAAAATTCTCAAGTAATAAATGAAGTACAGAACTTTTTTGTTTCTAATGACATTAGCGTTCAATCTGCTGGTAAAAAAGATACTCTGATCGTAGATGGAGAAATTATTGCGAAGAGATTTATGTTATTAACAGTGGCCGAAACATATGAAATTTATAAAAATGAATGTACCAGTGAACCTGTCAGTAAGTCTTTCTTTTACAGTTGTCGGCCCAGACATGTTCAGCTAAGTAGCAAAATGCCACATAATATGTGTGTTTGCATTTACCACGCCAACTTTGCGTTTTTATTGGATGGCTGGTTTAAAATTGTTAAATCTTTTTCTGGTGGTCATCAACATTTTCTAAAATCAGTTTGTTGCAATATTGAAAATAAAAATTGTATGTCGAACCGTTGTGGAAGATGTGTAACCGATTTAAAAAGTGAATTGTTGCCCCTTGCCTATTTAAATAAAATGGATGAAGAAATACAATGGAAGCATTGGAGAAAAGTTAACGACAGAATAACATTAACGAACACTGTTGGTCCATTTTCAGATTTGATTAATGAATTAGAAGTGCAGTTACCTAAGTTTAAGGAACATTTCTTTGTTAAGAGAGTTCAACAGAATCACTTTGACACCACAAAGAATAATTTAAAAGAAAATGAGCTGGTATTACAATTAGATTTTGCCGAAAACTATCGGATTTTATTCCAAAATGAGATACAAAGCTCACACTTTAACTACAAGCAAGTATCAATTTTTACTTGCGTAGCATGGACTGTTAATAAAACTCAATCATTTGCTATTATAAGTAATAGTTTAAAACACAGCAAAATTGATGTCTATATTTTCTTGACAAAAATACTCGAGGAACTAAAACAAAAACACGGATATTTTAACAAAATATTTATATTTTCTGACGGCAGTAGTTGCCAGTTTAAAAACAAATTTATAATTTATAGTTTAATGGACTTTAAAATAAGATTTGGATGCGAAGATATTGAATGGAATTTTTTTGCAACATCGCACGGAAAAGGTGCAGTCGATGGCGTTGGAGCCGTAATTAAGCGGAAAATTTGGCAGCTCACAAAAACTAAAAATATTTGCCTTAAAGATGCATCGGATTTTTATCAGTGTGCAAAGCAAACCGTTAAAGGAATCATTATTTTATACGTAGATGAAAATGAAATTGATAAGGCTTCTTTATTGTCAGATAAATGGAATAATTTACCAAATATAACCGGTATACGAAAACTTCGTTGGTTTTCTTGCAACGCAAACTTAGATATCCATGGTGCTGAAACTGTAATATCTTTTAAAATTAAAATAAAATAATAATTCTTTTATTTTTGTTATCATTGGAATATATCTTGTTTTATTTAATTTTTATACTTATAAATAAAAAATTTTAAACCTAAAAAATGCCTTTGGAATCATTGTCCCGTTCGCGATGTCCCGTTCGCGATTCTAAAAAAAATATTAAAAAAAATAATAATAAGGATAATAAAAAAAAATAAAATCTTTATATCTCTGCTTTAGTTAAAAAATAATCTCCATTTAATAAACTGACGAAATTCGCAGAGTTTTAAACAAAACCACACACCGAAAAAAATGACTTACATTTTTTGTCCCGTTCGCGATCGCAAGTTTATCCAAAATATTTGGAGAACGTTCATATTTTATGTTTGATTTTATTCACATTTTTAGCTTTAATAACAATTTAATTTATTTTTTAATTTCATATTTATTTTCAGAATTTACTAGAAATCAATATATCATGGTGTCATTTAATAACAGAAAATGGTGTTGAAGCTTTAGCACGTGGTTGTGTTTATTTGCGAAAATTCTGCAGTAAAGGTTGTAAGCAGGTGAATGACAATGCCATCTCATGTTTGGCTAAATATTGTCCCAATTTAATGGTGCTCAATTTACACAGCTGTGAGGTAAGATCATTATTAAGTTCTCCAAAGTAAAACTAGTTTTATAGATAACCCCCGATTTAAGTTGTCAAAACGAAACTGAACTTTACTTAAATCGCTGTTAAAAAGTGTAACTTATAAAAATGTATGTAACTCGAAGTTTTTACCGTGTAATTTAATTACGGGCGTTACTTTTAATAGGTATTTTTGGGTAAAGTCTGGTAAAATGAGAGAAGCAAAAAATTCTCTCACAAATACATACAAATTACCAAAATACTGGGAACGCACAACATGACATTTCATATCCAAAAATAAAGGTCAAAAAATTCTTGATTGTAAATTTTTTTTCACAAATACAAAACAGCTGATTTATTAGTTTTACCATTTTACCCAAACAAAAAGTACAAGTAAGTTCTGGTAAAAAGAGAAACATAATCATTCTCTCATGAACGCTCTTATTTACCCAATTTTTGTTACAAGATACGCTTTTTTGTAATATTGGGTTTCCGTGGGCATCCGCGGGAACATACGTCGAACACACCTAATATCGAAATGACATAAAGGAATTATTGCCCAAAACGAGGGCTAATTTTATATTAACTTTAGATCTGTACGACTTTGTTTTGAAAAAATAAAGCTTTCATATCTTTTGATTCTAAGAACTTGTTCTTATAGAAATCACCCAGTTTTTTCAATTGTTTCCCGCAATTAAATTTGATGTATTTTAAACATAATTTTTTGCCATTTTTATTTGTTTATGATTTTTGACTTATGGCTTAAATAGGTCTTAACGGGATTTTTCACTGCAGTTTTATTTATTGGCGTAGTCATTCAAACAACAATAAGCTTCGTCGCTGAACAACATTTTTTTGTGTCCTCAATCATTCACGATGAAATGGTAAACTAAACTAAACAGCTATCAATATGGCTGACTCTGAAAACAGTGCTGCCAACTTAAAGTTTCATACCTTTAAATTTAAAAACATCAATACAAATTTTTACCCCTAAAAGTATTTTAGAAATTTGCAATTATTATACTAAACTATTAACAGAACAAATAATCATAATACTAATATGTATATATTTTTTTTTTCTAACTTTTTCTATTATTTCAGTCTATAACTGATTCATCAATACGACAAATAGCTAGTAATTGTCACAATTTACAAAAACTTTGTGTATCCAAATGTGCCGAACTGACCGATCTCTCATTGATGGCACTCTCGCAAAATAATCCTTATTTAAATACTTTAGAAGTGTCGGGTTGCCGCAACTTTACCGATTTAGGTTTTCAGGCTTTGGGTAAAAATTGTAAATATTTGGAACGTATGGACTTGGAAGAATGCAATCAGATAACGGATTTAACATTAGCTCATTTGGCCACTGGTTGTCCAAGCTTAGAAAAATTGGTAATTTTTATTTTGAAATATTTATTTCTGCACAAAACTTTTATTTAAATCTTGCTTTTTTGTATTTTCCAGTTTTTATCACATTGCGAACTGATAACGGATGATGGTATACGCCAACTGGCAGCTGGTAGTTGTGCCGCTGAAAGTTTATCCGTCCTCGAATTGGATAATTGTCCATTAATCACTGATCGTACATTAGAGCATTTAGTTTCTTGTCATAATTTACAAAGAATTGAGCTATTTGACTGCCAATTAATAACCAGAGCAGCAATACGCAAATTAAAGGTAATTTTTAAAGAGAATTGAATTTCAATAAAACTATTTGAAAAACGTTTTAAGAGATTAAAAAAAAATAATAATAACTTCTAAAAACTTTTTCTAGTAATAGATTGTTATGATTTTCGTTTACAATTATTTTGAAAATTAATTAAAATGTGTTTCTCTTTTTTCCCCCCCCAGCAACATTTACCAAATATAAAAGTTCATGCGTACTTTGCCCCAGTTACACCGCCACCAGTTACAACTGGACAACGACCACGTTATTGTCGATGTTGTGAAATTTTGTGAGATTCGGCCATTGGCTTTGCCCGTAAATTACTGTGCAAAGGCCCCACTGACTGATGTTTGTGTATATTTGCGAGCATAGTATTGATTATCATAGCATCGCTTTTGTTATTGTATGTTATTACGGCAATCTATAAATTTACTCTTTGAGTTTTAATATATCAGGATGACAGCGACGACGATGACGACAAAGAAGAAGAAAGATCAACAAGAATTTTAATTGAAAAAAAAGAAGAAAAATTCTAAATTTAAATTTTAACTTTGAAACAAACAAAAAAAACCCCATTTAAATTATTTTATGTTTTTTTTACGATACGAAAATTTTTAATATTAATTAATTTTAGTTTTTTTGTAGTAACCCATTAATAACAAAAACATTGAATATTACTTTTTAATTTATATACAATAATATATATAACAAATTTTTAATAATTTACAACTTCTTTTTGTTGTATTTAGTTTTTTATACATGTAAATGTTTTCTTTTTTTTCCCCCTTCATTCATTTTCTTGTTTCTTAATTAATTCTTATCACTTGATTCCATTAAATATTTCAATATATATTTTTTTTTAGTATTTTTCATAAAAATCATTTAAAATATTTTATATCGGAATCGTTTATATCGGTTTTTTGTGTATTTTATTTTATTTAATACTTACTCTTCTAACAACGAATTAGATATTTTTTTTTTCAATTCTAAAATCATTTTTTTTTTTTTAATTTTAGAAAGTTTATTTGAGTTCATATGTATAAATTTTTAATATATTAAAGAACGTTTAATATTAATATAACAATTTGAAGCATTTAAAAAGAGTTTTTTAATGGTCTTCTTTTTGCCGAAAGAATTTGTGTTATGACTTCAAAATTCAATAATATTTAAAGACCAAAATATTTTTTTTTATCTCAAAATTCTTGGAAAAATTTATCAAAAACAAAATCTCTTAATTATCAAGTGCTAATATGTTAAAGTACAAAATAATATGAAAACTTGTGAGACAGAAAATGTTATAATTGAGCCATCACACACGAGAAGAATTGTGCTGGGATAACATGTCAGCTTGTAGGCAAGCGAGGCAAAGATAATGGTTTTTTGTTGGCGTAAAGTTTCAACCAGCTTCTAACCCGCATTAGCAGCACAAAACCAATACATGGTTATTTTTTAAAAACACAAACACAAAAAAGTTTTGTATACGTATACATTTTTTGCCAGATGGATATAATTCCCATGTGTTACGAAAAGAAGAAAAATTGTGCGCTTATATAAGTCTCGTGTGTGATGGCTCATTGAGCAAAAAAAAAAATTGTTCACATAGTTTGTGAGAGAGGAAATGCTTTAATTGAGAAATACATTGCTTTGAGGTGAAAACAAATTTTGATTTTCATAAAATATTATTCATCTTGGAGCTTTTGGTGGAAAATTACAAAATTTTTGATTCACTTGATGTTACCATGCAATGATACTAAAATAGAATAATTTGTAAAATTAAAAGCAAGTGTCATCACCAGAGAAAACGAAACAAAAAAGTAAAATTCAATGTATTTAAATCTAAAAAAAATAATATTTATTAAGTCAAGTAAAAAAGTTAGGCGAAGAAAGCGAAAATGGAAGCAAATTAAATTTATCTGGTCATCTCTATTTCAACCATAACTTTTGAACCACCAGACCGACTTTCCTTATTTTAAATACAAATCTGCAGGAAAGGATGCCTAAAAATATAGACAAAAATACGCAAACCCTTTACATCGTTTTCATATGGTCATCTTCATATTTTGTTTGGTTTCGAGCACCAAAAGCAAATGCCCCGCAAAAAGTAAGTATTGGATTTAATCTTTCAAACAAAACTATTTTAAAACATCGAATGATTAATGAGAATTTCAATTTGGTTTCGTATCCATTACAAATAGAACTTATATGACCTCAAAATTACCAAAATAGATTTTTTTTGTATTTTTTACAAATTTTTTGAATCGAATATTTACAAAATCTTAAAATAAAATATTAAACCCATTTGAGGAGGCACATACCTGCTGCAGTACTTTTCCTATTACAATTGATTAAACTGAGGTCCATTGGTGACAACGATTTTTCTATGTAGCAGTATTTTGGCAAGACACACGAGGGTCATCCCAGATGTTTTTGCAAAATGATATTTCTACGCGTAAATTTAACAACAAATAATTTTTATTGTATGTGCATGTTGTTATTATTTATTAAAATTATCTTTTTCAAAATAAATTTATGTCAAACAGTTTTTTTTTGTTGAATTTTAAACAAAGCGCAAAAAAAAAATTAATTTATTGCTTGAGGCAGCAGGAGTGTTTTGCATGACTTTGTTTATCTCTATCTCTAAGAACATTTCTGGTTTCCAGAATTGAAAGGTATTCGATTTTACATCCGTCTGAAAACAGATGTTGTGCGGGCATCTCTAGGGTTTGGGATATTGTACACAAATCTTAAATCAACATTTTTACTAAAAAAAACGATAAGTGCCCGTTGGATTCCACATATTTATATTAAAAGATTTTCAAATTTCAAGTCGATTGAAGCAAAGGAAAAAATCCTTGAAAAATTTCAAACTTGGATTTATTATTAACATGAACCAGAAACTAAGCAATAGTCAACAGTGTGGGTATTTCAAAATGAACCAAGTCCAACGAAAACGATCGCGTTTTTTTTTTAGTATAACTACTGGTCATGTTGCCACCAATTCTTGAAAGATTTAAAACACTATCAAGCAAATCGGTATGCAACCATTCTTTTGCCAGAAATCATAGGCGAAATAAGAAAAAATTAACCCAAATCGTCATATCATACTTCATCACGACAATGATAGTAATCATAAGGCTGCTTTAAGAATTAATTATTTAAATCAAGAAAATATTGAAATTATAATCCATTCTCCATACTGTCCAGACCTGGCACTCAATTTTTTTTTTGTTACCTTTTTATCAAAAATTAATTCCGCGAAATACGAGTGAAACATATTATTTGAAAACTGGGGTGTCAGTATGCGAACGTGTGCAGATCATAATGGCATGTATTTTGAGTAAATATAAGCCAAAAAAAAGTTATAAATTGTTCTATTTCTATCGTTTTGCAAAAATTTTCATTATGGCCCTCGTATAACTTTTCCCTGTAGTGTGTGAAAGCTGCCTTTAAACCCACATATCCCTAAATATTTTTAATATCTAAAATTTTAAAGCTTCTATAGGCATTCGACATGATATGGCTTTATATCGTTTTTTTGGGCACCAAAATACTTTTGGGTTTCTAATTGTAGCACAAAAAGTACTATAGTACCAACTTTATCATCCCCGCAAAAGTTACTTTCTATCAAAACATCAAAAGGGCAACATTAAGAAATAGTACCAATGATTTAAAGAAGTACCATAATACTTGTAAAGCCGTAACAGTACCACACATTGTTTTATAATAAAATAAATCCAGTTTCTTTGTTACAACTAATATACAAAATTCGATGTTAAAACATTATGGAGGTAAAAATAAATAATTTTGACATAAACTTTTTTAAGTGTAAAAACAATTTTTGTTGAAAAAAAATGTTTAAGGTGAAAAAATTATATGGTGAAAATATTTTTCGTGATGAAAAAAATTTGAGGTGAATATAAAATATAATTTAGTATCTGGTAAAAAAAATATGACAAAATATTCACCAGACGCTACTTTAAAATTGTACTCAACTACAGCAAACTTTAGAGGCAATTGCAGATTTTCACTCACAACTTTTAAACGCTGGGCCGATATTGCTTATTTGCGTGTTCGCGTCGTGCCAAAATGTGCTGTTTTTAAAAAGATTTCTCAATAAATTGCCTTAAATCTTTTGTGTTCAAAATTAATAATTATATATTTGAAATGAAATTCTAATTTGTGTAGGCAAGTAATTTAAACCAAATATAAATTGTTCAACTAAAACAACTCAAATTACTTTTAAATTATATTTTTGAAATTCTTTTTTATTTTTTATTTTAATAATACAACAAATACATTGATAATGATTAATAATGAATATATATTTATGATATATTTGGACCTAGAGTTAACTGAATAAAAAAAAATAAGAAAAAATATTAAAAAAAAAAATAAATAATAACTAAAGATTATAATGATTAAACACGATTATTATAACTTAGTTGTAGAATGTGTGATACAAAAAAAAAAATAAATAAAATTAAACAAAAAAAAAAAAGATAAATGCTTTTAATGAACAAAAACTCATTTTTAAACTACAAAAAAAAAATACATTAAAAATACACTAATACACTGATTAACAGGAAAATAATATTAAATTTCGTATTTTAGTCAAAAACAAACAGAAAATCTATATTATATTTTAGTCATTTAAAAAATTTCAAGAAAGGAAAAAGATCTATTTAAAAAGAAGAAGAAGAAAAATATATGTAATATTTTATGCGTAGCATTGTAAATTATTTGGAAAGTATATTAAAAAAATAATAATAAAATAAAAACGTATATTTTTTAAAATTTAAGAAAAAAGAAATAAACAAAAGATACAAAGGATTAAGAAAGGAACAAAATAAGGATTCAAAAGAGATATAGAGAGAAAATTTGGAATTTTATTTGAGATATTAATTGTGTCATGGTAAATGTTAAGTAAATTCTAGATTTTTGTAATAAACTGTTAATTTTTTTTTTAATATCTGTCTCCAAATTCAACGACTTTTTAGCTGTAAAAAACTTGTAATGGTTTTTTATGGAAAATTTCTTAGAATTCAATTTAATAAAAACATTTTGTTTATAAAATTTTGATAACTTTTCATTTAAAAAGCCCAAATTGGCTTTTTCTGTTTTAAAATATATTTCTTTTTTTTTAAAAAAATTCTAAGATTTTAAAAAATCTTAAATATTAACAAATTTATCATTTAGAAAAATTCTGAGAAATACTTTAAGGTATTTGTAAGAATTTTAAATCTCTATATTATTATAGGACAATTTTTTCAACCAAAAAAAATATTTTACTTAAAAATGTCCTATATCTCCTTTATATAATTTTTTTTTGAAATCCTTGCTGTAAAAAGTTTACAAAAACAATATAGCAGTCAGTAAATGAAGGCAACAATATGTGTGTATATACAAAAGATAATTAAAATATGACAAGTTCTCTTTTTTTAATGCATTCAAACCGAAAACAAACATAATAAAAACCCTATATTATATTATGTATTTAAATTACGAAATGAAAAACCGAAAACGTATATGTTTCAAAAAAAAAACTACTATAAAATATTAATGAAATAAGTCTCAAAATTAGAGACTTCAATAAAACAAGGAAAATGTGCTACTAAAAAATTATTAAAATGTTGTTTTATTTTAAGTTGGTAATACCAACTGATTAATAAGTCCCCACTCTAATTATTTCAATATTAATATTTCTGAAGCTTAAAAGTATGCTTGAATAGAAATACACAATGTCAAAATATTAAGTACGATTGAATCTAATTACATCTGGTGATAAATCTTATGATTAATGATAAAATATGGAAAATGCAATACATGTTATGGCCACATCACAGATATAGTTCGAGAAGATCTGATTTTTATGGCCTGATATGAGTAAATCTGGTTACATAGAAACAAATTTGAAGCCAGATCTGAAAATATATATTAAATTTCGTATTGTCTTTGCCCAGATTTAGTATCAGATCTTGATTTGAGCCGTTTTTAAATTTTGTTTATTTTTTTTTTTTTAAATTTTAATTTAATGTTTTTGTTTTATCAATATAAATTCTGATAAAACTGGATCTGATTATATGTGGTGCCTTAGATAAGAGACTTGGTCAGATCAGATCTTTTTACACGGAAAGTCAGAAAAATCCATATTAAACAATAATGCCCTTCGATTTAAACCTAAATTTACCATAAATCTGGTATATTAGAGTTCAAGAAATATTTCGTACCCGACCCTTTTGGGTTGCAGAATGTGCCGTCATGAATGATGTAAAACCCTTAAAATTTTATTATAAACTTTCCGTCATAATCCCAATAGTGGAAATGGGGGTTATGACCGTTTTCAAAACGTCAATTACACCAATAGGTATTATGACCATTTCCAACAAACAAAACGTACCGTTTACATACCATTTTCGGTCCGTATACGGGCCAGAAAACGGATTTTAAGGAACATCGAAACTGAACCGTTCAAAAATCCTTGTTGGATAAAAAACGGAGTGCACAAATTGTGTCCATTTACAATGTACCATAAACGGAACGTAAATGATAAAACGGAGCAGTCAAAAACATATCAAATTTAAAAATATTTACCTCTATTTTTGTTTTATATTTGTCATTATTTTTATGTCTTACGCTATTGCGAATAATTTTTTTGCCACAATACATATTTTTGTTAAAACAATGGTTAAGCTTTATTTTTTTCAAATAATTTAAGTATTTTTATTTTGATAAAACTATGTGAAGTCCGTATTTAACGGTACAGAAACGGATACACCAAAAAGGAGTTATAAAATGTATTGTATTCGAAAATCCGATTATATGGTCTGATAATGTTCCGTATACGTACACGCTTTGACGCATACGTATATTACGGTCCGTAAAAGCCGGATTCATGATTTCGTACATGTCGGAGAGTCCGTAAAAATGTTTATTGGGATTACTACTCGACAGTTGTGTAGTTATCATAAGTTGTTGTTCTTAATTCTAATTACAGTTGGATTTCTTTGAAAAAATACAAAACAACTATTATCACAGTTATTGAAAAAAAAAACAACTAACAAAAAATTCTGTATTCATCGTATTTTTAATATTATTAACAACCACCAAAACAATATTTTTGCAGTAAGCAGCAATTTTTTTACAGTTATTTTAAAAATAAAAAATTTTTTAAGTTTTTTAAAATTCTTTTAAGTTTATTCGTAGGAATATTGTGGAGATTCTTATTCTGGCCTTTATGTCTATTTTCTATGGGGATTACCACAGCGTACCCTGTGGGGATTACGCTTCTAGTTAATACCTTAATTAAGTTAAAAGTTTCAAGACTATTTAAATTAAATTTTATATTTTATTTGTGTTTTTACTATATTCTCTGCAGTATTTATGCATAATTATCCCAACATTTTAATTATTTATATTGAGAGATTGAAAGGATTGAAAAGTCTTTAGAAATAGACTAAAATATTTTAATTTTAAAAACAATCTTGACAAATTGAAATTTTATTTTTAAATAAGTATATATTAAATTGCATATTAGTATTTGTAAATTTAAAAGTGCATTAATTTGCTCCCTTATTTTTGCAACTGTGTTGTGTATCTTATTCTCTCTCAACAATTTGCAGTTGGAAAATGAATTTATTGTCGTGTGGTTCGATTTTATCAATTGTCTAATTAAAAATATAAAATAATTAATAAAAACAATGAAAAAATAATAGTTATTAAAAATATTTGATAAACAGCAGCAAAATGCTTTGAGATTAATGAAAAGAAATAAAAAAACAAGTATTGTTTCTGCAGACAGAAGAATATAATTTTTCACAATTGTGTTTGGTTTGTGTATGTGTGTGAGATTATGCAAAGTATTTTTTATCGTTTTGTTGTTCGTGTTTATTATTGTTATTATTTAATTTTTCATTAACAACTAATTTAGAAACAATTTATTAAAAAAAAAATACCTTGAAAATTAATGAATTAATGCATATTTAGCAAAACGAAAATTTCAAAAGTGTGTTGGCAAAAAATCGATGTTCATATGTTGTACATTTGTTGTTGGCAGAAAAAATGGAAAACAGCTGTGACGACAACAGCTGAGCTTGGACGTTTGTGAGTGTGTGTATTTGGGTAGATATATCAGTGATGGCATTTATATTTCGTGTCAGAATCTTCCATTAAAATTTAACAATTCATATTTTGTAAAAATATGTTAGTAACTTGCCGTATGGATTTTTTTAATAATTTTAGAATCTACTTTACAATTTATCAGATTTTGCATTAAATTTCCTTGTTTGATTTTTCTATTAAATACCCCCCATATTCTTAAAAATCTTAAAAACATTTCTATGGACTTTGGAGATTATAAAAAAGAGCCAAAATTAAATTTAATGTGCCAGCGTGTCAAAAAATGGCACTAATGTTGCAGTTCTACCAACAGTGCCGTATAGTATAAAAAGTGCAGCACGTTTTCCTCTCTTGCATATTTGTGTTCTCTAGTGTTGCCAAGTTCGGGCGTTTCCTTCCAAGAATTGGGGGTTATGTAGTTTAGGGTGTAACAATTTGTTAGAGAAAAATATGAGGGTAAAAACATTGTTTTAGGGGAAATTTCAAAGAAAATATAAACCCGTTTGTTGGCTTTGTGTGAAATAAAATTAAGTTGTGCACTAAATTCCTGAAATTGACATTTTTATTTACGAATATTTCTTTAATTTTTAATGATTTTTTGTTAAACTAAAATTTAAAACTAGACTTAAAACAAGTAAAAAAGGGCTAAATTCGGCTGTGCCGAATCTTTGAATACCCTCCACCAAAGGGGATGAAGATGATATACGTATATACTAAATTTTGCATGAACTGTAATATGAATATGTTTTGTCAATTTATGTAACGAACTTTTATTATTTAGTTTTAGCAATGTTATTTACAGAGGTCTGCTCTGTTAGCGACTTTAACATTGTTCATTTTTACGTTAACTTAGTTATCATAGTATGTTAGACAATAAATGTAATCGAACAATAAGAAGACTTAATAACATTTTTACTTACTTAACAGAAAAAAAAATAGATACAGAAAAATTGTACAAATTTGTTTGGAAAATTTAGAGGTACCTTCACATTTTCACTCATAACTTTTGAACCGCTTGACCGATTTTGCTCATTTTAAATACCAAACTGCTCGGAGGATGTTCAATAATCTGGGTAAAAATAGGCACCCCCGCTTGCGTCTTCGCGTCGTGATCGTGATTTCAACAGACAGACAGACGGACATCGCTAAATCGACTTAAAATTGCATAAGGATCACGAATATATATACTTTATGGGGTCTTAAACCTATATTTCGACATATTACAAATGGAATGACAAACTGATATATACCCTCACCATATATGGTGGAGGCTATAAAAAACGGTTGGAAAACTATTTAGGATAATCATGAGGTTTATCGTTATTATGTATTCATATTGTTGTGTCTTTTTTTAACTCATTAGATTAAATTAGTTAATTTTTCACGTTACGGAATTTTAAATGGTGACGAATTTTACTAACAAAAATGGCTTAACTGCTTAAAAACTGAATAGAAAAATTTATATAAAAAACATCAAAAATTTTACTTTTATCAAAGTAATATTACCCATAAAAAATTTTTTCCTACAAATTTTTCTGCTCTAAATTTTTCCCCTAACAAATTAATACCCCTAAAATTCTTCCTTATTGACTGAAACCTCTAAAAATCTAGAGGGCAAACCCCTAACTTGGCAATACTGATTTATGCAACAAAATAATCCTTGATATACATAGCATATGAACTTTTATAAAATTGGAGATTCCAATTCGGTTGTCCGGTTTAATATATAAAGTTGTTTTATAATTTGTTAACATTAAATTTTAAAATAATCAACGTTTTAATTAATTTACTATACTGTAAACTTGTACATCATATTCTTACATTCATTTTAATTATTTGTTAAACACACACACACAGAAAAAAATCGATAGTGCAATAAAGAAAAAGGAAACGAACTTGAAAAAATTAAAAAAAAAAACCTTGAAAAATGCAAGAAATATGGCGTACAAATATTTGGGGTAAGTACTAAAATAAGAATTAACCCTCTAACCGACAAACCTGCCTGCAAAACGAGTATACTTAATGGCAGACCTTGAATGAATTAATTCTTTTCAAAATTGAATTAAAATTCAAAATTCAAGGGATGCATTTATTAATTCAAAGAATTAAAAAAAAAATTGACGAATGATTTCCCTGATTTAAACATTAAGCAATAAAATTAAAAAATTCGATCTTATGGGTTGCATTGAAATATAATAAATTCAAATATTAGTCAAGGAATGCATTACCTACTGAAAGAATTATTTTTGAGTACTATTATTTGTGCACTTAAGGAATTATTATTTTCATTTAATTCCCATAATGAATGAACTTTTTCTTTTAATTCTTTAAAGGAATTAAAATTTTCGTTAACTCTGTGAAGAAATCACAGAATTTGGGGTATTCACTTAACAAAATGAAAGTATATAAATGTTTTTCGGCCAATGCATCAAACGAATCGATTGTGTGGCACCCTTCTGGTCGCTCCAAACACAGATCATTACCTTGGCGCCATGGATATTCGGCTTTGGCGCTGATTTGGCTGGTTGGCCGGCTTTACATACGATTTCTTGCTCTTCGGGCTGTCATAATCGATCCATTTTTCATAGCCAGTAATGGTTCGATACAAAATTTATTTATTTTTTTTGGCGTTCAAGTAGCAAATTAAAAATGAAAAATCATCTTTCATCGTCTCGGCTTCAACTTCTTGCTTTTGGATGAATCCTGCAGATGGCAAACATTTTGAAAATGATGCTTGAGTGACTCTTAATGATTTTGTTGTCGAGTTCTTCTTTGACTATGCTCAATACCTCTAATTCATCATCTTCGAACTTTTTTGGCTGACCTGAGCGGTCTTTGTGGTCCGTGTCAAAATCATCGATATTCAGCATAAGCTTCGGTAAGCAACTGATATGCTTCAGCTGTACTTTCCAAAAGTAAAACAAAACTTCCTGCAAATGATGCTTAGTTGCAAAAAAATCGATATTTTCGTTGAGGCGTTGGACTATTACACAGAAGGTTGCGAGTTCGATCCTTAGCGACGGTAACATCCTCCTTCGGCGTTGCCATAGTACTTAACTCCACCGAAGTAAAATAACATAACAGGGCTATGAACTAAAAAGCTTTAACAATTCGGTGAACTCTCCATTACATGGGGCGCAACAACTTTTCTAAAAATTATCATCTCACGCAATTACAGTGTTGCCATATTGAAACCCTTCATCTTTCATCACCTTTCATCTCTTATCTGTCTCCTTTCCAAAAAAACCAACACATTAATTAATAGTAAGAATTTCCCGAGTGTTTCTTCTGTTAAAAAAAAAAAACTTTGTTGTTTACACTATTTCGTTCAATGACTAAGTGAGAATAAATGACATATATTTACCCTCCAAAGTTATTAAAGACACAAACCATGTGTAAAAGATTTTAGTGAAAAAATTATAATTTAGATCCGTTGTGAATATCCCATTTTATTATGAAGAAATGATATTGTGTCTTTCTTATAAAATAAAAAAAATTATTAATTTTAACGACTTTAAGGTTTAAGTGAACTTTTTTCACGGGAGAAACAATTTACTAGTTAAAAATGTAAGTTATTCAGTGAAGTAAAACAAAATATTAAATCTTTTAGGCAATGAAACGAAAAAATTTAATTCTGCAGGGAATTTATTGAAAATTTTAATTATTTCAGTAGGGCGATTCCGTAACTTTTTAACGACTAAATTCGCTAGTTACATTGTCGAAATTCGACAATTAAAAAAAAATGTTAAATTAACTAGATGTGAATGAATACTTTAATGAATGAATTCATTTAATTTTATGTAGAAATAAGAAAAATATGAATTAATTACTTCAAGATAAATCAAATGAATAAAGGATATTCATTTAATTCCTTGAATTTGGTCAGGAAATTCATTCCAAAATATTATTTGGTTTACCAAAAAAAGGAATTAAATGAACCTTCGGAATTAATAATAAATTGTTATTTATTTTGGTCGTACCGTGAATCCATTCCGAGAGATTGGCAGATAAATGAAATAAAATAAACCGAATGCCAGTATAAGTTTTTGTGCAATTTTCAATATCCATCCTGAAAAAATTATTATAAATATTATAAATACTAGAGCAGTGCCAAGCAAAACCACCATGCTACGTTTTTCTCTTACACCAATATGCGCTCACGCATTCAACAAAAATCAATCAGTCTCGCTTGAGCTTTTTAACACCGAACTCACACAACGACTTTAAAATCACGGCTTTTTTAATTCTCCTTTAAAGTAAATTCTAAAAACTTAACACTTTCATACAATGTTTTTGTCCCCATGATTTTACCGTTGATTTATTCGTTTATTCTTCTTTACTTTATTATTTACAACCTGAGGGTCAATTCTCGTTCTGTGATAATGTGAAGTGAAAAAAAACTTTTCATTTTCGTTTTCATAAGCACTTTTCACTCGAACTTTTCACAAATACATAAATTGCGATTCTCGTATGTATTATGAAAAAAATGTTTCATTCGCACTGTACCCATGAAAATTTTGTAACTGTGTTACCCAAAATTTAAAGCAAATGTCAAAACAGAGAAAAACGTAAACAAAAGTGAATTAAGTTCGTAAAATTTATTTTAAATAATTTTATAAAAATATCTGAATTAATTGTATGGATATTGCTCAAAGAATTCCGGATGAATAAAGGTAAGGCAATGATGTTACAAGCATTTAATTGCAGTAAATAATTTATAGGAATTTTTTGAGAGTGCTGAGACGCATACTTCGTGCTGACCACAATCCATTCGAGATGACAACCGACAAGCACTTCATTGATTTATATCGGCTTACTTTAAATGAACTATATTTGGTGCGCGTATGAAGTCTAATGTTACTTAAAGAAAAAAAATTTCATAAAGAATATAAATAAACTATATATAAATATGCCATACTTTTGCCATTTATCACTGTCCTTTTGGGTCCTACTAAAACTGTTAAGGCTAGCCGCTAATTCGTTACACTTTTCGTCTCTAAATTTGGCACCATCTGCAGTTACAAATCTGTAAATATGGGATTAATAAAAGTGTGATTATGGTTATTAAGCTACTTACTTATCGTTTGCAATGTCCACATGCTTTTCTTAATAATTAATTAAATACCCCTTTTGGCTTTCGCTGGCACGCTTTCCTCTTACAATATTCTCTTTTTTTTCACTTATAAATAGTCTGTGTAAACAATTTTTTCATATGAAAATATTTTGACAGTTGTTTGCACTGTTACACAAAACAAGAATCGCCAGTGCTGTGCAATCGTGAAAAAATCTTGTTTCGTTCCACTTTTTTTTTCATATGAAAACGTTTTGATATTTCTTTACATTTTTTCACAGAACGCGAATCAAAAGTACTATGAAAACGTGAAAAAACTTTTCATTTCACCGTTTCACAGAACGAGAATTGACCCTCTGATGTGCGTACGTAATACCAGAGTGCTTTTGTATTGTAGAGCAGGAATGGAAAAGTTGATACAAAATAAATAAAATAAAAAAATGTTGCTCGATAAATTCGTAAGGCAATTTCATAGAAAATGAGCAGCTCAAATTTACAAAATTTTTTGTATAATATAAAAAAATATATATTTTTTAACGTATTTTATTTTATGTAAAAACAAATTTTATGTACGTTTTTTGTTCATTTTTATTTTTAAGTATATCAATTTTATGTAATTTTTTTGTTAAAAAAAATTTAGTACTCTGAGCGTCAAAAAAGTATTTCTGAATTTTTTTTTTTTGATACCGAAAAAATCAAATTTTCCATCCCTGTTGTAGAGCTGTTGACGAATGAATGAAAACAATCACAGAAAACGTGATTTTTTCTCTACCCCGATTGCTTCTCTACACTGTTCGCCTACAAACTCAAACAATCATGATTTTCAAACATGGTGGAAAGTCATCGTGCGAATTGGGTGTAACAAAGAAGTTGTGTGGACGCTTGTTGTTTTATATGCACACAGCGCAGCAATGATTGATAAAGAGTTCGAATTGGAATTCTGGTTTAGCGAAAGTTTTTTCCATTGGTTTATAACAAAAGATTGTTATTTATACCATTATAATCTTATTTTTTGTAATTTTGTAAGAAGTTATTGTGTAAGAGTAACTCTTTTACAGAACTTTATTAAAAAAAGTACGGATATGCACTTAATGCATACAAAAAATTAATACGATAATGATTCATCTGGCAAAAAATTTATATGTATACATAGCTTTGTGTGTGTGTGTTAGTGTTTTTTGTATGCATTTAACACTTCCCAACATACCAAATGACTTGAGAAAAATATTATTATAAGCTTACAAACACAAGCCTTAAACTTCAAAAAGACTTGAGAATATATTGAAAAAGGCTATCGTAACAATTGTAGAAAAATCAAAACGGAACCCTCGTGAAAATATTAAGTGTGTATGATTACTATAAGCTTATTCTTGCAATTGTAAAATAAGCTTACAAAAATAATATATTATTAATAGTTGAAAAAGAGAAATCATAATTATTTTCTTTAATTTAATTTATTTTAATTTTAAAAATAAATAATAATAACTCTTTTTTAATATAAAAAATAATATTCATTTTAAATATAAATAATAATAATTAATTTTAACCATAAATAAAAATAATTAAATTTAATATGCAATTGCACGTTCACTATATAAAATTTATTTATTTATTTTATTTATTAATCATATAATTACAAATTATATGTTAATACCCTAACCGAGCACAGGCAACAAAGGCCTTCGGCTCGTTGTAGCGAAAACAGACCAGAGCTTCTGGTGGGAATTGAACCCACGACCCCCGCACTGATAAGCTAGCACGCTATCCACTTGCCAACCGGGGCGCTCACTATATAAAATTTACAACTAAATGTACACGCAAAACACGTTTGACAAATATAAAGAAAAAGTAATGGCACTTGTTGCATGCATTAAAAGCGTAGAACAAAGACAACAAGACTAGAATGTATTGAAAAATATTTCTATTTCAATCGTCATATTGCGTTGTTGTATGTTGTTCATAAGCACACTTGAGAAAAAGTTATGTATAATAATCTTTTCTCTAGCATTGTTAAATACTGCTTGTGAATTCACATTTTATAAATATTATAATAAGCGAAATTAAGAAAAGCTTTAAACACACTATTAATATAAGTTTATTCTCAAGTTGTATTGCAGTTTGAGTGCTATATGGTATATTGGGTTTAGGGTTTTTAAAAATGTGCATGTATTGGTTTTGTGCTGCTTATGCGGGGTAGAAGCTGGTTGAAACTTTACGCCCCCAAAAAAATCATTCTCTGCTCCCCGCTCGCCTACAAGCTGGCATGTTATGCCAGCATAATTTTTCTCGTATGTTCTAGCTCTTTCAAATTATGTGTTTGCTTTTCTTAAGTAATAAATAGCTATACAAAATCGGTAAAGACAATTTTATAATGTGAAAGAAAAGTTTTTATACAAATAAATGCTTAATTTAATTTGTAATATTTATGTATTGTTTGTTTGATCGATTAGGGTCAATAACATTGTACAAAAAAAAAAACAAAATCAAATCAAATTAAAAGTATAGATAACCAACCTACCTAGCCAATACTTCAAGACGATTACGATGAGATATGTTTGCATGAAATAATATATATTGAATATAATAGAGAAAACAAAAATACAATAAATACTAATTTCAAATTTAAATTAGATAAAATTACAAATTTCACTTTTCTTTTGATGTGGTGAAAAACAGATAAAAGAAAATAAGGAAAATTGTATAATATGGAAAATAAATATATTGGCCATTTCATGGATGATCGACCAAAATTATGAATTGTGTGTTTCTGAGTAATTTTAAACTTGGCAAATAAGGTTCTTTTGGATGAACCACTTTTCGTAAAATTTTTTAAGCCTATTTCTTTTTTTTTTTTGAATATCGAAATTATTTTTTCAGAATATTTTTATGATTATCATAATTTTTTTCTCAATTTTTTTTTACACTCAAAATAAAAAGAACAAGAATTTAGAAAAATTAACTTATTTGGAGGAAAAATTCAAATGAAAATTGATATGAAACGAATGATGACACTTTTTACCAATATTTAATAAAATTTTCTTTAAAATTAAGAAACATATTTTACTTAAATTTTGGTAAAAATTTCTAAATTATAGAGATATTTTAATACTGTTAGTTAGGAAATGTTTTCTTGGTTTTAAGAAAAATTTTATTTTATTTTAGTTCAATAGATATTTTGTTTTTACTAAAAACTAGGACTTAATTCCCTAAAAATAAGAAAATATTTGTAAACATCAAGTTCAATAGCACTTCTTTTAAGTGAAAATTATCCCTAAATTATCGTTAATGAATTGAAATTTGATTAAAAATTTTTCAATAAAAATGAAAATGTTTCTGTGATAAAGGTACACTCACCAAAAAAAGTCTGTAATGGGAACTGAAAATTTTGCTGTTATTACGGGAAATTTTGCTAATTTGAGCCCAGCGGTTTTTTTTTTGCTAATCTTAGCAACACATGTCTGCTGACGTGTAGTACAATGAAATTAGTAGAAAAATTAGTTGCCGCTAAATTTTAGTATACTTTTTGTAAAGTGTAATTAAAAATCTGTTTGCTAAAATCAGCAAAAAAAAGTACTAAATATTAGTACTAAATTTTAAATTTATTTTTTTTTATCGAGCATCAAATTTTTTTCAAAAAATATTTTATACAAAATTAAAAACAAAATCAAAGGCTTAAAAATCTTAAAAATTGTTAAAACATAAACGAATTAAACATTTTGTTTTTATTTGGAAATTTCTGTTTTGAAAAATATTTTAGTTATTTTTTTTTACTTTTAAAGTCAAATTTAAATTGTTTTTAGGGCTGATTTTTAAAACTAAAAAAACTTTAGTGCTAATTTAAGTGGATGTCCTATGTTCAGACATGAGTCGGTATATTCACTTCCGATCCTTTTTTTAATATGTAACATTTTAAGGCAATTTAAGTTTTTAAAATTAGTAAAATTTGTTGCTAATTTTAGCAAATTGGTTTTAAAAAATTTGTAAAATGATTTCTGAAATTAGCAACAAAAATTTGTAAATATTCTGTAAACACTCTGTAATAATCAGTACAAAAAAAAGTAAAATGGGATCGAAAACCGTTTACTAATTTTTCTACTAACTTTTTTTTCTGAGTGTAACCATATATTTTAAATTACCTTACACTTATCGTGTAACTATTTTCCCAATTTAGGAGGACTTCCGCTTTGTGAGGACACTGCTCTTAACTAGCTTTTTGCTATACAATTTTGTCTTAAAATAAAATTGAATTATACTAAATTCATGTATTTAAAATATATATGTATTAAATTTCATTAGCAAAAAGGTAAATGAATTGTGACGTATTCAATTGTGTAGTTAATTAATGGTTCTACTTGAGATAACTACAAAAAGGGGCGCCCTAAGTGACACACGGCATCTATGGCTAAGGAACACTGGGGGTCCTTTGTCTTCTTATATTAACTTATTTAAGGAAATTGTTGCAAAAATACAAAATATCACGGTTACATTTCTTGTTATTATAAAAAAAAATGTTTTAAAAATTTAAAAATATATTTTAAGCTACCTTAAGTTAAATTTTTAATGGATTCTTTAATTTGTTTGCTTTAATAATATTTTTAATTTATAATTTTTTTTTAAATATTCAAAATAAGTTAAAAGTTTTCCAACAAAAAATAAATTTTATCTGAACTAACAAAAAATTTATCTGAACTAACTTGCTTCAAATTTTACCCTAGAAATATTCCATCAGTTTCTAAAATCATATAAATATGTATTATTAAATAGGAAAACATTTATTACGTTTTGTTTTTAATTGCCTAAACTAATTTTTTCAAAACAATTCTTAAAAATTAGAAAGTGGCAGGTTAAAAAACTGAATTAAGAAATGGCTTTCTAAAATTTAGGTAATTTTACTACTCGCGAAAAAAAAATTAACACACATTAAGTTCAAGTACTTTCTCGTTTTAAGTTAGACACATTTTTTAACTAAATGAGAGTAAATTATGTTTTAAATTTTTTTTAATAAAACATAGTTTTATTACTTTTAAGTATGCAAATTTCTTAAAACTGGGATATTTTTCTTAAAAATTGATAAATTTTAATTTAATATATTTATTTTTTTTCCTAAAATCAAGAAATATTACTTAGGAAAAATATGAACTATTTCTGAGTATACAAACTATTTCGTTTTTACCTAAACATACGAATTTTTATTCATTTAAAAAAAATTTCTGAGTTTTAATAAAAATTTAATTAAATTAAGGAAAATTTTAAAAATATTTTAAAGAAAATTTTGGATTAATTTTTAGTTCATGTTCTTTTTATTTTTGAGTGTTGAAAAATTTAAGCGAATAATGATTGTACAGTGGTCATTTATTGCAATTAGGATAAATTCGAATCAAATAAAACTGTAAAAACAGTGCATTCGCATTAATTCCAGAACATGCCCGTATATTTTATGTTTTCGATTCGGAAAAAATCTGATCAAAATCCAAATTTTTTTTAAGACCATACCAATTTAAAATACTTTTACCCGACCCCAACACTCACAATATATTTTCCGTTACCAACTGTAGTTTATTTAAAAAATAATACGCAGAGTTTGTTTTTAAATGAAGAATCAATTGAAGTTCATAGAAATATATTTTTAAAATATTTGAATCAGTCAGTCAAAAAACAAACTATAAAAATAAAAAGACATTCAGTAGGAGTTGATATTTTCTGTTAAATTTAAATTTTATGTTTTCTGTTTCTAAAAATAGAAATTAAAATAGTTCATTTTTGTTTTTTTATTATCAAAATAGTTTATTTAAATACAAAATTATTTCAATAAAAATTACAACAAATTATTCAAATATACATAAAACACACGTAGATGATGTGTGATGATGTGTTTTGTAATTACATGCAAATAAAAAAAACTTTCAATTTGAAAAACAAACCACAAAAATTGTTTTTTTTTTTTCTAACATTTTGTCAGTTAAAAATTTATGGTTATTTTAAACGACTTTCGATTGTTTTTACTACTTTTGTCGATTACTAAACAATGATTGAAAATAAACTACAAAATGGGCTGAATATAATGAAAAATCAGTAGTCCTCCTTTTGATTGTGTTTTCGATTAAGCAACTTCAAATGGAAACTATTTTGGGCTCTCGTAGATATTATATTGAAAAATGTATGGTAACTTGTTCTGTTGTTTTTCAACTTTGAATTTTCCAAAAATAATTTACAATTACAATCTTTAAGGCTTTCTTTACATGCGATAAAAAAAACTGCTAGAAGATAGAACAAAAAAGACCTAAAAAGCTAAAATCATTCACAATGGAGCTTTTAGAGGTGATGGTTTTCTCCAATATCTAGCAGTTCTCTTTCGCGTGTAAATCTGCCTTTATGACTTATAAAAAAAATAATTAACAAAATACATGCAATAAAAATACAAATAACATTCAGTCACTCATTCTTCTCGCAACGAACGTCTTGTGCAAAACCCCAGGTACATTTTAAATATTTTAATTTTTTCTATGAAGTTTAAAAAAAATGTCCTTAATTTGAATAAGGTTTTTGAAATTAGCAAATCTGTTAACATTTTTACAACTTGTATTTTTTTATTATACAATATTCTTATTGATTTGTTTTTATATTATTTAGCATTCACTCAGAAAAAAAAGTAAGTAAAAAAATTTGTAAACGGCTTTCAATCCCACTTTACTATTTTTGTACTGATTTTTAGTAAAAAAATTATTATTTAGCAAATCTTTTTTTACATTTTACAAATTACAGAGGTTTTACAGAATATTTAAAAATTTTTGTTGCTAATTTCAGAAATCATTTTACAAATTTTTTAAAACCGATTTGTTAAAATTAGCAAAAATAAAATACTAATTTTAAAAAAGTAGATATTGAAGAGAATGTTATTTCTAATTAAAACTTACACCTACAAACTTAAATTGCCTTAAAACAAAATGATTAATTCGTGTATGTTTTAACAATTTTTAAGATTTTTGAGCCTTTGATTTTATTTTTAATTTTGTATAAAATATTTTTTGAAAAAATAAATAAAATAAAAAAATTGATGCTCGATAAAAAAATAAATTTTAAATTTTGTACTAATATTCACAATATTTAGTATTTTTTTTTGCTGATTTTAGCAAACTGGTTTTAAACCGGTTTGTTTGATGACTGCTGGGAAGTGTTGTGTCATCTTTCGACTCACATTTGCTCATTTGTGTGACTTAATTTATCTTCAAATAAAATATTCAAATAAAATATTAAGAAATTTAGCTCTTTTTTTCTTTTATTTTGTGGAATATATCGCATTGGATTATACTTAGCACTCGCACCTTACTTACAAGGAAGGTTTTACAATGAGTTCCCTTCGATGTTAATGAATTTTAGATATGCGATAGAGGAGAAGAAAATAAACGACATGTATTTTTAGCGGCAAAAATTGGTGATTTTTCGTTTTTTAAGTTAATTTCTTAAAAATACTTTTGTCAAATTGGGGATCAAATTAAACGTAAAGATTCATCCACTGCATGGTTGCTAAAGAATTCAATCCTTCATTCGATTTTCAATTCTAATTGATTACACTGTAAAACAATTTCAAACTTTTTCCAAAATTATGGGGTTCCGACGATTGATTCTTGTTAAGGAGACCAAAAAAAATATACGTGTTTCGGCATTTTGATAGTTTACATCGGAATTGCATTTTAGAGGCGGTCAAAGTTTCCTAGCTTTGGCCTGTTTTTGCAGCATATCGGTATATAAAACTATGTATTCTTTACATCTGAAGTGTAGGGTATGTTCAGCAACTTTTTAGATAATACATTTTAGAACATATTAACCCTCTAACTCCCACTCATAACGGCATTTTTTGGCTTTATTCTAACAAATTGTAAAAAACACCCCGAAAAAGGGGAAGGGCGGGGATAAAATTTTCTACAAAAATGTTGGCCATAAAATTATACCATATATGTCAGAGCACACTAAAGCCCAAAACTTAACACAAATACCAAAAACCAGACAAATTCAAGATTGGCCATCAAATTTCTAGTCACATTTTGGGATGACCTAAATATTATGTAGGTGATTCCAAAATCTGACTTTTAATATGTTGGTCATCCCAAAATTTTACTAGAAATCCGATAAGCAATCGTGAATTTGATTGGTTTTTGTGTTAAGTTTTGGGTTTTGGTGTGTTCCAGAGAACTGCAAATGCTGATTGCAAAACGTTCATACGCAATCTACACAAGAATAAATATGTGTTTGTGTTCAAACATTGAATATACTCCAACACACATATTTGTTGATTTTAAATCAATCAAACGACGTGCAAATTGTTGTCACTGATTTATAATCATCGGTCGTTTTTATACCATTGATTTTATTCTTGTTCTTTCAAGTCAACAATAATTATTTTGATGTAGAATAAATCAGAAAAAGCAATAAATAACGCGTTTGTGTGTATTCATAATTAAAACAAAATAGTTTCTTATCTATAAAAAGGGGGTGGTTTTGTAGAAACACATTTCATAAATTAGGGTGGGTCTAAAATCCGTTTTTTTTAGAATTTTTATTAGTAATACCAAAAATATTGTTCTTTGTGAATTTTGTTTTTTTAATTTAGGTCGATATCTCAGGCTCTCCCAATCCGGTTAAAGTTAAATATTGCCTAATTTTCCAATCAAAATAGAAGAAAACAAATTTATACAATATTTAAATTTTTCTGCATTAGGCAAGCCTGAGATATCGACCTAAATTTTTTTTTCAAAAATATAATTTTATTTCACAAAGAAGAATATTTTAAGTATTGTATTACTAATAAAAATTCTAAAAAAGCGGGTTTAATCCCACCCTATGTACATTTATGAAATGTGTTTCTATTTTGTTGTAATTATGAATACACTCATATGCGTTGTTTGTTGTTTTTTCTGATTTATTCAACGCTGACTTTTTGTTGAGTGATTACATTTGCAGTAAACATAATCCACATATGATTCATACTGATCCCAATTACGCGTTCAGTAACATGATGCTGATTTTATTCTACAGTGAATTTTGTTGAATTATTATATGTGAAAAAGAATTTTTGTGTATGATTAAATCAAGAAAAAAGTTGATTTTGCAGTTCTCTGGTATGTTCTCACATATATGTTAGAATTTTATGGACGGTTAATATGTTCTACAAAAATATTTGTCATACCATTATCTACTAAATTGCTGAACATACCCTACACCTCAGATGTAAAGAAAACATCGTTTTATATACCAATATGCTGCAAGAACAGGCGAGAGCTAGGAAACTTTAACTGCCTCTAAAATGAAATTCCGATGTAAACTATCAAAACGCCGAAACACGTATATTTTTTTTTTGGTCTTAACAAGAATCAATCATCGGAACCCGTAATTTTTTTTGTGTTGTGTGGAATGATTGAATTCTCAAACTACAATTTTTGAATGAGAATGAATTATAAGTTCTTCTCAATCAATTTAATTTTAAAACGCTTCATTTGTTTTTCATGATTCGATTAGTTAATCACAAATTTCAGTTGTTTAGAATTCAATCATTTGGAATTTAATCGTTTTGCAAATTTGGGATTTATTGTTCATTCGTTTATGTTTTATTCGAAATGACATTCGACTTTTTCATTCTTATTCAAAATTTATAAAATAAACAACTACGTTATCAGTTTTAATTATAGCAATTTGAATTTTTTTTACAAATGCTAGAGAAACAAAATTAAAAAAAATATATAAAATAATCGAAAAAATCGCTAATTTGAAAAAATGTCCAAAATTGGAAAAAATCGCTAAAATTAAAGAATCCCCAAAATAAAATAAAAAATTGCTAAAATTTCAAAAAAATTGCTGATTAAAAAAAATCGCCAAAATTGGAAGAATCGCAAAAAATTTTAAAACTCGCCAAATTAGAAAAAACATAAATTAAAAAAGCCAATGTTAAAAGTTGGCACAATTAGAAAATAAAATTCAAAAAGAACGCTCAATTTAAATAAAGTCGCCAATACCGAAAAATGCTAGAATTTTGCACCAAAGATCTCAAGTTTTGAGTTCGCGTTTATCTTGAGAACTCTCCATTATTATTAATTTTTTTTTTTTTTAATTTTGGCGATTTTTAATTTTTTACAAAATAATGATTTTTTACTGTGAAATCAGTAGTTGGGTTTTAGCGTTTTCTTCTTGTATTTGCATAAAATTGTTAAAAATTATTGTAATAACATAACAGAATCGTTAAATTTTTTCTTTTTTCTTTTTAAATCAAATGAAGAAAATTGAATGTCATTCCCAAATTGCTTAATCACATGAAACAAAATCGAATAAAAATAAATCCAAATTTTGTAAACCGATTGAGTAAAAATTAATTGATTGAATTCTCAAATTGTAAATCGAATAAGTAAGAAATCGAATGAATTCCTAATGATTGAATTCAATGATTAGTAAAATTGAATGAGAGAAATTTATAGAATTCCTTAGATGTGAACTCGATTGAATAAATTCTCGCGAATTTTTAACAAACAATTCATTCGATTAAAAAGTAAATCGAATTCGATTTTTCATTCAAAATAGAAGTCAATCTTCGAAGCTCTGATCTACTGGTATATAAAATGAGTATATTTAACTTTTTTGTTATTAAATAAATATTTTTAAATTATACTTTTGTATAGGAAGTGATTGTTGGTTTGAGTTAAAAAAATAACATATACAAATTCCTATATAATTTTATCGAGGGGGTACCCGGGCTTTTCAGAACTTTTTTCACAAAAATTTTAAATATGTGGCAACCTTGGGACAAACGTACAAGTAAAATTTTTGCTGTCATGAGAACTATAGCGGTGTGCATAACAAAAAATTAAAATTTCGTATGCTTATGGCATAATTCCAAACAAAAACTGAGAGTAAGTTTTGACCTCACATCTTAAATATGATATTGCGCCGTTAATAAAATATGTGTCTCTTATTTTTCTCTCCTCCAACGCATATTCGAATTTCATTAAGATCGATGAGAACCTATCGGGATAACTTCCTTGTTAGTAGATTGTTTCCATCTCAATGTATTTTGAGTTTAGACTATAGTATTATTAATTTTACTCTCGCTTATCGTCTACGTCGTTGTCGTCGTATTCATCGTCGTCATTTCGTTTGGTCCACATGGTTCATTGTACTCAAGTTCATTATTCAGAATCGTCTCATCTACTACACTTCTTTGTACGGTTTTAGAGCAGAACATGTTGCATTCTTTTGCACAAATTGCGCACTACATTTCAGAGTTTAAAAGTAAATGTATGTTTACTTTCTGTCTATATGATGGTGGAAAATAAAAACCATAGGATGTTGATCAACAGCAATAACAACAACGTTGCTATATACATTTGTCTTGCCTTTTTGCCTGCCTTTGGCATAAATTTATCTGCAATTTTTATTTTATTTTTTTTTCAATATTATTTCTGTCTGAACCTTAAACAAACCAAAAAAAAAACATGATCTGTATTTATTTATTTCTAGAAACAATGTGTTGAATTTAATTTCGTTAAAAGTGTTTTTATTTTATTTTCTGGTTCATAATAATTTTTTATGTGCCAATTGGTTGCTGAGTGGTTGACTGACATGTAGAACGATTTTTGTTCTACATGCTGTAGTCATTTACAAATTGATCGAATAAACTTTTCTAATTATTTTTTTTAGAAACTGCATAATTAAAATAATTTGGTTTAGACAACATCAGTTTGAAATCATATCAAAAGTTGAATAACTTTACTTAGGGTTGAAAACTTAAAATAATATGGAGATCGTTTTAAGGTCGCTCTAAGTGAGCTTTTTAAAAAGTCAAGCAAGTGTTTGAGTTTCCAAACCAAACGGAACTTAAACTATCTAAAGACGAAACAACGATCTCGAATTGATCCCATTTTTTTGCACAATTTTGATATTTATGGACAATTAACGCAGAGTCAGAGAATGTAATATCAATTTATATAGAAATGGCTAGAAGCTTAACAACCTTTAAAGGAGTTCTCCTGGATGAAAAGACGTAACAAAATTCTTTAACAAAAATGTTTGGAGCAATTTTAAAACTAATTTGGTGATATGTTTCTTACCGATTGTTATTGTACTATTGTATCTCTGCAGGAAAGGGACCTATCCCAGGTCACGTCACGTGACCGAATCTTTGTGATAGATGTCACGCGACCGTTTTATTTATATGAAAAGGACCGCTGTCTTTAATATGGGCTTGTCCTAGGAGGTTGACCCCCGCCTTTGTGACATGTCACAAGACTGGTCTAAAAGAACATGTCACACAATTAACTCCAAAGAACATATCACAGAACTAACGCAAAAGAACATGTCATGACTTTTAAACTGGTCACGTGGTAGGCACTTTAGGAACCGGCCCTCTTTATCCATCACGGGACAGGTCCCAATTCCCAAATGACCCCTTTTTTAATGAAACTTGGATGTGTGATAGAGGAGACACACATCCAAGTTTCATTAAGATCTGAGGGTCCACCTCGGGAGACCACCCTTGTTAGTTGACTTCGGCGTCTACTTGAAGGAGATTTTATTCTGCCTCGAAATTTTGCTTGCTACATAAATTTTTCATTTACGACTTAATGCTGTGTAAAGAACTAGTCATAGATAAAATAATGCAATAACTTGTAGAATATGATATAATTTTACTCTCATGGGGACTTCCTCGTCCCCCAGGAGGTTTTAAAACTTCATAAATTGCAAAGTATATCTTAATTCCCCAAACGAGCACTAGCAACGAAGGATTTCGGCTCGTTGTAGTGAAAACAGATCAGAGCCTTTGGTGGGAATCGAACCCACGACCCCCGCACTAATAAGCTAGCACGCTACCAACTAGCCTACCGGGGCGCTCAATAATATCATAAATATGATAAAAACTTCATAAATTCTCTTGCAATGTTATTAATGTCTCGTAAATATTTATGACACTTCTTGGCCGACTTGTCCCTATTTTATTATCAAAATGTGTTACCACTTCACTAGACTAAAAAATTTGTAGGTTTTGTCCCATCTCTTTCAGTGCCATGGGCCATTTTTCTAGTTTTCCCTTGAGAGAAAAATTTAAAATGATTAAATATAAATATGATTCTCTATCCTGTCGACTAACAATAAGTCAGTCGAAGAAGTCAGAAGAAGTGTGTTAAGTATGTTCTGGTTCATGGTGCTATCAGAAACATCAAAATTTTTATAATTGATTCATTCCATTTCCGCTCATATAAAATGGAATATTCTGGATCCATTGGTCTTTCAATGTAAAAAGGTGTTTGTTGTAAAGTCTAGAGTACTTCTTCTGAAATATGAGTATTTTTTTTTTCAATTATAATTCTAAAAAGTGATTTAAATAGATATTTATCTTCTGCAAAAAAGAGATATTTCGGAACTATTTGGAATTCTAATCCCTAACAGATCCACATATTAATGGTCGGTAGTTAAAGTGCTAAACGGAATTGTTTTTTGACAATTGTCTCTGTTCTACTCTTTTATTGACAAACGTTTCTATCACTATGATTTTGCGTACTTTTAGCTGGTATCTAGAACTTTAATATAAGCTTCAACTTCATCGATTTGGTGAAAAGAAAGTTGTTGCTCTGTATATGTACACGACATTCGATCGTATGTGTCAGAAATGACTTGTGTCTATAAGAGTTGCACTATAAATATAAATGGGGTCTCATCCAATGAGTTTTACATAAATTCTGGAGTACCGCCAGGTTTCGTTCTCTCTTCCTCCTATTTTTTATCTTTATAAATTACATTTTGGGTCAATCGTCAAATACTATTCATTCCCAGATTGCAGCAACATCTGTAAAAGTCCAAATCATTTTGAAAAATTATTAAGAAAAAAATACACTCAATGAGAACCTTTCAATAATTCCGAGTGGGTTCGAACCGTGTAGTCACGAGTGTCATCTGTACATTAGATGTGTCAATATTAACGAATCGGATGCTCTTGGTGTTCTAGGCCTGAGAATCCAATATGATGCCCACTGGAAAAAGTCACATAATTCAGGTGTCGAGTAAAGCAGTTTAGGTTTTCCTAACCGGTGCAATAACTATTTCACTTCATCCGATCTTCTCATTATCTATACAACCTAGTTATATTCGTCCGAAAATAGAAGACAAATCAAAAATTTTATTTTGGAGCTTCTGGACCTCTTTAACAGAGGGCCTATCAATAAGAGTACAGTAAACAGCACATTGGAGCACTGTCTAAATGTGGTTGGTAGTGGACAAGGAATTGCAAGGAAAATTCATTCTTTAGTCGTACTATCCTTGTGTGGAATAAACTTCCCCAAGAGGTTCTTTAGAAAAATTAAAGTCAAATGTTCACAGACACTACTCCGTCTTTCTTATATTCTGGTTCAATTTTCAGGAATGTGCAGAAATGTTTATTAAAGGGTGATATTTTTGCTATGTGGTTTTTTAGTGTAAATTTTTTCAGCGTAAAAAAAAATGATTCTTGACATGTGGCAAGTAAGGTTTGCCATTTCACCATGACTAGACTAACCAACGAGCAACGCTTGAAAATCATAGAATTTTATTATCAAAATTCCTGCTGTGTGAGAAATGTGTTTCTATCGAAAAATTGTCCTCAGTGACGAAGCACATTTTTGGCTCAATAGCTACGGTGTAAAGATCAACCAGAGGCAGTTCAAGAGCAGTTTGTGGACCTGCGGCACCGTTGGACCGTACTTCTTTAAGAACGATGAAAATTGCAACGTTACAATTAATGCGATGATTACCGACTATTTTTGCCGAAAATGGAAGAGTTGGGCTTAGTTGACATGTCGTTTCAACAAAACGGTGCCACACGGCACGCGATACCATGAACCTATTAAGAGGCGAGTTTGGTGAGCAATTAATCTCATGTTTTAAAGCAGTCCATAGGCCGCCAAGGTGACCCCACTCGACTTTTTTTTGTGGGTATACGTGAAGTGTTTCGTGTGTACAGGGTAAGTCAGCCACAATTCCAGCCCTGGAAGAGAACAGTACAGCATTGGTGAGACACCGTCCGAAATTCTTGAAAAAGTTTGCCAAAATTGGGCAACATTCACATGAAATAATCTTTACAAGTTAATGGCAGCTATTGATTTATCGCCCCAAATAAATATATTATTAAATTTTGCATATTTCCTGTTTTTTTTTTGTATTTTCAAAACCCAAATGCTTAAATAATCACCCTTTACTATCCTGAATAAAGGAGGAAAAGGTATTTGGACGGAAATATCCATTAATTATTCAATGGCATGATAACAAACCTTGCAATCTATGTATATTTTATAAATGAGCAAAAATATTAATGTGCAAGCTGATGTTATTTCTTAATTTAATGATACATTTTCTTAGCTTCAAAAGAAGTTCCAACTAATTCAACTGAGCGAAAATATCTATCAATCCCAATACATCGTAAAGATCTATGTATGCTAGGGCACAGAGCTATACTTGCCACTTTTATTTTAAGTCAGGTATTTATAGGTTTAGAAAATTCTTTTTAAATGTTTGATAAAATTTGACCTATCTTTTGCTAATGGGTTAAACATTTTACATAATATAATAAATATTGTAACAACAAAGAAATCATACACATACTTTAGTTTATATGTATGTAATGCGCAGTTCTATACTCTATTCTCCAAGGCAAATAATTTACGTACGAGTATATAACAAACTACACAAACTATTACAACAAAATTGATCAAAATATTACAAAGAGTCTTGTACTGCAAGTATATACAAACACACTTTGTATATATTCTCTTCTATCTACGTACGTATGTATGTATGTTTGTACATATTTACCCTGTACATAAAACATATGAGCAACTATCTCATCCCAACCATATATGGTACGCCAATATTTTTGTAACAACGCAATCAGCTGTTCTTTGTATCCACCAACAAACCAGTCTGTCTGTCAGTCAGCCATGCAATCAACCTTTTGGTATGAGATAATATAGAATGTATATTAATTTGATCATGTCGCTTGTAACAATAATTAAAATTAAACATTATGGTTTTGTTAATTGGTACACCGCCCCCCCCCTCACCCCCTCCCCCTATTGGAAATTATTGTAAAAGTTTAAGTATGTGTATTCTACCTATTATATATAGAGAAAAAAACAATAACAACATTCAATTAGGTTGAATATTACACATAACATGCTCGTGTTTATATTAAATATATTTACCATATACTACATACATATATAGAAGATAAATTATTTTCAATTTAAATACTTTTAACGTTTGATTTAACTTTAGGTGTGTGTAGATTTTTTTTAAATAAATTTTAATTTATAATATGAATTCTATCATATTTTTAATGTTAACACATATTTTAATGTCACACGAATCTGATTGGATCCGGATACGCCCTATCTTCTACCAGTGACGGTTACAGGGTGATTTGGAGCTCGAACGGCCGGTTCAACCCAAAAAGTTTGAATGCGAAGAATTGTAATCATAGCTCTATGTAGACGAATGCCAAATGCTGCAGGATTAGTCAGAATCGTTGAGAGTGAATGAGTCGACAGTCAACAAACGCCTAAAAGCCACGGGATTTATTTAAAAGAAAGGAAACTGGATGTCATTCAAGTTAAAGCCGCGCGTAGTCGCGGTAACAGCTCCTCACACGCTTAAAGTAAGGGATTTTGCATCGTTTTGTGGCAACCTCCAGCGCAAAAAGTCATGCGTCTTTTCCGGACAACCATCAATATCCTTTGCCAAGCCTAATATTCGTGGCATGAAACTTGTGTTCTGTAAATGGTGGGACCAGCGCGGCATGAACTTCTACGAGCTGCTTAAACCAAATGAACGATCAGGAGGGAACGCTATCGGACTCAACTCATGCGTTTGAGGCGCGCATTCAATCAACAACAGTCGAAATACGAATAAAGGCACGACAAAGTGATTTTGTAGCAGGACTACGCCAGCCACATGTTGCAAGACCGGTCAAAATCTTCTTGGAAACGCTGAAATGGGAAGCCCAACCCCACCCGCCATATTCTCTAGACATCACTCCTTCCCAGCAGAAATTCTATGTTTCCTCGACAGAAATGTTGATGCCATTGCGGAAATGGTAGAACACGTTGTAATGCGGGACAGTAAGAGCTTTTGGTCATTCGTTAAAAGAGTAAGGAACCATGCTAGCTCAGTCATCCCAACTCTTATAAAGGGTGATCAATTACTCACTGAACCTCTTGACAAATCTAACCAATTAGCTGAAATGTTTGCAGGAAACTCATTCTTGCCGGAAAGCAATCAAGCACTACCGAAACACGAAAGAGTATATTGTACTATGCTTAAAATATTCTTCCGCGCTCGTGCAATTAAAAGGGTTTTTGCGGATGTCAGTGTAAACAAGTCTCCGTCCATTGGCTAAACTGTACAGTTTTTCTTGCGTGGCGGGTGCCTTCCCCTCATGCTGCAAGGTTGCCAATGTTTAGCCCATCCCCAAGAAGGGTGTGCCTTATAATCCTGAAAATTACAGCCCAATTTCAATATGCTCTGCGCTCTCAAAGGTCATGGAGAGCATGATTAATTACCATCTTGTGTATTATCTGGAGTCGAATTCACTTTTGAGCGATCGACACTATGGTTTTCGTAGAAGCCGTTCTACGGAAGACCTGTTAGCGTTCCTCTCGGAACATTGGAATAGGTCCATTCCACGGTTTGGTGAGCACAAGTTGATTACTTTAGATATTTCAAAAGCGTTTTATCGTGTATAGCACGGCACACTTATATCAAACCTAATTGATTTCTCAGAGTTCGCTCTATACGTGTTATAAGAGACGGGGTCTCATCCGACAAGTTTCAGCTAAATTCAGGGGTACCGCAAGGTTCCGTTCTTTCTCCCCCTCTTTTTCTTGTCTTTCTTAATGACCTTTTTGGTCAAACTTTCAACCCTATCTACTCTTTCGCTGATGACGGTAACATTTGTCATTAATTTCCCTTCGATCGCAGGCCAAGCCTTTTGAAGGTCGGAATCAGGAGGCAAATTATGAATGATACACTTAATCGAGACCTCTCGTTAGTTTCAGAGTGGGGTCGTATAAATAGGGTGAAATTTAATGGACAAAGGACCCAATGTTGTATGATGATTTATAGAGTTGTGGAGTCTCCAGTGTTACTGTTCATGGAGGGTATTAATATTGAGGAGTCGGAAACTTTTGCTGTTCTGGGCATGAGAATCCAGTGTGATGTCCGTTGGAACAAACACGTTTATGAAGTGTCGAAAGAGGCATTCAAGGTTTTTTATCCGGCCGAAAATGGAGTATAACACCCATATATGGGCAGGTGCTTTAAGGCCTATTTGGGAAGAAGGGCTTCGGCACTTATCAATGACAGTAGGATATCCAGTGGGCTGTGTGACACTATTCTATCGATACTATCATGGGATGTGTTCTGCTGAGATAAGTGAATACTCGCTTGTCCAGTAGAGCCCATCACTTTGTGGTCGACTGTCCAGTGAACCGCAAAACACATTAAAAATTCGTTAATAAGTCGCACTAGTGGTATGTGGAATAAACTCCCTGCAGAGCTCTTCCCTGACAACTATAATTTAGAGAAATTCAAGTCTAATATCCAAAAAACACAACTTGCTTCTTCTCATAACCTATTTCCCGAAAATGGGTCGATGATTGGATTGTCTCAAAAGACAAGTCCTTCTTCCGAGCTGGTATCCCAAACTTGCCAGAAAGATATGAAAAAGTTGTGGCAATCAATAGACAATACTTTGAATAATATAATTGTAATAATTTTAGCACAATAAATTTGTTGATTTTACGAAACCGATAGTAAACAAAATGTTTACTAAAATTTAGTAGCGGCTATTAATTTGTTCAACTAATTTTATTGTACTACACGTCAGCAGACATGTGTTTCTAAGACTATCAAAAAATACCGTTGGGCTCAAATTAGCAAAATTTCCCGTAAAAACAACAATTTTTCAGTTGTCATTACTGAGTTTTTTGCTGCGTGTAGTCATGATCTCAATAATCTTTGAAAACGCAGAAAATATTTAATTAGATTGGGCCACAATTTTCAGATCTATTCGCCGATACTTCTTTGGGGAGTTTGAACACAATAATCTCGTTTGGGTACGGTCTACTGGAAAAGCTAGCCAATGGAAGAGATGGTGTAAAGATTTTCTCTTTCAACACTGGTGTAACATTCGGCCCTTGTGACTTACTACATGAAATTTAAAAGTTTTGGGGGTTTTAACAATGTGTGTGTAACTATGTCTGGTTTTACAAGTGTCATTGCACTGACATCTTCGAATACACAATACATTTTCAAAGAAAATGAATGCACAATGAATTTAATACATCCTTATATTTATAACAACAACAACAAAAACTAAAAAAGTATTATACAAAGGTAATTTTCTTTGTGTCTCATTGTCAATAGTGTTGAAAAATTCGATGTATTGCAAATACCCGATACTTGTCGATATTTATAATTAGAATACTCGAGACTACTCATATTATTGAGTTTGTTTTATATTAAAACTTGCGAAGTTTATAATTTTTTTAAAAAAAAATTTTACTTAACACTGAAATTTGTTTGTAACTTAAGCGTACTATTTCAGTGAATATTTTAAAAGTATTTTTAACCTTAAGATCTCTGAAAAAAAATTTCTCTTACGTGTCAGATTTTACTTAAGTGTTCACTACAATTCCGGCCCTTAGATTTTTTACTTCATTTTCTATACAGGACTTATTTGAAAGTGCATCACTGCTCTGCCTCTGTGATAGGTTTTAAATTGCTGATACAAATCAGCTAATGTTTTTTATTACATCAGCCATTTTTGTGAAGCGTGTTTGACATATGTTTGCGCCTCATCTACTTTATTATAAGCTGTTCACAGCACGGTTCTCAACCTTTAACTGTGAAGGTGGTGGTAAATTTTACCCTCTACATTTTTATATGGTCAAAAATAGAGCCTGTTTTGTTGAAATGAATAAAAAATATTTTTTTTTAAGTAAAAATATAACTTTAAAAATAAACAAACAATTATCAAGAAATGTTTTTTAGGACCTGTGCGAAGTAGCTAAATAAATTCTAAACTAAATACATATTGACAAAAGGTTTTGGAATTTCTTTGAAACATATTCGAAAAATTTTAAATTTTCATAGAAATTTGGAAACCTGAATTTAGTTTAGATTTTATTTAGGGTACTTAATAGAATTTTTATAGTAAAATTAAATGGTGTGAAATTTGCCCACGTGACTGGCTATGCCCCAAAATTTACCTGCATAGTTAAAGGTTAAATACGTTAATGATTAAATATACCTGTTCACACATTAAGTTGAAGTGTTTGAGTTAAACATTTCGAGCAGCTGTTTCTAAACAATTGCAAACAAAAGAAAATTTTACAAAAATACCTTGTTTCTTCTGCCGCCTACAAGAATACAATTTTGGCATTTTCCAACTTTATTATTGCTAAAATGTTTTTACATTGTATGTTTTTGTTAAGATTACGATTTTTTTCAATTTTGCGTATATTTTAAACAGATAAATTTGAAATGTTTAAGGACAGAAAACATGTTACTTAAACACTGTTTAACGCTTAAACACGATTTAAGGTGTGAATCCCAGACTACACATCAGTTTATTATTAGTTTGACCTATACGCTACTAAGTAGTAGTTATCAAGAAAAATGGTAAAAAGATTTACATTTTATAACTTCCTGATTCTTTCAGCTTAAGGTTTTAAAAAAAAAATATAATAATAAATAATAAACATTATTTTTTTATCTTTTATTTAACCTTTTTCTTAATTCTTTGAGCTTAAGGTTTGTTTTTTTTTTATAAAAATAAATAATATTTATAACTTTTTAATTCTTTGAGCTTAAGGTCTGTTTTTTTTTTAAATAATAAAAGATAAATAAGAAGTTATTATTAAAAGATAAAAATTAAGATTTAAATTTGTATGTAAAACTGTCAGGTAGATCAAAGTCGATACTGAATATCGCAGATATAATACAGTATTAGAAGAGGATATTATATATAATCCATTTTTAATTTTTTTTTTTCAAAAGTGGTCGGTCAAAGCAATAATAAGCTAACAATTAGTGATACATTTTCAAACATCTGATAGTTGCAGTGTTGCCCTCCAAAAAAGTCTGTAATGGCAACTGAAAATTTTGCTGTTATTACGGGAAATTTTGCAAATCTGAGCCCAGCGGTATTTTTTGCTAATTGAAATTGAAACTAAAGTAAATTTAAGTAAACTTTTGTTAAGTATTAATATTTGTACAAAACTTTAAATTATTTTTTTTTATCGAGCAACAACATTTTTTTATTTAATTTATTTTCTAAAAAAATATGTTATACAAAATTAAAAAAATCAAAGGCTTAAATATATTAAAAATGTTAAAAACAAACCAATTTATCACTTTATTTTGATTTGGTAAATTCTTTGAGATCAAATTTTAATTGTTGTTACGGCTGGTTTTTAGAAATAAAAGAAGAAAGAATTTAGACATGAGTCGGTATATTCACTTCCGACCCCTTTTTTAATCTATGCAACATTTTAAGGCAATTTAAGTTTGTAGGTGTAAGTTTTAATTAGAAATAACATTTCATTCAATATCCTTTTTTTTTTTTAATTAGTAATTTTTTTCCTAATTTTTGCAAATCAGTTTTTAAAAATTTGTAAAATGATTTCTGAAATTAGCAACAAAAATTTGTAAATATTCTGTAAAAACTCTGTAATTTGTAAAATGTAAATAGCAAATAGATTTGCTAAAAAATATTTTTTTACTAAAAATCAGTACAAAAATAGTAAAGTGGGATTGAAAACCGTTTACAAATTGTTCTGCTACCATTTTTTCTGAGTGTAAGTAGTTTCTTTTAAGAATCGGATATCGAAAAATAAATCAAATACCCGGTTACTCGATATCCATTACCCCTTTTTTTTATCATCACTACTTGCCAAATGAAATTAACTAGAGAGGAATGACTTCTGCAAAAGTCCTTTTTATTGTGTTTGAAATACAAAAGAACAACCAACTTTAAAACCAAAAAACATCGACAACAAAGAACGCATTACCACTAAGTAGTAATTTGTTGTTGTTTGTGGTGGTGCAAAAAACCGTTATGTAAATTAACAATAGTTTTTTTTTTTTAAATTAAAACCTCCAAGATTTTTGAACTTTTCCTTTCTTTCAATTAATCACATTTTGTTTGTTTTGCATTTTTTGTTTGTTCTTTTTTTTCATTTTGATTTTGTTCAACAACAATGTTGTGGATGAATGAAAAAGAAGTCAATGTTGTTGTTGATTTAATAAAATAACAACAATAAAAAATATGTATTAACAAAAAAAAAAAAACAACAACAAAACAAAACAAGTGATACCAGTTCCTCGATTTTGCAAGCAATCAGAGTAACGACGCCACATCTCTCTGATATTGTTATTGATGATGGTGATTTGGATGTTGATGAGACTGATTTGGCCCTTATACATGATAAATATTTAACTTGGGTCAGTGTTCTTCTATTTACGTGCAAGTTCATTGTTCTATCTCTCTTTTTAAACACGTAACTGGGCCAAGGTTGCCATTTAAGCTATTTTCGGGCTAGATCTAGCGATTTATTTTTTATTTTTAACTTCTTAAACTATTTGAGCTTAAGGTTGGTTTTTTTAAATAAAAATATTATTTATTTTTCAATATTTTGCTACTCCATTGTGTATCATCTTAAGGAAATAATACTGTTAGTTTTCTTTGATCTTCTTGATTTTTATATTAGCTTAAATTGAGCTTAAGATCTTTTTTTTATTAATAAACATTAATTATAAATATTTATTTATCCCTAAATAAATATTTATAATTAATTTTTATAAATTAAAAGAAAGATAAGCTCAATTTAAACTAATATGGAAATAATTATAATTATTTTTTATTTTATAATAATTATTATTATTATTTCCTGAAGATTCTACACAATGGAGTAGCGAAATATTGAAAGATAAATAATATTTTTATTAAAAAAATCAACCTTAGAGTCAATTTAGATGTTGATTTTGTTGCATGCAATTATTGCATGCGAGTGAGAGAAGCAAACGGGGCAACAAGAAAAGCACGGTTTTCGTTTTTCGTGCATGTTTTTGTTTTTGTTATTTCTCTTTCGCACTCATATGTATTCTTTTGTTGCTTCATTCACATTCAATTTTAGTGCGATGAAAGTCACCGTATAAATGGATATAACTTTGGAAGCAACTTTGGAAAGGGAATTAAGAAAATCGCATACAATCAATTGCATCGTATAAATTGGCTCTTAAGCTCAAAAAGTTTAAGAACCCGAGTAAAAAAGTTTAGATCATAATCATATGTGGCCTGATCTAATAATATATTACATTAGTAACCACATCTAGTTATATATTGTTCTTTATAAAATTAGATATGATTTATATGATAAGATATGGTATATATTTTATCATATAAAATTATATACAACAATATATTAAATTGTATATGGCTTACACGGGACCATATCTACTTATATATGACTTATAATAAAGGGTGTCCCAAGAAGAACGCAATTTTTAAATTTTAAATAAAACACAGATATTTAAAAAAAATCGTGAAACTTTATTATATCGTAAAGTAGACAGAATGAGGTTATGTATGGAACAATATATCGTGCAGATGGCCGCGGCGGCTTTGCTGGCATGCACGCGATCTTTTAATGAAATTTTCAATGACCGTTTTGCATGAATGCTGCGGTATTTCATTAATGCAGCGTCCAATTTCCTCTTTTAAGGCTTGAGTCGTCGTCGGCTTATTCGCGTAAACCATCGACTTCAAAAAACCCCAAAGAAAAAAGTCTAATGGTGTTAAATCGCACGATCTAGGCGGCCAATTCTGATCTCCAAAACGCGAAATAACACGACCGGAAAATGACTGATGCAGCAATTGAATTGTTTCTCTGGCTGTATGACATGTGGCGCCGTCTTGTTGGAACCACATGCCCTCCACATTCATTTCTTCAATTCTAGGCAAGAAAAAACTGGTTATCCAAAAACCACACCACACAGTGACACGTTGAGGATGCATTTGCTTCTCGTGAATCACTCGAGGATTTTCCTCACCCCAAATGCGACAATTCTGTCTATTGACGAAGCCATCAAGATGAAAATGGGCCTCGTCACTGAAGATGATTTTATCGGCAAAATCAGCATTTTAATGTTGTCTCTCCAATACCCAATTAACGAACTCCCTTCGCTGTCCATGGTCCTGAGTCAATTGAACTTTGTATGCATGAAGATGCAAATCTTTCGTCAAAATTCGCTGCAAAGTGGATTTGGAGACACCGATTTGCTGAGCTCGGTGTCGAATTGAGGTAGATGGAGTTTGAGCGACATCATTACGTACAGCTGCGACATTTTCGGTCGATCGACCTGGTCGATGGCGCGTTGTTGTCTTAACATCACTAACAGACCCAGTTTCGGCAAATTTATCCATTAATCTCTTTACAGTTGACTCTTTTGGAGCATTATTGTGACCCCAAATTGATCGCAATTTGCGAACTGTAGCCGCAAAACTTTCACCATTTTGGTAAAACAATTTCACAATGAGAATGCGTTGTTCATTCGTGTAGCGCTCCATTTTTACTAACCTCGTACCTTCTACTAGCAAACAGTAACAATTGTTCAAATGTCAAACAATGACACTTCGAATGTTGCCAGATTTAAAAATTGCGTTCTTCTTGGGACACCCTTTATATGGTCCATTATCAAAAATATTTTTCAATATGGTATGGTCCAATATAAGAAATACTCATTCAACATCACCCAGCCCAAACCGCAAGAGGTAGGAGGCTGAAATTTTTTAAATGGGTTTTTTAAAACACAAGTTTCAATGTATTTTAGATTATTGGATCTTATCTGATACAATTTGATGTGATATTTTTCGGATAAATTTAAATATTACTTTATTCCTAATTATGTTGTTGGGTCTAATCTGATCTGCCATTTTTCGCATCAATTTAGTTCCTTCTAAATCACCAAATATATTGCTGTATCTGCCATTTTTCGGATCAAATAAGATATTAAGGAATAAAAAATTGGATATGATTAAATATTGTGCCGGATTAATTTTTTTTACTCTGGAATTTAGAAAGAAAAAGGTTTAATATAAGTTAAAAATGGTTTATTTTTCATTTAGCTGAAAGATTTAGCCATTTTTAGCATATTTTTATACCTTTGCTATTTATAGCAATTTTTTGAATAGCATAATTTTAGACTGAATCTAGCCTGAAGGTTTTGTGATGTTTTTCATCCACATAATTTTTTATTAGGGGGTTTTAAAAATTTTTTTGTTGAATGTTATTTCTTCATTCAAATCTCATTATAAGTTAATAATTTTTAGGAAATGCACTACTTAAAATATTTTATTTTTTTTTTTAATTTTGCGATTTTTATCTTCAAATTTAGTTATTTTACCTGGCAACCTTGAACAGGACCAAAACAATTTGCAAATGTAGCTATTTCTTGTAGCAACCTTGAACAGGATCAAAACAATTGTGTCGACGGCAAGCCCATCCATATACATATGTCTACATACACAAGTATCTATAGATACATACATATAACAAGAAATTTCTTTGCATTGTTCAGTTTTAATTTTTTTTTCGTTTTGCGTGTTTAAAGACAATATTTTTTTCGTTTCATTTTAGTTGCTTTTTAAACAAAGAATTTATTTGTACAACAACAAATACAAGTGTTATATTTGTAAACTTCCATGGGTATACAATTGACTTGACTTCTTCCCAACATACCAAATGACTTGAGAAAAATATTATTATAAGCTTACAAACACAAGCCTTAAGCTTGAAAAAGACTTGAGAATATATTGAAAAAGGCTATCGTAACAATTGTAGAAAAATCAAAACGGAACCCTCGTGAAAATATTATGTGTGTATGATTACTATAAGCTTATTCTTGCAATTGTAGAATAAGCTTACAAAAATAATATATTATTAATAGTTGAAAAAGAGAAATCATAATTATTTTCTTTAATTTCATTTATTTTTTATTTTAATTTTAAAAATAAATAATAATAACTCATTTTTAATACAAATAATAATAATTCATTTTAAATATAAATAATAAATTATTTTAACCATAAATAAAAATAAATTAATTTAATATGCAATAATTGCACGTTCACTATATAAAATTTACAACTAAATGTACACGCAAAACACGTTTGACAAATTTAAAGAAAAAGTAATGGCACTTGTTGTATGCATTATAAGCGTAGAACAAAGACAACAAGACTAGAATGTATTGAAAAATATTTCTATTTCAATCGTCATATTGCGTTGTTGTTCTATGTTGTTCATAAGCATACTTGAGAAAAAGTTATGTATAATAATCTTTTCTCTAGCATTGTTAAATACTGCTTGTGAATTAAGATTTTATAAATATTATAATAAGCGAAATTAAGAAAAGCTTAAAACACACTATTAATATAAGCTTATTCTCAAGTTGTATTGCAGTTTGATTGCTATATGGTATATTGGGTTTCTACAATATTTTTCTATATCGTTTTTAGTTTTGTTGTTGTTGTTTTTACATTTATATACTATTTGTAATATATACATACATACATATATACTAAAATATATTGAAAAATAACAATAATTAATAGGTTTGAGTGCAAAAGTCAACGTCTTGTGAAGAACGAGTGACCAACAAGTTCAAAAACCCATTGCTTAAATTAAAAAGTAGTTGACATTGTTTTTACTTGTAACTAATTTGGTTGAAAAGTAATATATTCTCTACCATTGCCCTTACTTTATACTTTACCTTGATATTTTTATAAGCATGAGAGTTAAGATACATAAAAGAATTTTTGACGATAAGGTCTAGAAAGTTATTGGCTTTAATTATAAAATGTAATGTTTTCTTAATCTATGATAATTTTACCCCATTCAAACAAAGGTCAATTTTTGTCTTAAAGTCTTTAACCTTTAAACTAATTTTCCATATATGTAAGTATATTCCCCAGGGTACGCTTCATAAGTCATGCTTGTTTTTAAATTATATAGTAGATGACATGTTAAAAAGTACACAGAGTATGAGTCCAACAAAAAAATTGTTAGAAATTTGAATATGTTATAAAATATCATGAGACCCATTGCGGTCAAACATCATCTGAAGGGGTTAAAAATTGGGTTCAGTTCTTGCATAGGAACATGTTTTGAATTTATGATTTTTAAATATTTTTGTTCACAATGTTAAAGTACTTGCGAAACTGTTAAAGTACTTGGATACAGAGTTGCCACTTTTTTAAAATATAGAAACAGAAATAAATTTTCACAATTTTTTTAAATTTTTTCACACATTTTTGCTTATAATGTTGTTATATTTAAATCTAAAATTCAATGTTAAGTTTTAGTTTCTCAAGCACAACACCAGATATTATTTTATATGTGAGCTTCAGCAAAAGATCAACACATTATCATCAAATTTTTAGAAATCATTTATAAAACGACTTTTTGATTATTATTAATTGTTGTAAAAGCTTTTGAGCTATAAAGCAAAAGCTTTTGAGCTATAAAGCAAAGGTTATTTCAAACTACTTATAACTTATCGGAGGATGTCCCCCGCGTCCATAATTTACCTATGGAAAATGCGTCTTCTGACGGCATGACAATCACATAGGACATGTACGGGTCTGGATCTCCCCAAGGCACAAATAACATAGGGGAGAAACAAGCTCTCAACCTCAACTTGAAGTGTCCAGTTGGGCAACCCACAAGAAACTTAATGTCACTCCTCGAAAGGTCCAACAACCTCCTATAAGATAAAGGGTTAACAAGAGTATTCGCCTGACGCATACCATCGGCGTGATCACATCGGTCTTGGTAGGCCAGTTCCCCGCACAGTAAAGTTTTGGGCCTGCCAATGATAGTAATGAAGCCCTTCTAACCAATGCATCAGCTATATCATTACGAGCATATTAATTGTGTTGTATCCAGTGCCAAAAGCTGCAAAATATCGAAGGACTCACGAGGAAGGATGGCTATTTCAAAAGATGGCAATATTACCGCCCCTAAAGGCCCTGCCAATATTAATCCTAGCAAAAAAGATGATTCCCTAGATTCTCGCCTGAAAAATGGTGAGGCTAATGTTTGACCCATACACACACGCTTCCACCCCTAAAGCAATCCCCGAACAGTTAGTACACTCACCAATAAAAAGTCTAAAATGACAACTGAAATGGTTTTTTAACTTAAATCAGTACAAAAATAGTAAAGTGGGATTGAAAACCGTTTACAAATTTTTGTACTTACTTTTTTTTCTGAGTGGATAAGACCTTAATGGCGGTCCATGACAGATCTACCTTGCGCCTATGGTGATCACGCAAGATGACGACTTTAAATTTCCTACCGAAACGTAGTTCAGTTCCTATCCAATCGAAAGTAAATCTCTATTCACAAAAACATCTATTTCAAGTCTTCGAGATATCAAGAGGAACCAGTTCCCTAATAACTTATATAGCCATAGTGGAGCAAGTTCTCATAACATAAGTAATGAAAAGAAAAGCCAGTCGTTGCTCTTTGCAGAGCTTTAGCATCAAACAATTGTCACATAGGTAATTATAGGCCTCACCAACATCCTACATATCCACATGATCATTTTCAAGTTTAGACCCTATGTTCTACCCACAATACTTTTAAAAGTCCAGATGACACGTGTAGCCTTGTTTACGGTATTATAAATGTAAATATTTCTTATCCAAAGTCACAACAAAGTACATATTTTTGATATATATATATATATATATATTACGCTTCTCGTGGTTCTCTCGATTAGTTTAGAAAAAGATTTTTGGCTGCCTCAGCCATTAAGTGTGTTATATATGTAGACAGGCTAGGGGGTAGTTTTTTATCAATTTACTGAGGCTACCATTATACTTCTTTGACAAATTTGGGCACAGAAATGTTTACAAACATTCAAAAGAACACAAGGAAATTATTTTCCTTTGGAAATGCCTTACAACTAACTAAATATTCTCTTGCAGTATTGCAAAACCTTTAAAAGAATTTTAATTTAAAATCAAAAATTTTATTGTAGTTATTTTAAAACTCTAAAAAGTGTTTGGATTTGATTGAATGATGAGTCAATTGGCCCCAAAGGACCTGTCAGCTGAGGGCATATTACTGATTTGTTACACTCAAGTTTATTCTATTTAAATTTCTTCGTTTTGTTCTTTATTTCTTGCTTTTGTATTTATTTGAACAGAAAATAAAAACAATACAACATTGCTAGATGGTAGAGAGTTTGCCTTGTAAGCAGAGTGTAACCCCATACTATGACGGATCCACCGCCAAACTTTTAAGTTGGTCTGACATCTATCGCTTGCAAAGTTCTTTCTGGCTTTCACCAACACCACTCCCTGCCATCCGACCTAAGGCGATTAATTTTGGTATCATCTGACCATATCACCTTTGCCATGTCCTCTGCCGTCCACGAGGCATATTTTTTTTTTTTCAAAATTCAAACAAATGTTTTGGTGTCTTTTGGTAAGTAATGGCTTTTTCACTTTGGCACGTCCCTTCAAGCCAGCAAACCGCAGCGCATTTCTTACCGTTTAGGCCGAAACTTGAATATTTTCAGTTTCTGAAAGCTGTTTCTGAATTTGAACTGCGTTTTCAACATTTTGCTGCTGAAGATCTCTTCAAATGTGTCGTTCTGTGGTTTCAGATAATATTTTTTTCTGCCTCCACGGGATAAATGTGGTAAATTTGACAAGAACTTTCGCACTCTCCCCACGCTGGTTTTGGAAATGTTGCGAAGTAATGAAATCTCACGGCAACTTTTACCTTGGGGTAAAAATTGGTAAAATTGCTTAACTTTTGACGACGCCAGTTGGTGAACCATTTTAAACTAAAAAACTTTTACTTTATAAAACAACAAACTTAAGTTAGTCTTACCTTTTCAAAAATCTTATTTAACCAAGAATAATAAACTTGCGAAAACTTTTATACTAATTAAACACAAAAACCGGTCCCAATGACTAATTATCCAGATTTTGGTTAGTTTCGATAACGGTACATATTACAACAAAGTTATTAATTTGTAGTTGTAAATAAAAGTACAATAAACAAACAATGCAAAAATGAGAATATTTAGGACAACAGTTTTGTTGTTGTACTCGTATTTTTTAGCATTCGAAAAACACTGGGAGAGTTCTCTGAGTGACTGTATGTATGTCGCTTGTGTCGTGTCTGTTTAGTCCGTGTTGAGGAGTGGGTTGTCTGTAACAGCTGGAAAAGTTGCGTGAATAAATCTTTAGCTTCCTGTCTCTGACCATTTCTCCTGTCGCCTTGTTTGTAGTTCCTTGTAAGCATTCGACTAAACTTCTTTTACATTATTGCTTCATGTAATGGAATACTAGTAGATGTTTTTATTCCAACTTACAATCCCATATTTTATGATTCATAAATATTGATAAATAGTGAAAATATTTGCACACATGCAAGTAGAAAAATTTAGAATTTCACGTTGAACATAAATAAAATCGTAATTTTCATCATGAATCATGTGATACTAAAGCTACGGTCACATTGGGCAAATATTTTCCGCAAAAATGTTTGAACATATTTGCCCAAAATTTTTTCAAAGCAATATAGAGATTATTTTGTGGTCACACTACACACATTTCTTTGCCTATTTTTGTTTGATGAAACAACTTTTAAATAGTGGAAAACAAAAATGAGGGAAACATGTTTGCCCTATGGTCACACTTGAACAAATATTTGACAATAAAAATTGTTTGATCAAACTATAATAAAACATAGATTTATTTTCTCAAAAATTAAAAACTATAAAAACTTAAAATCTGATAAAGGACGATACAAGTTTTTTTGAGTTGTGCTTTGAAGCAGTATCGGTACACCCTCAAAAAAATATAAAAGGGAATTAAAAAAAAAATCTCTATGGGGTTAAGTCTGTAGGGCCTCTGTGAGCCGCTAGGTTCAAAAAACAACAAAACACTCCAAAAATCGTAAGTGTGACGGCTTTTATTAAATAAAATTTTCTCACGATTCCCAACATGCATTTCGTTTAAGATCTGGGAAATAGAATTACGGAAAAAAGATATGACCCCCTCTGAAATTAAAAAATTATTTTTTTGGTGTTAAGGGGGTCGGGGACCCTAGTCCCGATATGTCCAAAAAACCGAAACACACCAAAAATGGTAAGTGTGATAACTTGAATTAAAGGGAATTTTCTTCAGAATCCATGAAACAGAATTAGCGTTAGGTTTTTAGATGTTAAAAAATACTAGTGTTTTGTAGTTGCTACCTTAGGGTGGTGATAGCAGAAACTGAAAACCGCCCATTTTTTCACGAAATTTAAATTTTAGGTACATTGCGGCAAGTAGCGCCGCAGACAAATATATATTTTTTTAAATCGCGCAATTATTTCTCAAAACTTTTCATTTTTTTTAATAAATGCCATTCCGTTTAATATGAACAATAAATTTCAGTTTATTTCAAAGCGAAAACTTCACTTTTCCTTTTCTACCATCTAAAATTTAATTAAAACGGACCTAACGCGAATTCTATTTGCTGGATTTTGGAACAAAATTCATATTTGGAATCGTAAGAAAATTTCCTTTAACTTTTGGGTGTGTTTCGGTTTTTTTGACCTAGCGCGTCCTAGGAGCTCCTGCCACCTTAACAACAGATATAAAATAAATTTTCTTTTTTAATTCCCAAGGGGTTATATATCTTATTAGAGGGTGGCTGAAAATGTAAACTTAAGCCGATGTTTTTATTTAATATTTTATTTTGTAAACAAAGTGACGAAACATATGATTATTTGTTTGTTTTATTTAAGTGTTGACATCTAGATGTTATTTTTAACGGCAAAAGCGCAAATATTTTACTTTTAACGATATATTTTGAAATATAAATTAACTGCTGAATCCTACATTAGATGTGCTTATGCCGCAAGCTATTAAAGTTGGCATAAGTTACTACCATATAAATTTGGCATAAGCCAACGCTTAGCGTTACTTAAGTCAAATTAGCATGCGAATGACACAAACCGACGCATAAAAACAGCTATTGCTATTAGTGTTTCCAATTATACGTCACTGCCGGTTAACCGGTTAGGGCATTATTCGAAAAATGAAGAAAATTTATTAATCGGTTATCCGGGTCGATTATTCGGAAAATTTGCAATTAATCGATTAATGCAATATAAATGTTTTTATTTTATCAATAAAAACACAAAGAGCTGCTTTTTGTAAAATACCTAGTTAAGTTTAAAGTATTCCGAAGAAATATTGCCATAGAATCTTGGTATTTTTTGGCAGAAAATATTGTCAGACATGATCAGTGGAAATAAACCCTAAAGCCTAAAACTGATAAATTCAGTGTAGCCAGTCTATAGCCGCTGGGTAAAATTGAATATTAATAAACAAAAGCAGCTTTCAAACAAAATTCAATAAGAAGTTCTTAAAAATATTATACAGGTTTGACAGCACTCCCATTGTTCACTGGCAATTTCACTATTTGTTTTGGGCATTAGAGTTAAAGATGTTTTTTAGTAAAAAAAGGTATGAAAATCTGCGTGCTTCTATTTTTAAAATATCCAAGTTTGATTTTTGCACAAAAAGCAATTAAGTCGAAAAATTTTGAAGAATATTGTAGTTATTAAAACTCAAATTCCATTTTGATCTTCATCCATTTTGATCATCTAGTGATGCGAATAAGCGAATTCTTAAATATTTTTGACAACACTATCTTCTTTTTAAGTTTAAATTATTTGTATTGACATTAACCAAAATAGAGCCAAATAATCGATGAATCGGGTAATTTATTAACCGAATTGGAAACACTAATAAATATACAAGTTTCAAACAAATAAAATCATTTCACTTTTAAGATTTTAGATATTTAGACGATTTTTCTTAGATATTAATGATTTAAGTATTAATATTTGACAAAACTGTTGAAACGGCTGTTATTTGACATTGTTTGCTCTTACAAACATTTTGTAAGATCAAATAATTATTTGCCCAAAAATGAGGAAAATATTTGCACTTTAGTGTTCACACTATGTTCACATTAGGCACATTTTTGTTTGATGGCAAATAATTTTATTTTCCCAAAATCACCTGTTTTGTTGTTTGCCCCTCAAAAATATTTTGTGGTCAGACTACGGCAAACAAATATTTGATGGTTTTCGTCAAATATTTGCCTAATGTGACCGTACCTTAAGTAAATGTTTATGCCATAATTCTAAAAATTCTTGAGGCAATACTATGTTAATAAAACTTTATGAAAATAAATAAATATAAGCTACAAAAATAAAAAATAGAAAAAGTTGGGATTCATGAATATATGCCTTGTGTATGACAAACTTTATACAGTTTACGCAACATACGACAGATATACGATACTTTACATGAATCCGCTAAATATTTACTCACAACTTTTTAGTAAATTAAAGAATTTATTAATTTGATGTACAAACATTTCATATTGTAACTATAATATACAGGGTGGTCCAAATACAAGTATCTAAATTTAATTTACTTTGGTAATTGATGGCTTTATTAGAAATAAAAAATATTCCCATTACATATTTATGGAATATGATTTCATTCTTGTGGCTCCCGCGACTGGCTTCGCAGTAGCTCATCCTGTCAATCCAAAATGTCCAAGTCTTGATGGTTGATGGTTTCTGGTTCTATCTCACAAATGGCTAAGACGATATTAGCATTAAGGGTGTGGATCATTTCGGAATTATTTACATAGAATCGGTCTTTAAGGGCCAATTGACATCACGAAGATGATTGATAACACGATTACTGAGCGTAAATGGGCTGTTTAACATGGTGAGCCATTCGGCTGAAACTAAAGATTATTCAAATTCATATATTATATTTCAGCCCAATGTCCTTAACCATGGCTTTGTAGCGCTCTCCGTTGCCTGAAATGATTTCCAGCAGCATCAGGTGACACCACCTCTCCAAAATTCACACCAAACTGTCACTCTCTGTGGATGCATTAGCTTTTCGACAATGACGTGCTGGTTTTCCAATCCCCAGATACAGCAATTATGTTTATTGACATGGCCACCGAGATGAATATTGTCATATCCGCCAATTGGAACCGAGAAACCGTAACGAAGTGGATATTCGTTTGCCTTCAATTGCTGAGGCAATTGGGCCTTTTAAGCGAATAATCCGTGATCTTTCTGTAAAATTCTTATCATGCTGGTGCGTGAAATGCAGAGTTGTTGAGATCGATGGCGTGTCGATGTTCTTGGATTGAGTTGCACACTTTCGATTGAGTTCCACTCATTTTGGAAACAAGTTGGCAATATTTCCCAATGCTTATCAAGCGTAAAGCGACTCAATTTGGTTCTCGAAGATATGATATTGACTAGAGTACTCAAAAAACAGGCCTCTTGGAAAAACCGGTTTCGGTTTTATTCGAAAAATCGAATTTTAAAAAAACCGGTTTCGGTTTTTGCAAAAAAAACCGGTCAACCGGTTTTTTCGGTTTTTTTTTTTTAATTTGAATAAAAAGCTTATATAATTCGTTAATTGTTTTAATTACAAACAAAAAAAGAAATTTAATATATAAAGTAATAAAAATAAAAAAAATACATTCTTTGAAAAAAAAAATATTTTATAATATTTTTTTATTGTATTTTATTTCAACATTTTATTTATTGGTTTTAATATTTTTTAATATAATATTTTAAAAATTAATATAAAACTATATTCATATCAAATGAATAGAGATTAAGTTTGCAAATTGGGTAAAACTAGGTACGTTAGTAATTTGAACGTTTGAAACGTTTGGCATTAAATAAGTTTTTTTAATATTACATTTTAAATATGTAAAAAGAAAATCTATTTTTCACTTCTAAAATAATATTTTAGAAATAATATGCAATTAATATGTTTCGTTTTAAGACGATTTTTTTGTTTACTTTTGATAAAGCTAGAAGTGGAAAATACTTTTTCACTAATAGTAGATGTTGGACAAATAGTCAAAAGACTTTTCAGTTCTTTCGTCGCATTTATCAAAAGATATGAAATCATCATATGTGACCTTCTCCGAGAAAAGGGACCTAGTGTGTCAAAAAACGGGTTTGGACTTAAGAGTGAATTCTGGTACCTAATAGGGTGTAGAATAAGATGAAATCAATTAGATTTCTGATAAAAATTTATTTACCCCATAACGTACACTCACAATATTATTCCGTTAAAAACAACTTAAAACACATATTAAATTAATCGAAAATACAGTCAAAAAGAGGACAACTGATTTTACATTATATTCAACCCATTTTGTTGTTTATTTTCAATCAATGTTTAATAACCAACAAAAGTAGTAAAAACAATAGAAAGTCGTTTAAAATAACCATAGAATTTTTACTTACAAAAAGTTAGCAAAAACTACTTTTGTGGTTTGTTTTTCAAATTGAAAGTTTTTTTTTATTTGTATGTAATTACAAAACACAACACACACAGATGTATATATTTTTATTGGCTTTATGTGTTTGTATATTTGAATAATTTTTTGTAATTTTTATTGAAATAATTTTGTATATATACAAACTATTTTGGTAAAAAAAAAACAAAAAAGAATTATATGAATTTCAATTTTTAGAAACAGAAAACATAAAATTTTACATTTAACAGAAAATGTCAACTCCTACTGAATGTCTGTAAATTTTTTGAATGACTGATTCAAATAGTTAAAAAATATATTTCTATGAATTTCAATTGATTATTCATTTAAAAACAAACTTTACGTATTACTTTTTAAATAAACTACAGTCAGTAACGGAAAATATATTGTGAGTGTACAAAACGAACTTAGAAAAATCGATAAAAATGAGAAAAACATTAAAATTTACTTTTTTTGATTTTTTGGTTTTAAATTGTCACTCTAAAAGAGAAAAAAATACGTCGCCACATAGGCAAGACGCCACCAAAGTCGGCTCCCAATCTTAACCATACCAAATCGCATCTCCCAACTGAAGGTGTGTTCACAGTGATAATGCGTTATGAAACTTTAAATGCGTTTTTCTTAAAACTTTATTTTCACACACTAGGTGTCTTTTCTCGGAGAAGGTCACATATAATGATGAATGATTTTGTACGGTCTCTTTTTAGGATTTTGAATACTGTTTATTGTGTTATTAAGATCAGAAATTAAACTATTTGAATTTGGAATATCCAAAGTTAAGTCTTCATCGGAATCTATCAGACTTACATCTAAATCTTCATAACCAAATAAACGACTATAAAAGTGTTTGGAAAAAATAGAGAGACCAAGTAACCCAGTTGGTGAAGTAATTAAAAAAACCGGTTAACCGAACAAAAAAGACCGGTTTTCGGTTTTCTTCGAATTTACAAAATATTCGAAACCGATCGGTTTAAAAAAAAAAGAAACCGGTTGACCGGTTTTCGGTTTCGGTTTTTGAATACTCTAATATTGACTGTCAATATTTTGATATAAAAAAATTTATCTGTGTCAAAATAACATTTGATTTAAAAAAATATTTGGTCATTTAAAATTTTAAATTTAAATCGGCTATAAAAAAAGTATTGATTATTTTTTTTTTCAAATTTCTATTTTTATTGGAAAGGTTGAACTTTGTCATTTAAGAATGCAAACACAATATCATTTATATGACTACTGAGGATTGTTTGGCAGAAGATGAAGAATTTTACCGAAAAATCATGTTTTCACATGATGGTCATTTTCATCTCGGTGGCTATGTCAATAAGCAAAATTGTAGCACACGTGACTATTGAGAAGCCAATGCATCCAAACGAGTCACTTTTTGGTGTGGATTTTGGGCTGGTGGCATCATTGGGCCATTTTTCTTCGAAAATGAGCAAGGAGCCGCCGTTACCGTCAACGGTGAGCGTTACCGTGCCATGCTCAACGAATTTTTGTTTCCAAAAATTTCACACAGTGACATGGACGACATTTGGTTTCAACAAGACGGGGCCACATGTCACACAGCCAACGCAACCATCGATATTCTACACACTGTTTTTGAAAATCGATTAATCAGCCGAAATTGTGATGTCAATTGGCCACCTCGGACCATCCAGAGACAATTGAAGCGTTGAAACATTAAATCGAAGTTGCCATTGAAGATATTGTAATCCAGTTTTGTTTTACAGCCAGGGAAAACTCAGGGTTGGTTGAGTCTATTAAAGGTATGCTTCCTTTAATGATTAGTATAATCGCTTCCGTAGGTGACGAGAACGGAAAGCGGTTTATGGCATAGACAAGTCTCTTTTAGGGTTTTAGCGAAACTATTCCCTAGGTCGGAGTACGACAAGGGTCTGAAGTAACCCGAGGGTGAGTCGGGCTGATTCGTGAAATGGGAACAGAAAGGTTTTGTAAATGGTCCTAACTAACTCACGAGAATAATAGGCAGCTGAGTCGTAATATCAGGTAATGGGCTTTAATTACAGTGAGGAAATATTTCTAAATAACTCACGAGAACAATCGGCAGGTGAGTTGGGTTAAATCGGTTCTAGCTACGGTTCTAGCTACGGTTCCTATGTTTACGTGACTCACGAGAATAATGGGCAGGTGAGTCGGGAGATCGGGAAAAACTTCTAGCTATGATTGGCAGGAGAGTCGGGTAAATCGGTTCTAACTACGTTTATTATGTCAACGTGACTTACAATAATAATAAACTGGTGAGTCAGGTAAGATCGGGGGAAGGTTATTTGGTTAGTAAATAACTCTAAGTAACTCACAAGAATAATCGGCAGGTGAGTTGGGTGGGATCGGCAAAAGGTTATATAGTTAGTAGGTAACTCTAAGTAACTCACGAGAATAATCAGCAGGTGAGTCGGGTTTAATCGGTTTAAAGTACGTTTACTGTGTTTACGTGACTCACGAGAATAATCGGCAGGTAAATCGGGTTAAATCGGTTCTAACTACGTTTACTGTGTTTACGTGACTCGGGAAACGAGTATTATACTCGAACTCCAGCTGGATCCTAGTTCGCCCTTTTGGCCTCTAAACTTACTAGAATATAATGTTGGTTATGGGCATCCGAAACTGTATTAGGTATATGAATAGGTATGTTATTTGTAAAGTCACGTTACAAGATTCAAGCCTAAACAAACGAAAATGTACTGAAAAATTGGGTTGATCGGATGAGGTACTGCCGAGCCATTGTGTTCCATTCTTAAATGACAAAGTTCAACCTTTCCAATAAAACCATAAATTTGCAAAAATAATCAGTACTTTTTTTTATAGCCGATTCAAATTTAAAATTTTAAATGTCCCACCCTGTATATGTTTTTTTTTATTTCTAATCGATATAAAATGTATAAATTATTTCAACCATAAAATTGTCAAGATCATTTGGAACCAAATAGTTAACACGCAATCTACATATATACGATACAAGTAAAATAAAAGTTGTGATGTAAGCCAACAATCGAAGCATAAAAATAGTTTAATTAGTTAACCAGTATTTACGTGTAGGTTTCCTTTTTGGAATAAAGTTTAAAGTTCAATTTTACAAATCATGTGTTTTAAACTCACGAGTAAAACTAAAAACCCACATTACAATTACTATTTTATTATCAGCACAATTGTTGAGTAATTGTTTAAACATCATGACTTTTGTCGAATAAACTTTTACACTAAGACTAAATCAAATATAAAAATCTACAAACTTGGTGGTCAGTAATTAAGTAATTTTGAAAGTATAAAAGCTTACATTACATGATCTTCAATACATCACCGAAATGATAATTATTTAGATGATTGGGACAATTTCAAAACCCTGAAATATAATTTTTCAATTCGTAAATATCCTTGTGTTGAAAATATCTGTTCGTAAAATCAAATATTTTTCAAAAACAATTTTAGTGTAAACGCTTTATAAATGTTTGAATATGACTTTGTCTAAATACAATTGCAAATAGTAAATGATCTAATCACATAGAGATTGGAGTGACTGCAAATATGTACGGCTAATGGGCGCTGTTGATGTTGATGATGATGATTATTATATGACGCTGATGATAGGTGACCTATATTTTTCTTTTATAAAAATTTCAAAAGAAATAATAAATTACACTATTTTTTTTTATTCAATTTAAATTTTCCACACTAAACCAATAAAATTTCCATTTCGACAAACAAATTAAACGTATAACACTAAATGTTAAGATTACAGTCAGCCACCGACTTTTGTTACAAGGTGGTTCTCCCTATCGGAAGATGCTTTAACATTTGCAAATGACGACAACTGTCAGTTTTGTTTTAATATTTGTGTAATAAACAGATACAGAATACACGTTGACAAGCCATGACACGCTATACTCCTCAAAAACCCGGAATACTTGTGACTATTCTACAATGGGCGATATTCTGTACAAATTTATCATGAGCGATGACTTATTTTAATCTGAATGTATACGTTAAAAAACAGAATTATTCTGGGGCACTGAAAAATCACGTATCATTTACGAATAGCCTTTACATCCACTCGAAGTGCACCATTTACACCGGAGGAGTTAGCGATCCTTATTTGTTTGAGGACGGTAACACGTTTACTGTGACTGGTGAGGGATAGAAAACCATGGCCAACGAGTTTTTATTGCCTCAAATTGATGAATTGGGGCTAGAGGATATGTAGTTTTAACAGAACGGGGCAACTGCACACACATCTGGCGCGACTATCAACATTTTGAAGGATACATTTGAGGGTCGCCTAATGTCTCGTTTTTGGCGATTTGCAGTGACCAGCGAGATTGCCAGATTTAACTGCTCCAGACTATTTTCTTTGGGATTTTTTTTTAAGTCATGGCTCTATGTAAACAAGCCATATACTCTGGAAGCTCTTAAAAAGAATATCAAACAAGTTCGCCTGCAGTTCTCTTCAGAAGGATGGAAAATGAGGTAAAAAGGCCCAAATGACGAAGCCCACGATATAACCTCCAAACAAACAAAATTAATGGAAAATACTTTAAGGTCCGAATAAACAAACAAAAAATTTAATATGTCGTTCCTCTTTAAAGATAACCCAAAACAACATCGGGTAATTGTTTTGGGACAGCCTGTATACATAATCGAATTTGTAGGGAGATGTCCACTATATTTTTATTGCCTCAAATTGAGGCAATAAAGGGAGATGTCCACTATTGGGAGGTGTAACTAATTTTCTTTTAGTGTTAGTAAATTTTTAGAAATTTTGGACAGTGGATATAGATTTTCTTTTGTTAATTTTTGGGTTCTAGAGTGAGTTTAAAAAGATTCTAATTTTTTTTTAAAGCGTAATTCATAAACTCGAAGCAAAT